>JAYDZG010000015.1:2850562-2861407 GCA_034509265.1 Microcambeva bendego | reverse complement strand
TATTCTGTAGTGACTTTTTACTAAACTATTTTATTCAAAATAAGAAACTCTTACTTTGTACTGTAAGTACACATGTTACTTTATTGAGTAAAACCTCTTATTGCTGAGATACATGGGCTTCAGTGACCTAAGACTTTTGCACAGTACTGTATATGGCAAGCCAACTATACTTAAGTACATTATACATATGCATATGTAAACAGTAAAGCATTTTGTAATGTTACTAGTCCTTTTCACCACATTTGAAAGATGTACACGGTTGTTGTTGACTCATATTTTGTTTCAAAATGCTGAGAGGATCACCTGTATAATGTAGCACACTTCATGAAATCAAAAAACTCAATACATAAAAACACATCAAAGATTTCAAATTAAATTACACATGAAACTCATTCCAGTGTCCGTGACCTGATCTTTACACCTGTGAATTAAATAGAGCCTCAGTCACAGGGCACTGCATTACTGGCCGGTACATAAAATCTCCTGCCAACTTGACATTTCATGGAGGGTACGGGTGCTAGTCTTGAACCCTCGCTGGCCAGTGGTGAGTGTAATGTTGGTGCAAAAGTTGTTGTAGACAATTGGAAAGAACTTCATTTGGAATTTCTCCAACAGGCCGTGATGCCATGGCACCCACACTGTGAACTTGTGTGTGTGTGTGTGTGTGTGTATGTGTGTGCTCTTCTTCTCATATAATAATGCCTCTAATAAGTGTTCATGTACAGTAAATGCCCGAGGCAATACCCACTTTCAGTTCTGAAAATTGTGTCTTCATTTTCTCAGCCTGGCTAAAGTTAAACTAAAGAGAAAAACAAGCTGAGATAAGCTCTGCAACTCGAGGCTTATATTTACCCTCTTTGGCTTGCAGATGTATGTATATACGTTGGATGCCAAAAGTCATTTTATGCACTGTAGAACAAGCAGGAGTGGGGGATCTACCAATACTGGTTACAAATGATGTAGAATGAGCTTCATTAAATGAAACAAGATGCTGATGTCACCTAGTGGTGATATGATGTGATAACATGAAATGTGCAAGCTGAGACAACTGCTTTTCTAGTGATCTCTACTTATTTATTCATCCAGTGATAAATGACCCATGGACCGGTACCGGTACGCAGCCCAGTGGTTAGTGTTCCAACCTTATTTACACCATGGACTGATCTTGTACCTAATTTGATTGGTTGTTCATGCTTTGATAAATCCTTCGTCGATCAGATATGGCTGCTTGAACAGACTACAGTTCATAACGATCGTTCTTCTGTTGCATGAACCTGTTTCTCGCCCACAGTCCTTTCTGCCACCCACTCATGCCACGCTGAGCCATGCCAACACACTCACACAATAACGCGCTGTTATGGAAATAAGAAACGACAGCTATGTGTTTTAGCACTCAAGTGGATCACCACCTCTCCCATTAGATCAGGTGTACTGCCAATAGTATGAGCACGGCCCAGACTAACTAACAGGTAGATTTTATTTTTTGATGAGTTCATTTTGAAATAGCAGAGGCTTACACCTTAATCCTGATTAATGATCTCACAAATGCATCCTTAACCAAATAAATTAGAGGACTAAAGGATTGTACTCAAATAAAAATACTATTACTTAAAGCTACTAGTCTAATGTAAAAAGAAACTCATTTAAAAAATATTTAGTCACTTTTTAACATAAATGAGCACTGTGTCTCTGCTGTGTAATGCAAATAGGACAAATGAAATAAATCCTACAATAGTTGCTTTTTTAAAAATATAATAAAATAAGAAGTATTTCATAATACGACATACAGGCTTCTTAAAATTTTAGGCTGTGTAATCACTGTGTATTGTGTTGCCATATTGGCGTTTTTCATGCACTTTTTTGGATGTGTGTGTGTGTGTTAGGCTAGATTTGGTGTGTAATCTGGCAACAATATCAACTGCCATCTATGTGTGTGTGTGTATGAGAAGGGCTCACTAGATTGACTGAGCTAAATTGGGATAAAAGGGGGTAAATGCCAAATAGGAAAAAAGCTGTCCCAGAGGATCAGAGGCTGTTATGGCCTCAAGGACAGATAGTATTAGTGACCAAGTTTTTTTAAAAAATACATATTCAAAACACGATCAGATGTCCAGCGATGTTTGCATTTTAGCAGAACCCGAAGCTCTGACCTTGTAATACTACAGCAAGCAGGAGAGAGCTCGGCTGTGATTGGCAGCTGGAAGGCTCACGTTGATACAAGGCCGTCAATATTGACTGCAAACACGTTTTATTATTTATGAACTGCTCCGTGTTTGGGCAAAGGTAATTTGGGTTGGTAGAACGAAACCTTTTGATAAAATGCTTCCACAACAAAGGTCAGAGGAGGTGAACACCATGGTGGATTTGACTGTTGTCATTTAGAGTTTGATTTTACAGTAACACATCTGGCAGTGTGCATTAAGTCTCTAAGCAGGACACTTATGACAGTGTTTTATGCTGGTCAGGATTGCAGTGTGTCTGGCCCCACTTGGAAATACTGAGCATGTCGTTGACAAGGTCTATTGTAGGGCAACAAGCATTGTGGGGTAATTAGCATTGTAAGTTAACTAACATTGTGGGGTAACAATAATTGTTGAGTAACACTCATTACAAGTTAATTAGCATTGTAGGGTAACTATCATTGTGGGGTAACAAGCATTGTGGGGTACCGAGCATTGTGGGGTAACATGCATTACAGGGTAACTAGCATTGCAGGCTTATTAGCATTGTAGGGTAATTAGCATTGTATGGTAATTAGCCTTGTAGAGTTATTAGCATTGTAGGGTTACGAGAGTGCAGGCTCCAAGTCTTTTAAATTGATAAATAGTATCAAGGTACCGCTGTATTTATTAATTTATTTATTTCTTGATCAACTGATCCTTCACGCCTCTCAGCAACTTTTCAGACTTTGATCGATACCTCCGCAGCGTCATGACATTTTCTCTTGTTGAAGGAGTCGAACTTAAAATGTCAGACTCTCCTACTTACCTCACCCACGCCCTGCCAACTCTGCCATCCTGGGCATTTTTTACTCCCTACTGTCACTACCTAAAAAAAGCACATCAGACTGCCGATCTGACCTCTTGGCCTCGTCTCCTCCCAGTTTCAGTACACTGCTGGAAGAAAAAAAAGTCCCAGCCTTATTATTTAAGTAGGCATCACAGGACAGCCTGGTGGTCAGTTCTGATATGGTAGGTGATTTTACATATGCTTGAATGCTTTGTCTTGTAGCGATTGGCGTCAGATTGGATGATAACGCTCATATATTGTTGTGGTTGCGACCTGCTGACAAGGTTTACGTTCCCACCTAACGCTCAATTAACCTCTAACTTGCTCTTTACCTACTGAAGGACTTTACGATTCCACTGCTGAGAAGATGAGAGGAAGGTTTGGGTGTGACAAGATGCTAAGCCTTGAGCTCTTGTGAATTTTAAATCAGCTCGGTGTCAGCAGAATGACTCAGACCTGCAGTCAGGAAAATATTTATATATTTCAATTTATTTATTTATTTATTTATTACATTTAAGAGCTGAGTTTGCAGATTCGGGAGCAAATCTGAGGTTAAAAAACATGGTATATTTTTGTCCATATTTAGGATTTACCCAATTCCTCTCTGCACTCCTGAACCTCAGGTAGTTGGGCATGTTTGAAGCCAATGGCCTTTTCACTACACATATCCAGACATGTAGTTTCGACTAGACACTAGGAGTCGCTATTGTATCTTTTCAGGCCTTCCCTAAAACACGCCTGGTCACATGTGTCTTTTTAAAACCTGCAGTGGACTGCTTTAATACCCGAAAGAGCCTTAAAGAGCCTTTTGTCACTTGGGATCGTAAGTCAAATCTTATCTTCTTTGCCCATTGGTCTCTTATGCTCATGCCCAAGCTCTTTTTCAGTCAGATCAACATTGGCTGAAATTCCTTTTCCTTTAAAACTCCAGAGTTCCTCTCACATCGACCATCTTCAAGCTCAGGACTATCCACCAAAACAACTGTGTCACCTAAGAATTTAATCTCACACCTCAAACCAAATGCTTGTGGCTAACTAAGATTATTTGGAATCACATAGTCGCTGTCCAACTCTCCGATCACGCTGTCGTCCGTCATTTAACCGTTTTCTCTTCCTCATCCTTCTTTCTCAACACACGTTCACGAAATATTGAGATTACCCAGGCACATTAATCACGGAGACGTCAAAGGTAATGATGATAGGTGAAACGATAGTCGACACACAGCGAAGAAAAGCTGCCAGAGCGAAGGAAGAAGATTAAGGTCTGATCATCGCACAAAATCTCACGTTCGGGATCTTTACTTTATTAACACTGACGGTGAGGATTTCATTAGCGCTGGAGCTAAAGCTGGTTCGCTTCAGTGATCACTTAAGTTAGAATAATTTTCATGCTATATTAAGGGTACACCAACTGAGCACTTTATTAGGTACACCTGTCTGGTCTTTTACAAGTCATACCTATCATAATGATTCTTTTTTTTTTTTATCTCATTTCTGATACTGGCAGACTGGGCACATACATAAACCACAATATGATTACAGTTCATTTAGGGAGGCAATTACGGTCTCGAAATGCCCTTGTGTCAAGGCCACCAGGAATTTTTAAGAACGTCGTGAAGTTAGACTAGATCTACCTAGACTAGAGAGAATAGATTTGCCGCGGAGTGTTCCTCGGCTGAGCTCTGATCAATGGACGATACAAGAAGTGAAGTAAAAAACAGATGGCAAAAGGCCACTGCGATCGCTCTTCTCTCGTCTGGCAGCATCAGTATCCTCTCGGAGCTGAGCTAAATTAAAACAACCGTGGTTCCATTGATCCCGGCGCTGACAGGAGCCATATATCACACGAGGATGGAGGTAAAGGACCATCACAGATCCTTGTCTATAGTAGAGAACGTACCTCATAGAGACGAGGAGACACAACACCATCCAGAACTGATTCAATCTAATAGGCATGCATTTTACGAGGATCTAGATCTGCTCTGAAGGCATGGATCACCAGGCTACTGAAAGGCGTTCCTTCAATCTCTCTGACAAATGGGTACTAGGGTTAAGAGCAGCGTCCCTACAAATTGTTTAAGAAGGTGAAATAATTATAAATACAGGAAGATTCAATCGAAAGAGGCCTCTGATATTACATAATGACTCTCGCCAGGACAAAGCCATCTGAATCTGAACGACATGCAATGTGCTCCTCGGTATAATGTGGAGCTTTGAACAAGCCAGGATGTTCCTGAGGTCAGATTCACAGGTAGGCGTCTGTTACACACACGTCAATGTATGTAGAGATTGGAGTCACAATAGAATATTTGAGGTCTCTTTCGAATTTTTTTGTTTGTAATAAATTAAACTCTCACCCAGAAGACATTGCAGCCAGTCATTGTCTGTTTAAGGTGCTGGCAATTGCGCCCACTAGATGATGTTCAGCCGATCATCTGCATTTTCTTGCCATGATCTTCAGTAAGACTGAACCTCATGTCCCCCTAGAATGAGCTAATAAAACAATTAGCTTTTGGAATATTGATCCCAAATCGATGTTGGATGCTCAGGTCACTCCAGCTGTGTCATTCATTAGTACTCAGTATGAGTCCGTACTCATATATTTAGGGTAAAACACAAACTAGCTACAGTATATAACAAGTCACATCACAGGGTCTAAAAAAATGTTGGGAACTGTAAAACATCTGTTTTTATTCTCATTTCTACTGTGTTTTTGCCCTTTTATCCCGGACTGGAAGGCGTGGAGCTACCATGGGAACTGAGCCTTTCGGGCTGATTGCCTGGCTAATGACTGACTGATCTGGACAATTCGGAAAGCTCCAGATTGAGGCTCTTTGATTTGAGGTAATCAGTTCAAATGGTCTAATGGAGCAATCAGAACGCCAGGAGTCTGTCATTAGCTTTGCCTAGCAATTCCAAAAAAGCTTATTGTACCATTTCTATATGAAAACGTGTCCATTTTTTCTTCTGCTACTGCACAGCTACAGCTCGTGGCTAGATATAGATCAAGCCATGTCTCACATGACAAATATGCAGTTACAGAGGCAATCTGAAGGTTTCAACTAATAAATCTACTCTGAGCTTCTTGTTTTTTCTTCTGTCTATGGTCTAGCAGAACATAGAGAAACCGTCACCTTCCTAATATCATGTTGGTCCCCCCTTTTGCTCCCAAAAAAGCCATGTGATTATGCTGCACTGTGTATTCTGACACCATCTTATCAGAACTTCAGCAATTTCACCTATAGTAGCTCATCTATTGGATCAGACCACACCAGTGAGCCTTGGCCGCCCGTGACCCTGTCGCGGGTTTACCACTTGGTCCTTTCTTGGACCACTTTTCATAGATGCTCACCACTGCACACCTCCCAAGAGCTGCAGATTTGGAGATGCTTTGACCCGGTCATCTAGCCGTCACATCGCCCACTTTTCCTGTTTTTTAACATCAACTTTGAGGATTAAATGTTCACTTGATGTTTAGTATATCCAACCCACTAATGAAGAGATCAATTCCCACAGACCAAACTCCAAAATAGAACGTGAAGTAATATATAACACATAAATGCACATGATTTGGAATGAGACCCACTGGAAGAATGTTACATAGTAACTTTTGCAAAGTTTGAAGTCACCTATACATCATATTATTATTTTAATAAATATGTTTTTAAAATACGTCCAACAACCCTGAAACAAAAACAAACTCTAATGACCCGGCGCGGTAAGCAAGAGTGATTTCTGTGCTTCTGGAGCAGTAAAAATCAGAGAATTAACATTCGTGTCACATTTTTCGAGCCCGGACAGCCAACGGTGACTCATATGCTTTCTTGGCTCGAGCGACTCCGCTACTATATGAATATCTGAATCTGTCAGTTATGAAGCCACTCCAGAAAACACAACACGGACCCGAGCGGCAGGAAGTAGCTGACATAAGCGAGAAATCTGTGCTGGAACTCACCCCGGGGAGAAGGAAGGATAGAAAGAGTTGGTGTCTGAGATTCCTGCATCTCCACCTCCAATTAATTACAGTAAGGTTCGATTTGAGTGACGGGTGGCCTCTGGGCCGAGCCGGGTTGGAGAACTTCAATGAATTATAGAGCAGCCGAGTGAGCCGGTGAAGGCTCGCACCACAGAACAACCTTAACAACACATCCTTTCTCGGCGCTAAAATAGCTCCACTGACCTCATTAGCCCCTCTGAAAAAGACTTCCAGATGATTCTGATCATCACAAATAGTTATGATCTGTTCAGTACAGTAGATGAACAAAAGTACCTAGACACCCCAGAGTTTAGGTGTCTCAGCCACACCCATTGCTATTAAGTATCTAAAGAGAAACCTTCAGACTAACAGAAGGCGCATGACATTTTAGTTTCAACATCTTCTAATTCATTTTTTTCTTGTTTTATATGTATGTGTTTTATATTTCAGATTCCTCAAAGTAGCCACCTTTTACTTTCATGACAGCTTTGCACTCGGCTTTGTACTTGGCGTTCTCTCAATCGGCTTCACGAGGAGCCACTTGGAATGGTTTGCCGACAGTCTTGAAGGAGTTCCCAGACGTGCTGAGCCCTTGTTGACGACTTCACCTTTACTCCAGCTTAATTGGGTTTAGGTTAAATGATCTGTCACTCTCTTTCTTGGCAGAAAACCCCTTACATGGCTGGAGGTGTGCACAATGTAGAAAATAAATCAACTTAAGACAAACATGGAATGAGAAAGTGTCCAAACTTTTGATTGATATTGTACATGAGTCACAGAAACACCACTTTCACTTTCTTTTTATTTAAGCTGTAGCCTAGTGGTTAAGATACTGGTGCTGGTTCAAACCTCACTACTACCAGGTTTTTGCTGTTGGGCCCTTGAGCAAGGCCCTTAACCCTAATTGCTCAAACTGTACTGTAAGTTGCTTTTGATAAAGGCGTCTGCTAAATGCTGAAAATGTAAATGTTAGCATAAAATAATGAGATAAAGGCACAAACAAAGCAAGCTTTCTGGCAATGTGAACAAAGACACCTGCACTGTCTTCTGGACTTTATATTGTAAATAATTGGACTTTCATTATTTCAATTATTTGTAATATTGAGTTGATATATCTTTTGCTGCTGACACCTTTTTATCGAAACCAGTAGTAACTTCAGTAATATTAGCTACAGTAACTGTTTGATTGGACCACAAATGCATCAGTGTCTTTTTAATAGATACTGACCACTGCAGACCAGGGACACCCAGCAAGAGCTACAGTTTCTGAGATGCTCTGACCATGCTCTGATGGATGTCCATCCATCACCATTTGTCCTCATCAGACTCGCACGCATCCTGACGTTGGTCCATTTCTCCTGCTTTGAGGATCAAATATTCACTTTCTGTCTGATATATCCCCCAACTAACAAGTGCCGTGATGAAGAGATAAGAGATTGGTGTATGTTTTCAGTGATGTAACATCAAAAAATGCTTCTAATTTACAGCTACATTCAAGAAGATGCTTTGAGGGCCCTCTGGTACGTGTATGAAGATACACAAGGTGTCGGTCTTTACTTCAATTTAATTAGCCCATAGAAAATTAGACTTTTATTCTGGCCTCTTTTGAGACTTTCTTTTGTTCTGTCAGGCTTCTGATGGAATCCAGCACGAATCGAGGCTCTGATGATGAAACTCAGATACAGCTACAAGCTCAGAACTTTTAACTCACGGTAGACCAGAAGGACGTAAGCAAGCAGTAAAGTTTACGTTCATCAATGTGATGTACTGAGGAGTCCAGATGCTGATACATTCGCATAGTAAAAAAAAATAACATGGAAAGCTTCTCAGAGATCTGAGGATGAGGTTTGGGCTCAACTCCTCGGGACTCGTGTTGCTACACGACACCCCATCTACCAGCTGTGCCCCTGTGCCAGCTTATCAAAGCATATTAAATACAAATTGGACTGGAGGGGTGTTTATCCACTTTTGTTTGTGTAATGCAAAATAATTCCACTTCAATTTCCATGTGTAATTAAAGTCTTCTCATGTTCTACTAAATATTATAAAACATAGTTTTAAGACATTTCTAGCATAATTTTGAGAATATTTAAATTGTTTAAAATAATTGTAAATTTTTTTACACATAATGATCTGGTTCTGCTACTGCAGTCGTATTATAATTATATAGACAATGTTCCCATCATTTAGGGTGGTACGGCGTCTCACTGGGTAGCACTGTAGCATCGCACCAAGAAGGTCCTGGGTTCGATCTTCAAATTGGGCAGTCCAGGTTCTTTCCGTGTAGCCTTTGCATGTTCTTTCTGTGCTGTGTGGGTTTCTATCCAGCTGCGGCTACTCTTGTAACAATGACAATGGTAATATTCGGTGCACTCCTTTGTTTTAGCAAAAAAAAAAAATTTAAATAGCTTTATTTTCATGAATTGCAATTCACAACTATTGCCAACTTAAAAGAAAAATAATAAAAAATAAAATATATATGTAGACGTGCACTTAACATATATAATTCTTTAAAAAATAAAGAAATGAGATTTTCACTTGTTAAAATGTCACATGTTTAAAAGCTTCTTAAAGTGTATATTAATTAAAATATTGGTATAACAACTTTTGGTACCAACCTTTAAATGTATTCCCTCCTAGCATCAGCCTTCCACTCAAGCTTGTGTTACAAACCCTGATTTTAACAGTCAGTAGTTCTCTTTTAGCATCATGTGACAGGGCTATTCATGGACACAATACATGTCAATCCTTGGTGAAGTGTAGTTATCGCTGTATCAAGCTGATCGAGTCTGAACTTGAAGTTATATTCATGTCATTTCTTTAATGTCTACTTTTGACTGGTAATTCACTGTAATGGTCAGAATTTGCCCCTTCAAACCCAGTCACCAAAAATGCTTCTATTTATTTTAACTATTGTAAAAAATATAGATCCTTTAACATATTAGAAAATAATAATCCAGGTTACTTTTCACAGCGGGAAGGTCCTGGGTTTGATTCCCAGATGGACCGGTCCATATCCTTTCTGTGTGGAGTTTGCATCTTCTCACCATGTCTGTGTGGGTGTCCTCCAAAAGCTTGACATGCAGGTTAATTGGAGATACCACATTGTCCATGACTTTGTTTGATTATAACCTTGTGAACTACCGGTCTTGTCCTGAATGTAACCAAAGTGTGTTAAACATGGCGTTAATATTTTAATAAATGAAGAAGAATTTTACATTTTACACTTTGTGTGGATCTTTGATTAGCTTATAGAGTCATCGAAGTCATTGGCTCTGGGACAGCTTGAAAGTATGACCGAGAGCCTTGTACTGCCATCATCAATTATTGTTAACTGTGACCAAATAAAATTACAGTCATATCTGTTCCTCACTTGGTTGACAGTCATAGAATGGGATCCATTGAGGATTTAATGCCTAATGATGGATGTGCGATTCCTCCGGGTCTGTTATTGTTTTCTTCTTTATTTTCGTCCTTCTGTTTTTTTCCACTCATTTCCCTCACACCAGCCAGTTGATTCGAGTGCTCCAACGATATTGAATGATTTCCTGTCTATGATAAATACTCCGGGGCCATTCGCTGAAATGTGCCGCATTATTCCGCTCTATTGACCGGCCAGTCGACAGCAGCGTTGCTTTTTAGTGCTCGTCTGTGTCAGTGGACTAAAGCTTGGACGAAAATCATTTCCACAGTGGACTGTGGGAGCTTGCAACCACAGAAAGCTTGCAAACAATGCAGAAAATAAACCAGGTGATGTTAGTTTTATGGAAAGGAAACATATTTACATATTAAAAGCATGAAACCTACAACTTTTTTTAGTTGTAGTACTGATAATTCTCAAGTTTATCTGACTGCCAAGA
>JAYDZG010000015.1:2835498-2849088 GCA_034509265.1 Microcambeva bendego | reverse complement strand
GTGGACTGTGGGAGCTTGCAACCACAGAAAGCTTGCAAACAATGCAGAAAATAAACCAGGTGATGTGTTAGTTTTATGGAAAGGAAACATATTTACATATTAAAAGCATGTAACCTACAACTTTTTTTAGTTGTAGTACTGATAATTCTCAAGTTTATCTGACTGCCACATTTACTATTCCATCTATCTCCATGTTGCATTTCTTGCTCTATAAGTGACATAGAGGCCGGTGGTGAACATTACTGAGGTGACGCCGTCATTCAGGAATACCAATTCATGGCAGCTAATTTATCAAAACGCTAATAGCTTACATACTGCCGGCTCAATTTGGCCCACCGTAAACAGGACTCATTGAGGAGTGATTTATGGCCATGTCATCATTAAAAAAAAAAGACGTGTTGAGTGAGGGGATGCTGGATGATGACCTGGATTTTGAAACGCTCGGGTGTTATTCGGTGATTGCTGTGTTGGAACTGGCAGCTGAAGTTTGACCTGATGTTTAATCTTTGACTTCTGCTGGCTGAAGCGTGAGTGCTAAACACAGTGGAACTCCATGATGTCAAGTATCAGAGAATGAAGAAATAAATGTATAATGATAAATAAATAATATTTAAAATATGTTATATTAGTTATTTGAACATACCTATATATTTAAATTATTAAATTAATAAGAAGTTTTTTATTTTGTTTTTTAATTAAATTATGTTATATTGATTATACATAATCCATACAGAAGGTAGTGTGAGGATGCAAACATTTTGTATCTCTTGATTGAATCTTTGACGCACTCATGTTATAACAGGAAATGACCTTCCCTAAACAGATGCTATTAAGCATGTAATTGATTTATTTTACTTGTTAGCAACCACTTTGACTGAAACACATGAAATTCAATTACTAGTCTCAATACTTTTGTCCATGTGGCTCATATGTTCCACTTTAATGATCAACATCATGGTCTGGGATCACCATCGAGGCTTTAGTTTCTGAAACCTTTTCTGGTACGATGACCAATTCCAAAGTTCTAACAAGCTTCCCACCCCACCCAAATAATGACCGTTCTCTTCAGTCCAGGGATACACTGGCTATGAAGGGCTGTGGTTTCTCTGAGCCTCGCAGTGACCCGTAAGCATTCATCAAACCGTTATTAAGCCATTAAACTGTCACGCAGTCGAGTTCAAGAATAAATCAACACACCCCCGACTTCAAGCTGTCTTTTTTGACCTCCACTGCCCACACCGAGTTACGTTTAATCCCCCAGAACTAAGCTAAACGGCTGCCGACATATTACGGTGGCACATGAATACTTACAGCGGCGATCTCTTTTATAGTAATGCTTTTTGAAAAGCTTTAATTAGTGAAGAAAGCCTGAGGGTTTGGAGATCAGGAAACACAAGCAGGCCAAATGGAAGCAAGCAGCGCTGTGTATAAAACAAAACATGGAGATTAATGATAGCCTGCAGAATTGGGCGAAGACTGCGATGAGGAACGACGGGTTTGTGCCATCAGCGCATCTCAGCTAAAAACAAAGTAATCGTTGGTTTCAAAAATTGTTCATTTTATGTTAATTTTAAGAATTGGCATGATACTTAAGTCCCAGTGCGTCTCGGAGGGTACTTCAGGGTGATGCTGATCGGCAGCACGGTGATTTACAGTCAGATTTTGGTATGTAGATGGGGTTCAGGAAGCATTGAACGAGTGAAAAGAAGTTACCAGTGACTGGAGGTGTCGGAGGGGGTGACCACCCTTCGTTTTCACAAACAGCTTAGGTTACGAAAGGAAAAGGCTAAAAATACGCAAACTGGCTACTGATGAATGAAAACTTAAATTTGGTACAAAATAAAAACTATTTTAGAGTTTCAGGTAATCTGATGACAAAGCTGGTTTGAAGCAGTTGGTCTGAAGCATGGTTCGATCATGGGGGGGATACTTTGGATCCTGTTTTCCTAATTATTATTGGAACCTTCTCAAAAAAGAAGCAAAGCAACTGTTGGTAGGGTCAACCTATAGAGCCCCACAGATGATCAATCAAGTCTGCGAAATTAGGGAGTCGCGGTAGTACTTTGAAGTCTCAATCATGATCTTCTAGTTGAGTGAGGTGTTACATCGTCTTACTGAAGGATCCCGTCCAGATCAGGGAAGATAATCAGAATGTATGGGTGTACAGGATCTGTTTGAGAATGGTGGTTAGATAGGTGTGGAAGACAAACAGCTTACAAAACATGACCTTCATGAGCTACACACTGCAGCCGTCGAAACTGACCCAAATCATTACATTTGTCTGTTGACGGTGTTCATTGCATAGAAATCTTCAGATTACATTTACATACATTTTATAGTTTATGTTATATAAGCATTTTCCAAGAACTATCCTTCCATGATTCTCTCACATCTACCTGCCGCTCTCTCTAACCTCCGGCGCTCTCAGGATCTGAACAGCTCGTCTTTGCTTACTCAGACTTTTCTCCTCCTCCGCAGCCCGGATCTCCCAGCAACCCACTAGTATTTTTAATCAATAGAGTTCAATGGGGGCCCTGGGGGATCGAGACACGATAGGTGAAGGGGGTTAATGTGCTGGCGCTCTGAGATACGGCGGTGACATTTTAATCCGGCATCTGTTTTTATCAAGGCTGATTTAAAAGGTGCCCGGTGGTGTGGTGTGACCCGGGATGAAGTGAAGCCGGCGGCGTGTGGTCCTGCGGGCCAGACTTTTCGATATGGAAATGTCACCTCCGAGTGGAACGCGGGAGAACTGCGGGTGAACGATTACGCCTAATCCGCATCCACACAGAGGATCAAGATTCATTAGCTTGCTGAGTGAAGTGTGATTTTTTAATACTGTTTCTACTCCTCCTTGACAATCCCAAATCAGACAAAGTTGTGACAGTGTGGAAAATTAAAATATAACAAAATGCACTTTGAACCTGAGATATTTAGTGTTTTATCCGCTCGACATCATTTTATTTACGAATAAACATCAAACAAATAATTTAGGGCTTATAATAAGGGGGAAACTAAACAATGTGATTCCAAACAGGTGATTGTAATCATGGTTTGGTACAACAGCAGCATCAAGGAGAGGCTGAGCAAAGATTACCAGAGGTTCTTCAGTCAACAGATGTGTGAGAACATGATTAAAATGTTTAAAAACCACTTCAATGGAGGACTTCAACATTGGATGTAAATACTTCTCCTTCTACAGTGCGTAATATCATTAAACACTTTAAGAAAACAGGAGGAGTTTAAATGTTGAGGGTTGATCTGAATCTGAACGCTTGTGATCTTGCACATGGATGAAGGATTACTTTGGCAAACCTTTGTCAAGCACTACAATACAGAGTTAAACACACAAACTATACTTAAACCTTTGAAGAAGCCTCATTTAAAGTCTGTTCAGAAGCAGTGTCGACTTCTCTGGGCTCGGAGGCATCTAGCATGGACCATCATGCCCTGGAAATGTGTATTGTGGTCAGATGAATCAGCATTCAGGGATTTTTTCATTAAAATGAAACAAAAGGACCATCAAGGGTCCGTGTTGTATACTATTATTATTTTCATTTTTCATGCTGTCGTAACGTTTCCTAATTGGAGGTTGTACAAACCCTGTTAGCATTTCTAGGTGCACAGTTGATGTACAAACCAGACCTATAAATGCATAAACATCTCGCTAAGACACCAAAATATGGTGAAACGAAAGAATGTGGAATTAAACATTGTGTTCATAGATTAAACACGACTTTGGGGGTAAAGGGAGGTTCTAAAGGGCAGCGAGCACAAAGAAACCAAGAGCCGCAGCTAGAATAACTAAGTAAATGATAATTATTTAGCACGGACGAGCAGCAGGACCACTCAGCCTGCCACTTAAGTTTCATTTGATATGATAAGAAGTGGGTCTGATATGATCTCCTCTGTACCCACTGCAATTACCCGAGGAACAACAGGAGCATTCTGAACAGACCGCGGAGTAAACGCTAGCTTTTCATTCTCCCGCTCGCGTACTGATCTCGTCTGAGATTGTTAATTATCAGACAGGAAGCGGTGCAGAGGAGAACAGGACTGAACCGGCTGATCTAATGAATACTAATGCTTATACAGATTTGCGCTTATCTGTAATGGGAAACGAAGCGTGTTGTGGCATTTGAACTGCCTTCGGATGCCGAAGGGCACGCTGTACGGACGGGGAACATTTTTAAGTACGTCATTTCGTAACACAGGGACCTGAAGGCAGATTTAGGAGTGGGTAAAAATAATCTCGCCTGACCACAACACAATTTCTTACATTCTCAATCTCAGGCTGACTTGAGGCAAGAGAATTTGGGAACGTTTCTGGTTGTTGTGGATGTCTGGCTTGTATTGCATAAGAAATAATGACTATCTGAGGGATAAAAGTATTTAATATCAGTTTACCTATTCGACCAATACTCTTTTAATAATGTTATGGACTGTAGTTTAATGCTTGTACATTTGAAAGCAGCACTTACAGTGGGGTCTGTCTGAAAATTTAGTGAGCTGCATCGCTGCCCACGGCCTACCTGATCAGCTACGTCAGTAGAGAAGATTCTAACAGGACACTGAACTCATTAAGTAGATTATTCAGGAACTCTACGACTGAGATTAAGCCAACGCAGTCAACTGAAGTCAACTTAAGTTTCAGCTACAGTATCTTCCTAGCCTAAAAGCTAGCTTCTACTTTTTGAAAATTACTGCTAGGATTTGTCACCGCCTCGATTCCAGATCAGATTAGTCAGATTATCAGTCAAAATTAAAGTGTCTTACTAGGTAGCATTTTAAAGTGTGAAGAATATAGACATGTCGTCGTCTCAGGAGTGTAAGATTCCCAAGAACAGAGCGGCTTGGCGTGTAAACCTTTGATTTTAATTAAAACTGTATTTTAATTCAAACATTTACTTATTGAATTTCTATGCCTTCATCTCTCCTATTCACGTAGTTTTGAAGTGCACTAAAATGTTAAGATTCTCAGAAGCGGCCCTGAACATCTGTCAGTTTCTGAAATATCGTTTTATTATGGTTCAGGTTATAGTAGAAGAAAGCTTTTACTAAGCCTGTCTACTTCCACCTCATGGAATGACGCTCACTTCTAAATATCGACCCTCCCCTCAATACCGTATAAAACGGAGAGTGATAAATATTTCCAGCTTCTGTCAGAGCATCCTGCCTTGATCTTTCCCTAAAGGACAGCAAGCTGGGTAAACATCATAAAAAATTGAACAGCTGAATCTCAGCTGACTTGCTAATGTAGCAGCTGCTCGGAGAGCTAATCACGGCGTGAGTCTCTGGGGGCCTGGGCCCGTCGCGCCCATCCCAATCTGCTCCTGAACGACAAAAGCCAAGCCTCTATAGTTCTCAGAATATAAAAATAAAACGCAGTGACAGCATGTGAGTGAAACAGGTGGCCATGTCGTAGCAAGCTGAACATGTTTTACACTGAAACAAAGCATCTCCTGAGACCGGGTGATTCTGGTATGTTCTCTGGGGCTTTAAAGCTTCACGGATCTGTGGAACTGGATTCAGTCCATACCCTGGGTCACCTGCTCAGCTTGGAGAAGTTTGGCTTGTTTTTTCTGAGGTGGTTTAGTGTCCTTTTACCTCCAAAGGGAATTCCACTGAGAGGATTGGCTATTCTAAGTTTCTATGTTCTAATAAATAACCAAGCATGTGATGCCCTTCAATCCTTTATTCAGTGGACCTGTTGCAGCCTGGGTCAGGATGATATTTTTTGTTTATTAACCATGAACTGATGAATATGATCGGTATAGCTCCAATATAACAGTGACACAGTTTCCTGATTTGGCTTAAATGCTACAATTGCAGAAGTTCAAGTTTTGGAGGCCATATCAGCATCTACCAAAAACTAAGTATAAAACCTAAATCTCCAGGTTCCTTGTTACTCCAAACCGTTTATTGTCTTTAATCCCTTCATCCTAATTAGGGTCGCAATCATGGGGAGAACATGCAAACTCCGCACAGAAAGGACCTAGATCTCCCCACCAGGGGATCAAACCCAGGACCTTCTTGCTGTGAGGTGACAGTGCTACCCACTAAGCCACCGTGCCGCCCTATTATTATTATATTTATGCAAAAAATAAATATAATACTGAGCGGTTACTATCCTCTAACGCTCACATGCCCTAGTAAACAAGTGCCGCTGTGCTTGGGTGGCATTTATTTAAATGAATCTAAGCCAAATGTGATTGTAGAACAAGCTCATTAGATAAAGACAATGGGGTGAAGCGGTTAAACCTGTTAAGTCTGGTTCTTTCATTTATCAGCCTCGCTTCCTGGTGGACTTAACAGATGGTGATTACAGAGAAAGATCTCCGTGCCATTCTCAGACTGGTAGACCATCTTTCTTTAAGATTTGAGTTGTGCTGTGCGTTAGCATTCCTACACTAAACGCCAGTGTCATAAGTAACCTTAAAATGTCTTCAGATAGGTACACAGATACACCAGTGAGCTGCCTTGCTTCCTACTGCTGACCTGATAAGCTGCCTCACTAGAGAGGATCTTAATAAGTCCTTGAACTTAGACTAATGAGTTTTAGCTTACTAACAAATTCCCAAGCTAGATTTTCCAGGTGGTGCAGGGGTAAAACACGCTAGCACACCATAGCTGGGATTTCAAATACATTGTGTCGAATCTCAGCTCTGCCACCTGGCTGTATGAACAATGATTGGCTGTTTTTCATATGATAGGACAAACCAGACAGGAACCTGCATGAACTGCGACCTTTGCTAGCTGGTTAATGGCGGGTGAAAAAATATGCGATAACTGGACACATGTTGGAGGGGAAGCGCAATGCAATTACAAGCAAATTTGATGTGCTTTTTTAAATTTATTCTTCTTTTCTTTAGGCTGCTCCTAGAATTTTGTTTCTCCACTTAACCTGGCTGCATTTTTCTGAACTTTGGGAGGAAACCGAAGATCCTGGAGGAAACCCACACAGACAAGGAAAGACCATGCACACTCCACCCAGATGGCCTGTGCCCTCCAAAGGCCCCTGAGTGGAACCCAGGACCTTCTTGGTGTGAGATGACAGTGCTACATGCTGACCCATATATTCTGTATATGTTAAAAATAATATTAAATCCTAACAAATGAATTAAAAGCCACCGGAAAATAAAAGAAACATTTGATCATGCTGCTTTATTGTTCGTGTGATCAGAGCCACTCAGAAGAGTGTTAATGTGTCCATGTCAGAGCAGATGCCTTTAAGCCGATGATGATGTGAGGCTTGAATGTGCTGTGAGTCCCTTCAGGTGTATGTAAAAACATTCCCAAACAAGCACTCGGCTAAGTGAATGTTAAGTGCAATACTGACAGCTATTTAAATCAGCCAAGGTAAATCTGCTCAGGCTCATGAATCCTCTAAAGCATTTTCTGTTTCAGTTTTGGACTCACAACGTCCGTCCACTCTTTCAAGCAGACGTATTAGCGGCTTTCAACTCTCACAAGGACAATGTTTGCTCAAAAAGTCCTTTAACCAGCTTCAGAAGAGGCTTGCGTAATGTCTTTCACACATCTCGGAGTGCTCTGGTCCCGGCAGAACGTTTCTCTCTCAGTCCTTGGATCTCATTTTGTGTGAGTGTGTGGGGTTCCAGTTCACTACAGTATTTACACTGACTTCAAGCGTGTCCTGTTATTTTCGTCTCCCACACGCAACTACGCGCAACCCACGTCCCGTTAGATTATTTGGAGTACACGCTGAGATCAAATGTCCCAAAGTCTTCAAAAAGATGCGAGAGCGGGGATCAAACACACACTCAAAAAAGGAAACAAGTGTGTGTGTGTCTGTGTGTATATATAGTGCTGGAGCTAGACGTGAAGAGAGGCCTAAAATATTGTACTCAACTTTGAGGATACTAAAGTATGAGTTAAATTACTAGTCTTAAATTCTACTCAATTAAAAGTTAAAAAGTTACTCATTTAAAATGTACTCAGAGTAGTTAGTTACTTTCTTAACAGAAGGCGGTGTGTGTCTCAGATGTTTTTATTTATGATATAATATAATATGATAATAAATATAACAAATAATCAATATTGTGTTGCCAGATTGACCGGCCACCAACCTGGAAAGATTGAGTTGTTTTTTTTTATCATTAGTGGTTTATTATAAGTGTCTTCTTATCCCGTGTTGTTTCGGATGGTTTTTCATGCACTTAGGTGGATTTTGAAAATGTTTTCGGCTGGAAACCACTGTTGCAATCTGGCAACCCTGTAATGCAACACTTCGGCAGTTTCTCAGATGCGATTTTAGCATTTAATTTCTTTTTTTTTTTTTTTAACTTAGTACCGGATGTTAATCAAAATGTTACAAATGACTATTCTCAATACAAAACATACTTAAGTAAAAGTATAATTACAGGTTTTAAACTCTCATTTAAAAGATACAAGTACACAAAAATAATAATTCAATAATTCATTACAATAACATCAGTAAATGTCATTCGTTACTCTCTGGACTGCAGAGTAGACTCTGATCTGTGGTTTTTGAGGAGCTTTTGTTAGTTAGGCTTAGCTAACTTTAGGCTGTTGTGAAATAAATAATGCATTCAGGGGGTAAAGCAAGAAAATCATTTCTTTTAGTGATCAGGACAGTGAAATCTGTGGAGTTATTATAATAATTAACGAGCCTTTGTAAAGCTGTGGTCGTAATTCTGAGAGTTGCGATATTCTTTAAGCCCCTGACGTTACTGGCTTAGTGAACCGACTCCCTGGTGGTCAGATGTTCTTGCACCCTGGCGCCCTCTGCTGGACACAAGCAGATTCATTCAGCCGCAGATTCATCCAGAGAGAAACATTTTCCCTTTTTTGTCGCTCTTGGGTTTGCTTTTACACAATAGAGGCTGAAAATGCTCAGCCTGTAACATCCAGATCAGTACTTTCTCCATCAGAAAGTCATTTGGGGGTCATTTTTATACAACTCCAGGTCCCAAGATTCCTGACAAAGTCCCTGACTTCATGAGCTTCAGAATGAAGCGTCCTGAACCAACATCAGTGCTCAGTTATACCAATGCACTTCAGACTGAAAGGGCAACAACTTCCACAGACATACTTCAAAGTCTTGTGAGAAGCATCTGAAAAAGAAAGACTCTTATGGCTGAGAGATCACATAGAGGTCACTTTATTTTAATAGCATTTGTTTTTAAAATGGAATGTCCATCATGCACATGGTCAGAGGTCCAGATACTACTGGACATATGAGGGTTCTTCAAAACATTTCTGTACTTTTTAAACTCTATTCATTTTAACTCCATTAATTATGGCTAAATAATAAATAAAACCGCAATAAACAAACACAGTCAAATAAATAAATAAATACACAATAAATAAATGGATATACAATAGACACAGTAAATAAATTTAATGTATATAAAATAATGCACATAGGATAAACAGAAGAAGTCGAAAGTTTTATATATATATGTATATATATATAGTGTGTGAGTGTGTTTAATTAATTATTTAAGAGAGAGAGAGAAGATCTGTTATTCCTAAATGTAGATGTGGTCTCCTCCATTATTCAGTTCGTGGCTTTGGTCAGTCATACAGCTGTGCTTGGTGAAGAGGTTTGTAAGACCATGCTACATTAAGCTCCTCATGGACAGCTCGTTCCGATATTATACGGTAATATTAACCCAAAGCAGTACCACCCCACAGTCCTAGTAATGTCATTTCCTATTACATTTTCTCCACTGCTTGCACCACCCATATGTTGTCCAAGGAGAGCCACGGACAACACCAGCTGTTTCTTGACACCAGCTAGCACTGGATTTTCACATAGCTGTGATTCAATCTGTTTTTAATTACAACGAACACGACTGTGTCTCTGTGTGTGTGTGCACTTAAACTACGTGTACACGCCTGAAGATGCCTGATATAATTATCAAATACACTCAGTAGTGAAGGGTTTGATTGTACACATTTTTGGAAGAGGTTGGCTCTGTCTTTATTAAAATAGGAATAGAGGCTGCTGAATAAAATAACAAGTTCCACTGCTTTTCGAGATCTAGAAGATATGGGGTGGGAATCTTTCCAAAAATGTCAGAGACTACTAGTGAACATGGTTCAATTTAAAAAATTTCCCTCCGATGGAGAGAATTTAGCGACTCCTAACAACTTGGAATAGACAAAAGGAAAAATAAACAAAATAATCAAGGTCACCAGTGGTCTCAGACCTTCTGAAAGTTTATAGTCAACACACCAGTCCATATTGATGTATAAAAATGGTAATTCAAGTCTTCTTACTGTTTGGCCTTTGTTTGACCGAGCAGTTCACAGTCCTTTTGAATTCTCACCCTCCATATAACCTCTGGATATCTGTAGGAAGATGGGAGCTTGAGCTTTAACACAACCTCTCGGCAAAACATGCAGAGAAGAATGACAATGAGGAGATTTTTGTTATTATAATAAAATAAAAAGAACTTTTATCCAATGTGATTTGCAGTCTAAGCAATTGAGGTTTAAAGGCCTTGATCAAGGGCCCAAAAGTGGCAACCTAGCAGTGATGGGGTCAGAACCGGCAACATTCTGCTTAATAGTTCAGTACATTAACCACTAGGCTACATCTGGTCCATCTACACAGTATTTATAATACATAATATACACTGACTAGGCATAGCATTAAGACCACTACAACTCTGAATAACACTGATGCATCACATCACATGTTAGAGGGTGGGATATAACATTCAGCAAGTGATTTCATCCTCAAATTTGATGTCTGAAGCAGGAAAAATGGGTTACTGGGTCATAGTATCTACTATGTATAGTATCTACTAGGTGTTCCCGTTCTGCGTGGTCAGTATCTATGAAAACTGGTCCAAGGAAAGAACAGTGGTAAACCGGCGACAGTGCGGCACCGTTTGAGAGTGCCCAATATTAGGCGGTGGTCATAATGTTATGCCTGATCAGTGGATTTAATTTGGGTCAATAGATTTAGCTTAAATAATCTCAGGAGCACTTCCTGTCTGAAGACTTCATACGGCTCGTTCTTATGGATCTTTGGTTGAGCCTAACGAGTGGCCACGTTTTCCCTAAAATCCCTCGTCTTCCTCACTTTTGCTCATTTATTCTCATTTACTCAAGTTCTGCTGGCTGGTTTTCCACAACCCTTACCTGCCAAGCATTGTCTCCTGGTACGCAAATAAGCCAAACAACTAATCTTCCTCAAAGCCGCGGGCTTCTCGCCACTGAAAACGTGTCAAATTCATTTACGCCCCGAGTTTATTTACTCTTGAGACGGCGAAATGAAACTTACAGCCCCAAATCATTTCCCTCTCATCTTCAATGCTAGAGAAGAGTTTAGAAAAGTGGCGCTAAATGGACCGTCGGAACTCTAGTTCCATGAGAGGTCACGGTTAGCTAAACCTTTGCAGGGGTGAGATATTTCAAGGGCGGGGAGTACGGAGCCTCATTCAGTTTTGTACACACATCATTTTGAGTTCGAATTTTAAAGATGGTAGTCATTTTGGCTGCTCCTATTAGGTGTCGTAACAAAGGATCTCTATAACCAAGCTTGAGATGAATAGATCGCCCGGTTGCCAAATCGCCTGGTTGCCAGGTTAATTTTTTTTCCCAGCCAAATTGGTTTTAATTCAAAATTTCATTGCAGAGTTTGTACTTTCATCAAGACATAATAAAAAAAGATTCATTATTTAGATATGATCATGACATTTATATTATTTAATTAAATTTTGTTAAGATGAACTATAAATTTGTTTTAGCGTGAAGCTGGTATCGTGAACCGCATCGCACCGTGTGTGTATCGATAAAAAAGCAGTTTAAAATGTGTAAACCTTTCAGCAAACCTTCTCACTTCATGTCAGTCCATCATCGGGACTTAAGGACGATGTTGTTAACACTCGGCTTCCATTTTGCTCAGCCAAGTACAAACTTGTATGTAATTGTGTTTACATACGAGGCTTTATAAAGTTTCCACGAGGCTTGTGGTAATTCATTACAGTAACGAGAGAGAAGAACATTAAGTGTGTGGCACTTCAAAGAGCCATCCTTATTAGAGAGGTCAGAAGAAATCTGAGCAAGCATTTGAGCTGAAGGAAAGACGATTATAGCTCAGATAATTATAATATAACTGCGGTGTGCAGAAACATTTATCAGAAAACTTCCAAACTAACAGTGAAGGAGTGAAAATGATAATCAGGTACTACTACCCCCCTTTAAACTACGGATATCTAAGACTGGTGTGTAACTGATCGTTTTATTTATTTATTTATTTATTTATTCATTTGCTTATTTGAGCTGTTTTTGGTAGGGGGCGCCACAGCAGATCGTGGTCATAGTTTATGATTTTGCACTTGTTTTATGCTTCCTAGTGGCTACGTACCTATAGGACAATTCAGTTTCTCCAGTTAACATGACTGCATGTTTTTGGACTGTGGGAGGACATTCAAACTGCACACAGAAAGGACCCGGACCTTCTTGAATCTCAGCTCATACACGAACAATGAGGGTAGGGGTCAGCATCAATAGAGACGCAATGTAATCGGATTAACTTGAATTTCTGCCTTAGCAAATGTAACACAGGATTAAATCAGGAATAAACCCTCGCTCTATATTAAACCTTTTTTTAAACCAGATATGTTTCTCAGAGGTCAAAATCTTTAAGTCCATTTAATTACACAACACATGGTGCTACACTCGCCGTGTATAAAGCAACTTCTGCCCACAGGATCATTAGTAAAGCATCAGCCTGTGAAAATGTAAATGTTCTAGCCAAGTTTCTCCTGCAGTGTTCATCCTTCATTACCCTCACCTGTTAGTCTTCGTGAAATCTGGCCTGAAGTCGATCCCCAGAAATTCGGTGCTTCCCCGAACTGCGCCTGCTTTGACTTTACCAGACTGTTACTTTGTTTACAAGTACAAAACACCCAGAGCTCTTCTGTTCACTGAGGTTTATCTGCTCCTAATCATGAAAAGCTGGAGGAATAACAATGAGCAAATGATTTGCTGATAACTTAGATGGACCGAGTGCTGAATCCTCAATCATCCTGTCATCAGGAGGCTCTGCCATCTGAATCTGGTGATGCCTTTGCCTTCCGTAAGAGGTTTCCATAAGAGCACCTGTCAACTGGGTGCCAACCTATTGCCACAAACCTGCATGGTAGTGTCAGTCCTAAGCCTGGATAAATAGGAGTGTTGTGTCAGGAAGGGCATCCGGCGTAAAAAAAAATGTCAATAATGTGCACAACTCGAATGGGAGCAGCTGAAAGGATTCACTTTAGGTTCCATTGTGATGGGATCTTTCTGTGTGAGTTTCCATGTTCTCCTTGTGTTTTGTGGGTTTCCTCTGGGAGCTCTGGTTTCCCAAAAACACGAAGCCATGTTTGCCCTGTGATTTGCTGGCAAGCTATCCAATGCGTATAAAATGAGTGAATGAATCACTGAATGAATCACTGAATGAATCAAGGAATTTATCCATCAATGATGATGATGATTATACGATTAGTCGCAGCCGACTCTCGGTCACTGGAAGGATCCATGAAGTATTTCGGCAATGATAGTGGAGTAGTTTGCCGTTGCTTTCTCCACCCCTCCCCATTTATCCGGGCT
>JAYDZG010000015.1:2822430-2834438 GCA_034509265.1 Microcambeva bendego | reverse complement strand
CTAGGGGTATGAGGAGACACTTCGGTTTGCCATCACTAATTACAAGCTAAACCTCTTCTACTGAGAGCTGCTCTGACCACTGTGCCACCATAGAACTTGCCATCATTGCTGCTGTGTTGCCAGATCCCTCTTAATAATGTATACAAAACTATTTTCTCATGAGACAGGTTCAAGCTTGACTATAAATACTGTCACATTTTAATCTCGTCACACCCCTGCCTTCTATAGTCTCTAATAATCCCCCAAATACCTTCTAGATGTATAATTTCTTCCTACAGTACCTGTACCTCACGAAAGGTGTATGTACAATGCTGGTGAACCTACCAAAGCACTTTGTTATTCTTACTCTTCTAAAACTTGGTGTAACCAGGTCCTCACAGGGACGTAAATACTCTCACCATCAGCCATCGAAGAACCAGTGTGTTCACACTATTTACCTGAAACTCTCTCTGAAGCGGATCGAGCCGGAGAATTTCCTAAGGTCAGTTAATGTTCCCTCCATTATCTCACTCCATAACCACACGAGGGGAAGATACATATCAGATGAAAAAAAAAGCCAAGAACACATTTCCCTTCAGGCACAAGCAGGGAAATGATTCAGCCAGGAGGCGAAGGACATGAGCTGAGTACAGGTCATGTTTCAGAGATCCAGCCAGAAAACAACCACAACGTTCTCCTGGTTCTTTATTATATACGCTGCTGAGTTATTATGAACACTGGGTAACATTTGGAGTAAGCAGTGTTTACCCCACAAACATCAGGTCCTGATAGATGACCGATGTTACCACGGCTGGGTATTTTTCACAATACCTGTTTTTTAGGCCTTGTCTGGGTTTCTGGATTTCAGATGACAAACCTAGATAAATCCTGTATTATTATTATTATTATTATTATTATTATTATTATTATTCAGTTCATTGTCAACCCCTTATCCTAATTAGGGTCACAAGACACAAGGGAACACCCTGGATGGTGCGCCAGTCCATTGCAGGTACCTACAGCACAATTCAGTGTCTCCAATTAACCTGGTAGCATGTCTTTGGACTGTGGGAGGAAACCAGAGTACCATGTAAACATGCAGTTGATAGTTCTGAGGTTTGATCTTAACTTTCTTTATCTGGATTTCTATGGGTAGAAATGTAGGCTGATTTTCAAAAGTCCACTTGCAATACTGAACATGACGATACACACAGCTTTTAGATATCACCAGTGTTAAACCACATCTGTCCACATCTGATGTCATTCAACACACAGCCGCTGGGGGAAGCAGAGCAGGAAAACAACACATTCCTGGATCTAAGCATTGTGATCTAGTGAGACACAGATTTCCACAAAACCTCAAAGTGAACTGAGATCACACATCTGTCTGCAGAAAAATAATCTTCTTATAAAGATACACTTTGTGTGGACGCCTGACCATGAACTCATTGAGAGACATACGGGTATTGAACCACATTCCCTCTCACACACATTCACGGACACTAATCTTTTCCAGGTATAAGTCATCGAGTTCTCTAGGAAAGCTTTACATATAGTGTGTCTGTGAGAATTCAGACTGCATTCAGATGCCGTGCATGAACTGGACCTGAAGGACTGGCTCACAATCAACATTCCAACTTGTTCCAAAGGTCTAAAGGTCTTTGACAGACACTAGTCCACATAATCAGGGCATGTACAACAGGACCAAGGCCATAACTAGAAATACAGTTTTAGTTAAGAACCCACTTCACAGATGCCAAATGTTTACAATATATGATATTTGTGATAACAGCACAGCTTTTTCGAACCAACTGGATCACTCTGCTGAGCTCACCATAGCATGAAGTCATTTGTCGTGGAACTACTTTTTGGTGGAAGGAATTGTACTAAAGCATATTAAGTGTGCAATTCTGGGCTTCGTTGATTACATTTCTTTCTTTATTTTGTAAAAAAAAAAAAACGGTTGTATAAAGCAAAAGAACACTCTAGGCTGTGTGTTATCACGAATAACATCGCAGTTATGATTTGGCCGCATAACACACCTCTCAACAAGCACTTAAAACCACTAGTAATTGAAATGTAATTGAAATGTATTGTGAGAGCGGGTTACCAGGTCCAGCAAAAACATCCAGAACAAAGTCTGTCTAAAACTAATTAATATTAATAGTGTCCTATTAATATAGGAGAAGTAAAACTATGTATTCATCGCTAGTTATGGCCATGAACAGGACTTAAAAGTTGGATGCATGTTTATTCAATCAGCGATGGATGTGGCTGACACATCTGGACGCAATAATTAGACAGTGGTGTCCACATACTTCTGACCGTACTGTTTATCGATTTGCACATTTTATTTCAGAAGTGCCGCACATATTTAGATGCAAAAAAACGTGCAAAACTCAATGTAGGCTGCATCGACTCGAACCCCAAGCCAACATTCAGCCCTGCTGGTGATCGAAGCAGATGTGATCGGATCGGATTTCCAGCTGTGCAGTGATGAACAAAAGATGAAAAGCACATACCTACAAGCAATCAATAATTCCACTCAATAAGCACAACATTAATCCACACACAATCCGATGCGAGTTTGAAACGTTCTGCTGCGATTCCCTTTTTTTGCCCTCCACCACTTCTCCCCTAGTCCTCTTCAAGGGGGAAAGTTTGATCCAAAGAGTGCCTCTAGCCCAACTTCTGCTCTCTCCCCTCCCCTCGGTTGTAAAAAGTTTCCCTCTCTGCCTCCTCCTGAGTTTCACTGAGAAGCGCCAATTTATGGAAGGCCAAAAAGAACAGACTGGATCGATCAAGGATTAATGAAGAGCAAACTGGTAGCTGGCTGCCTCACAACTTCTGGTCACTACATCTTAAACCTGAGCTGCCTGAACTTTTTAAACATAGAACAGGACTGAGTGTCTTTATTTGACACGTATACTCACTCAGGTGTACAATGCAACACCATTCTTTCTTTGAGTATCCAGGTTGTTTGGCAGCTTTGGTTAAGAGCTTTGGTTAAGGTACTAACACCGGCTGCATGGTACAGCCTGGATTCCAACTCTCAGCCTTTCAGTTGACAGTTCACAGCACTACATGGTCCGTTGTGCTAGTCAATAACTTTTGTGTGTGTACAAGCAGATACAAGGTTTGGCTAATAAATCAGCGGTGTCAGACTCCGGTCCTGGAGGGCTACTGCACTGCAGAGTTTAGCATTTTAGCTCATATTTGCATCTGAATTAATTTGCCAGCTAATTAACAAGACTGTTGTGGGCGGAATTAGATGTGCTGGGGAATGGTGAACACATTTCTGTAGGAGTTTGACATGCAGCTTATGAAACATCTACTCATTAATAATAATAATAATAATAATAATAATAATAATATCATCATCAGGATCAGGTCTGGATATGATGAGTCTGGTTTATCTGGAAACTCGACACAGTGTAGAAACACTGAAACCCACCTGCACAAAACCACAATCCATCACAGGCCATTGACATCCCACACAATCCCCATTTCTCATGTCTTGACTCCTGACTGGCCAAGAGCAAGGCTCTGGATCACAGCAGTGGACTGGAAGCACTGTCCAAGTTTACCTCTATACCACCTGAACAGCATTATAACTATTATTATTATTATTATTATTATTATTATTATTATTATTATTATTATTATTATTATAGGATTTTAATGAATAGCCACCCACAACCTTAAATTGTCTTAACACATGTACATGTGAATCTCATTATGTCTTGTCTTTCTTTTCCTCTGACCTCTTGACCCTGAATATCAGAGAGGACAGGATGTCAGTGTTTATGCAGACAGTGTTAGGCCTCAGTCTTCAGAAAGCCTGCTAATATTATGCAGCCTTCTGTATTTCAGACATACGTTGCTTTTTTACACTCTTGTCCCTCCTGCTTTAAGGTCATCAGCCAACTGGCGTCTCTTCTTCCTTTCTTATATTTAGTCTGAGGGTACATGCACACATCTGGAGTGGTGGACATCAAGGTTTTTTCAAACAGCAAAACAAACAATGTACCTTACTCATTCTGCTCTGGTCTGTACGATCTGGTCCCACCGTGGTTTTCAAGACCTCATAAAGTCCTCACAACAAAGCGTTCACATTCAGTTTGTGTGGTCAGGGTTTTTTACAGTAATTTAAATTGGGGAATTTCTAATCCAGGTTGTTTTCTGGTTCTGGGTCCCATGGTGGCTAAGTGGGTAGCACTGTTGTGTCCAGAAGTTCCTGTGTTAGATCCTCACATAGGCGGTCCTGGGGTAAAGATTTTGCATATTCTCCCCATGGAGATTCTAAATTGTCCTATAGGTACCTAGTCACTAGGATGCACAAATCATTGCATTATAGTGCCTGTCCCGAGCCTGGATAAATAGGTAGGGTTGTGTCAGTAAGGGCATCTGGCATAAAAATATATATTCTGCACTGATAGCTAGTTTACCAGAATACTTTCTGCATTGAGAGCTTTACAGTTCACTGTATTTCTTTTTTTATTTACTGAAAGGACTTTTTTTTTTACTTTTGTCATA
This sequence comes from Microcambeva bendego, assembly GCA_034509265.1. Classification (NCBI taxonomy): domain Eukaryota; kingdom Metazoa; phylum Chordata; class Actinopteri; order Siluriformes; family Trichomycteridae; genus Microcambeva; species Microcambeva bendego. The sequence continues at coordinate 2,829,923 of JAYDZG010000015.1, read as the reverse complement.
TATTGACAAACATCCTTGATGTCAGAGAATGCAATAAAAATGAAGATAAAGTATGTTGTAAACAGAGTCAGGCCCAAAGATCAGACGGAGCCAATATATAATCCGTAGATAGAACATAATATAATATATAAAACAGAAAAGCTCTGAGAAATGTTGCTCGACGTTAGGAATCAATTTCTTGTTACTTTTTTTTACTCTTTACTTTGTTGCTACTGAGTTTTATTAGATTCAAATGAATCAACCAGTTAATTAAATATCGCTCATATGGGCGGCACGGTTGCTCAGTGGGTAGCACAGCAGCAAGAAGGTCCTGGGTTCCATGCTCAGGCTGGGTGGTCCGGGTCCCGTCTGTGTCGATTGCATGTTCTCCCATGTTTCCAAATATGCAGGTCCAATGGTAATAAGTAGCGACAGTATAAGTAAAGAAGTGATTACGTTTTATTCGTCTGAATAAACACGACTTGTACAACCGATAGATATCAGAATTGCAAGGCTAGTTTTCATTCCATTTTATTTAAAAAGTTTTGTTCCTTTATTTCCTTTCCTTCGTACGCTTTACTTGTTCAGAACCGCTCGGAAGACTTTTATTCGTTTAATAAAACCAACGTGAAAAGAGGACTTTCTTAAAAAGCTCAATGTTGCAGACGACAAGTGTTCATTTGTTGAGTCAGAAAAGATTTCCCGTATTGTTGTGATAAATATGTGTGGTGAGACACTTTTTTATGCCTTTTAATGCTTGCTTTTATTGGTACTGCTTCAAGGAAGCGAGTAAAGTGGACAATTTAAAGTCCAGCAGGATGAATCAAAAACAAAATGTCTTTTCTCTCTCTCCTGGTTTTCTTTCACCACTTTTCTCATCCTTTGTCTCTTTCTTACTTTCAGAGGAAGGAGCCACATCATCAGCTCTCTCACCGCTCTCTCTGTTTCTCTAGTAACTCTCCCAGTCATGGAAAAGTAAGATGGAAACATGCCAGCTCTGACACATAGGCTTTCTCTGCGGTGTGTTTGAATGTTTGTGGGGCTTCGGATCGGACCGAATTTTCTTTGGGAGGCGCATCCAGGTGAGACGAAAATAGAAATTCAGGAGTTTGTAAGGACATGCAGGCTGTTTTACATCTCGACTGGAAAACCATTTAGCCTGGAGGACCGAGGCTCATGTTCAGAGCTGCATGTTTGGAGAGGTCGATGGAAAGTGGAGCGGAGTGAAGAATCACCTCAGAGTCTACAAGTCATGTGACTGGTTGCCTCCAAAATCCTGAGCCATATTTTTCTTACCCTCAAAAACACACGGCACACGGCTTGGCATGGTGTTCGATGTATTTTTTAATGGGTGCAGTCAAGCTGGTCTTGTTTACATGGGCACAGCCATTTACAATCACTATAAAAACAAATGGGTTGAAAAAGATACATTTGGGACATTAGCAAGGAGACTGAACTCCATGATTCGAATCTCGGTGTTTCCAGTCGCCTGCGCACGAACCTAGCCGCCGGATATCAGTCCCAAGCCAGGATAAATAGGTACGGTTGTGTCAGGAAAGGCACCAGGTGTGAAGACCATGCCAAATCAATAATCCTGTTGTGACACCTAACGGGAGCAACTGAAAGGATTCACATCACCCAGGTACACCAAGCCCTGAAGTTTTTGGTCACCTGACTATGAGCTTGTTGGATGGGCGATTAAATTATAGTGACCTCTATGGGATCCATTGTGCTATCAAAACAACTCTTTTCAGCAGGTTTTGAAGTATGTCTGTTAGAATTTGTGCCCATTCAGTCAGACGAACAATTGAATGTCTGGGCTCTGATACGTCAGTGAATATTAAGTTAATTCCAGAGCTGGTCAGTGAGGTTGAGGTCAAGGCTCTGCGCAGGACACTATCTATAAAGCCGAGCTTGCTTAGTGCACAGGGGTACAGTCATAACGGAACTGGAACGGACCATCCCTAAACTGTTGGTCTAAAGCTGGTTAGGATTCAATTATTCTTTCATGCCTTACACAAGAGTAACAGCATCAAGAAGTCGAACATTTTAATCTGCACTGATCTCCCTCAAACCCAACTGCACATGTTTCTACACGTCAGCAAAAAGCACAAAGTTTAAAAAGGGAATCAGTCTCTGACTTCACTACGTTACTGACGTCCCTCCAGCACTATTCATCCAGATCTTTCCTCCTAACTCAGCGTATTCCACACGTCTCGGCTTTCACTGCTCCTCTCTGTTCTTGGATAGATGAACATCTGGATGGGAAAATGTAGCTACAATGTCTGTCAGTTTGCCATACGAGTCCCATGTTCCTCCGCTCTGGCTGGGGTGTGTGCGGCTGGGATGGCGATGATGAACTACTACTTTCAGTTTTCAGCTTACAGTTTATTGAAGTAGTAATTTAAAAACGGAATAAAAGAACTAGAGATGGATTTCCTGAAGAAAATGTGAGTGTGATTGAAGCATGAACACACACATCACGTTTCAGTACAGAACATGTGCGCTACTGTCCACTATCATACGTATATACGTGTGTGTGTGTGTGTGTTCCTCCACCTAGTGAGCTGCTTTGCCTTATAAAACAGGTGTGAATGCTTACTAAGGTAACACAGTTAGCATCATGCCATTCAAACCAGTAGGACGAGGCAACACAACGTGCAAGCATGTCGCATTGTCCCTGATAAGCCCCATTTTGCAAATAAATTAACTCATACACCTACATACAGGGGCGGCACGGTGGCTTAGTGTGTAGCACTATCTAGGTACTCCTCCAGGTACTCCGGTTTCCTCCCACAGTCCAAAGACATGCTACCAGGTTGATTGGAGACAATAAACTGTCCTGTAGGTACCTGCGATAGACTGGCGCCCGATGCAGGATGTTATTATGTGCCTTGCACCCGTTGAATACGCTCCAGCACCCCTCCCCACTCCCTAATTAGGATAAAAGGGGTAAAGAAAATGAACTGATAAACCTAAATACAGATTAAACATCAATAATATATATTTTTTTTATTTCAAAATAACATTCTTTGCCATGCAATTCTGCCTATGTAGAAAGTGCACTAGGTTTGCACACTTTATTTTATTCGCGTTGGTTCGCAATCTGAAATTTCTTCGTACGCTAAGTGGGAAAAAAATTGTTAATGTTAAACCTTTCGTAAGTCAAAGTTTCACAGTACACGAACAGCTCAACCCCTTTAGATAGAGAGCAGGCCTTGAGAGCATCCTTCATCTTAAGAGCAGGATCTTTGGCCCTTGGTTTAGTGTTGCTTTTCTGAGCTAATTTTCCGCAGGGCGCTAATCCGTCACGCTACCTGCCCCGCCTGTTGGTACAATAACTCAGGTCGGCGAGCCGTAACGTCGTCTCTTCTCTGTCACCACGGACTGACCTGGCTCAGTTTCAAAAGCCCGTCCGAGCGAAGCCACGAGATGGATCTTTTTTTTCCCGCCCTTGCCGTACTCCCTCACGTCCACATGCATCGACTGCGCCGTCTGTATCCCGCCGTGATGAAATGAAATCCAGTCGAGCGCCGGCAGAAGCGTTTTAGTTCATGATCTCCCCGACGAGTGCGATCCTATTTTGAAATCCAGCCGCGGCTGTCAAAAAACAGGAGGGGGTGGAATCTCCCTTTTTTTGCTCCTTTTTCCATCTACTAATGCACTCGCTGATCCTTCGGTGCCTCATCTCTCATCCTCTTACTGGTGCAAAGCCGCATGGAATGAAAATAAAGGGCCGGTAAAGAGCCTGACAGGCTCTATTCTCTCGATTGGAAAAAGCAAAAGTGACTAAGCGAGGTGCCTTGGTGCTACCTGATTTAGCAACTCTCCCTATAAAAATGCAATATATTAAATTGAATATTTATCACTACACATGCCTTTTTCATTCAGGCGTTGAATATAACGTCTACGGGAAAAAGATTTTTTTCTGTGCATATGTTCACTTTAGATTCATGCAATATTCATTTTCATATACTCTTTTGTGCCAGAGCCTTCATCGGTCAGTCACTGTTGCCGTCATGATTTCTTGCCTGGTCTTTCATCACTTGCGCACAGCCAAGTGTGTCAGAGCCCAGGCGGGTCAGAACACAGACTCAGGACTCTTGTTTGTTGACAGTGGTTATATAATATATTTAACAATCCACACATAATATCTTTTTACAACGTATAGACAATTGCATATATAAAAAAACTATTTATGTATAAACATAACTCATTATTTTGACACCCATATGTATTAAATGTGTACATTATTTCAAAGCTTGGACTGCTAATTAAATCTGTAAGACGTCTAGATAACAGTTAACTCTAATTATTTCTGCCAAGGTGTTTTAAATACCTACATGGTGTTACGCCACCGAGCTGGCTGTGTATTGGTGTTTGTATATGCGTCATTCCTGCTACAGGTGTACCACCAATAGATCACTGTCCTGTGTTTATTTGAAGAGGCGGGGGCCAACCCTTCAGAAGGTGCACATGAACAATCATACTGGGCCTTTTGTCCATACCAAGCTAGGTGGGTTGTTGCTGCTGAACTGCGTTAGAGAGTGTGTTGTGTAGTTGTGTGTTTCTGTCAGGCCAAGTGTGGTTGTTGGATATAGTGTGGTGTATATATCTTTTGTGTTTGTATTAGCCCTCGGTTGTGTTTCTCACTGTAAATACTAGGGGCACTGGTAGCCTAACCTGAGCTTTGGGCTATCAACCAAATTTACAGCTACTGTTGGGTACTTGATCAGATCATAGCTTCCAAGCTAACTGGGATAAAAGTAGTAGTATTAACGTTATTTATTAAGTGGAGTATCGGTTGGTTGTAGGTTGGTGTTGTAATGATGATCAAATGAAGCTTCAAAGCCTCTGACATCACTGATTCTCATTTTCAGACCAGCAGTGTTGGTAATACACAAATTTAACCTTCTGAGTACCAGTTCTGCATAGAAAGCCCAGAAACTCCCACAGAGATTGAAACATGATAACAGAGAGCAGTCGAAGGAAAAGAGTCGAGAGAAGACACGAGAGAGAGAGAACATACGCTCTATTCATCTCCCTCGACCTGACACACACAACAGACAAAACAAATTAAGCAATATACAAAAGGGTGCAATAAAACGCTACCCAAGCAAAAGTCAAAAGCCAATCTTCTCCTCTGACTGGCGCCATCCATCTCCGCCTGACGGCCAATAAAACATAGAGTAAAGGTCTAATCAAATCGATACATCTACACTGCAGTAAAGCCAGCAAGAATATTCATTTCCCTTCATTCAATCTTTTCTTTTTTTTTGGCATCGAGCTTGGCTGGCCATGTTCGTCCGGTGTCTGTATCTGTAACACTCATTTGTTGACATTCAGAGCACACTGCATGAGCTTTAACATAAAGAGTGCATAAATAAAAATCACTTTATAACTTTAGTCTTTGGTTTCTTGGCTCGCATTTTAAAGATACTTACTATTAGTCTAATCATTTATTTAACTTATTATTAACCCTATTCACTAAAGCCTTTCCCTGGATGCAGTTTTAGTGTATTTTCCACTCAGTAATGGATGATATTTAAGATGTAGATGCTATTTAAATGTTCAAATCTAATGGCATAATGTGCACGAACCTTCAAAGGGCAGAGTCAGTAAAAAGAGTAAAATCCTTAAATGTTACATTGTGAGATTATAGGACATTTTCACCTGGGAGTAGACCTAGTTTCAAAATCCAATATTTCACAAATGAACAGGTAACAAGAGCACCGGCAGTAAACAAACAACATGTCCTTTATTTTTATATAACTAATGTAATAGCAATTACACAAACGATATAAGGATAGATAAAAGGGAAGTGGGAGAGTAACTAGGAGGTGAAGAGCAAGACAGAATGGTAACAGCTTAGAACAAATCATTCCTAAGTAAAAGTCAAAGTACAGGTAAAAATTACTTTAAAAAGTTAACCAAAAACCTACTAAAAACAGTAACAATAATAAGTAATAAGAATTCTTTCCTCTCTGTTAGTGAGGTGAACTGGAGATCTGAAAGTGTCGTGTCATGAATGTAACCAATGAGTGTAAAACATGATGTCAAATCCTAATAAATCCTTCTCGATTTATTTAATTACTTTATTTTCATGTTTACAATCTTTTTGATTGTTTTTCCAGCAAAATTCTGTTACATGTACAACATTTTTTTTTCTGGTGAGTAAGTAGACTCTCTAGGGAGCAGCTCGGCCGGGATCCCCTCAAGTTTGACAACCGTGCTCAAATAATAATAATAAAATAACTAAACTAAAATACCTAAACTGCAGCATGTTTCTGGTTTATGCTTAAGGGCTGTGTCTCAAAACCCGACTGACTTGCTTAAAAATACGTTCAAAATAGTCCAATTATTTTAGCAACCTTTAAAACATAATGTGGTATTTAGGATGCAAGAGTTCGACACCGCTCTGGAAGCACTTCTGTTAGATACAGAAGCTTTTCTCTGAAGGCTAATTTAAAAGTAGCCGAGACTTTTCTGCTCATTAAAGGAAACTTCTGGCACCTTTGCTATAAGTAAAACTGCATAGTGTGCACCGGACATAAATAAAAGCTCACCATGTACGGACTAAACCTGAGTAAATCTGGGTAAAACATTTCACTATAGTTCATAACACAAAGCTGATCCGCATATTAACTTGTCTAGTGCAGGTGAGAAGATGTGGTCGGGAACATAAGATAAGATAATCCTTTATTAATAACACAGTAGGGAAATTCACTTTTTAATTTCAGATAAGACAAAGAAAAAACAAAGAATACCCGTGTATGAAAACAGTATAATCATATTCAGCAGGTTTTGGAAAAATGACAAAAGTATGATGCAAAATGAGCCAGTTAACGACAGTTGTACTTCTCATCATCTCCATCACTAGAGTCATTAATAGTTAAAGGATCCTTGCTGTGACTAAGGAGCAGTACACACCATGTCGTCTTGGATCAGAGAGGAGAAGATGATAGGAGCCAGACTGTATTAGCCCCCTACTCAGACACGAAAAGTTTCCGGAGAAATCCTTTAGAGCAGCGCCAAGTTAGTTATGGAATAAGTCATTCACAGTCTGAACATTAAGTGTGATCTCCTCGGGCATGGCAGACCCCAGTGCGGGTGCTTTTTGTTGAAAAATAGTTAAGATGTCCATGAGAGTTCCGTTGGCGACTGTCCACTGAATAACTATAGGGAGGCGGCTGAACGATTAAACCCACATAAATGCTGAAGCCGTCAGGACTGTGAATTCATTTGGATTTTTTTATTCATTCATGGATTTGGAATTCATGGATTCATTCATTAATGTATTCATTGATTCATTCATAGATTCAATGATTTATTCATGAATTAGTGGATTGATGGATTCGTTGATTCATTTATGAATTAATTCATGAACGTATTTATGGATTCAGATTCATGGATTTTGAATCATGTATTGATGGATTGGGTGGCTTAGTGTGTAGCACTGTCGCCTCACAGCAAGAAGGTCCTGGGTTCGATCCCCAGGTGGGGCGATCTCGGTC
>JAYDZG010000015.1:2741921-2767801 GCA_034509265.1 Microcambeva bendego | reverse complement strand
GGATTGACCTCTGCATTTGTCCTACAATCAGTTTGAGTTTTACCACTGTCACTGCTAGACTATATATATATATATATATATATATATATATATATATATATATATATACACACTATCAACCAAAAGGTAAGGCTCATTAGCTATCAGGTCAATGTAAATTTCACCAGATCCAGTGGTGATGGATGATAGCAGCACATATCTCCATATATAGGTTATGTGTTTTAGCTCACATCGGATGAGAAAAACCCACTACAAAAACATCCACTGTGAAATTTGGTGGTGGTTGCATCATGTTATACTGATGCTTTTGAGTCTCACTGACATCACTTCGGTGGATTGTCTTGTTAAACAATCGAGTCTGAATTCATATACACATATATTATTTATATTTTTAGGGTGATGCAGGAAGCAAAGGCACTGAGGGGACAATCGTGAGTTTTTTGTACCTACACTTACACTAAAAACTGAAAACACAAGAAATCGTTGACGCATTGTGGTGTTATTTTGTCTTTTTAGGGCAAACCTGGTCCAAGAGGTTTAAGTGGAAAAGAAGGACAGAAAGGAACAAAGGTGATAAAGTGCTGATGGATTAAGGAACTTCATTTTACAGCCCAAGAGCCCTCTGAGACGTTTTACTGCCCCTCTGAAAGGCTCTTATCAGTGAAGAGAAAATAAAAGCAGTTCATGTTAAAATTTAAATGGGCACAAAACAGACACATGCAACTTTAAAGAATGAATACAAACAAAAAAAGTAAAAAAAATAAACACTGAATCACTGGATTCTACCGTTAAACAAGAATATTTAATGAAAATAAGCCAACACAAACTATGTGAGCAAAATAAATAATTTGTAATAATAATTTAAAGAAACCTTTAAAAATGTAACCTTTAAATTATTGATTTATGAAGTTTTTATGCCGGATAGCCTTCCTGACACAACCCTCTTATTTATCTTTGCTTGGGACCAGCACTGCGAAGCACTGGTTTGACCATGCTACTGGTTAGGGTGAAGCTCAGCTGACCAGTAGCATTGCCAAGTTTCAAACTGGGGAATTCCGACTTTCTGCCCTGGTGTGCTAGTGGAAAATCCTGCTACTCTACCTGGTTTTTCTTCATTAAAAGAGACAACATTTCAAAAGTTGTTGCTTCACCACAGCTCAAATACTCACAATCTTCAAAAACATGCACAATAGAAATAAATCAATGCCAATAATATATAATAATCATAGAATGGCTGAACTAATTTTGAATTATATCATATTTTAAAATTTTTTATTTTATTTTATTTTTAAAGTTATTCTTGTAAATTATTTAAATGATGTAAGCATAATGCTTCTGTGTGAACTGTTCTTGTATTTTGTTGTGTTTTATAAAGGGTGATGTTGGTGACCCTGGAGCCCGAGGTGAAAAGGTGAGCTCTTCACTGAGAGAGTTTCATGGATGCCAGATCCTGCTTTTTTAAGCACGTTCCTGTGTTCATGGTCAATAGTTTGAAGATCAGATTGTAGTATGCATGTACTCATATTACACCTGAACTGTGAATGTTAGGGAGAGTCATGTGGTTGTTACGACGGACCATCAGAGAGTACGGGGTCGACTACAATCAAGGTGCGAGAGCCACTGACGGGCAAACAGGTGACTTGATTATTATTTTTTTGGATATTTTATTTGTAGATAAACCGGATACATTTTTGGCTATGCAAGATACTTTAGGCTCACTCTCAACAGTCCAAGGTACAATATATAGAAAAAAATGAACATAAATGCAATGTCAGTTATATACATGCTTATAGTATGTTTTAAGCCTGCTATAGTGATAGTTTAGAGAAGGCCTCTAAAAGAAATGAAGAAAAGAAAAGCTCAGTCCTCAGCCCTACTTAATGCTTTGGAATGATCTGAAAGATCAGTTGTGACTTTCTGGACAAACATCAGTGCCATATAATCAGCTAAATGGGCACAAATCCCCACAGACATACTTTAAAGTCTTGTGAAACACTTTCTCAAAAGAGTGGCAGCTGTTGTATCTGAAAAGACCACACAACCTTTACTTCACTGTATTTCAAGAGCATTTCTTTTTAAACAACAAGTACATGCTCTGGTGTCCAAATATTTAGGTAATATATAATTCTTAAGACATTACTCCAGATGTGATGGGTAGGTGTCTGGGAGGTAGGTGTTAGGAAGTCTAGTTCATCCAGTTCCACACTGAAGCCTGAATTAATGGAAAGATCAATGCTCGACTCAAGCTTGAATTAATCAGTATTGATCTGTCTCAACAGGGTCCTCAAGGCCCTCCTGGAGAAAAGGTGAGTGACCTATACGAGACCTATATATTTTTAATATGTATTTTTTTTGCCCCAAAATTGTGATCAACATATTAAGAGACCGACCGTGTTCATATTCACAGGGTGACCAGGGCTTAGACGGAAACCCAGGAGTGTCTGGATTACAGGGAGAGCCAGGACTGCCTGGTGATCCCGGAAGAGACGGTCTTAATGGACTTAAAGGAGAGAAGGTACGTGGTCAGTTTATTAGGTACTTTAGCTGATCAGCTGGTCTTATATACAGTGAGAAAGGATGAAATTCTTCAGTAGCAGCAGTAGTATTCCATTTTATTTTATTGTTTATGTAAAGTGTCATTTTATTTTGTTAATTTATCCAGGAATCTTTTTGATTCAAGTCCGACTGTTTTTAACACATTGCTTGATTTGTCAATTATGCAAATGCAAACCAATGTTAAGAGAAAAACATCAATCTGGCAACCTAGATTGAAGAAGATGAATACTGCTTCTGCTGTAAATGCAATTTAAACTCAGCATAACAGACTCCTTTTAATCTAAGTATTTCCTCTGCCTTTGGGGATCAAACCCAGGACCTTCTTGCTGTGAGGCGACAGTGCTACCCATTAAGCCACTGTGCCACCCAAGATAATAACAATGATCTGGCAACTGCAGCTCCATCTTTGCAGTTCACGTACACCCATACATGCTGATTGTCTTTCATGAGGGAGATGGGATCTTCAAGCAAGATAATTCGAATGGAAAAGCATGACCGAGACCTTCTTCCCCAGACTTCATAGACTGAACCCAATTCAGCATCTGTGAGACTGTCCTCAATGGACGTGTTAGCTTTGTGAATGCCATGACAACCTATTAGGAACCTTATTGAGCCACACCTTTGATGAGTGAGAACACCATAAATCTTTTTTTTTCTAAAGATTGTGACAATGAATCAGTCACGATTCTTCTCATTACTGCATTTTATTAAAAGAATCAAACCTCTCTGGGAAGGAAGTTTATAAAATGAGTTCCTCAGTCAACTGTAGACCTCATGCAGCATCCATGATGGAGGCTGCTTATTTACACAGCCGAGCTGGAAAAGACTAAACGTGACAACGAATGTAAAATGCTCATAAAATATAAAACGCTTCACCGGGCTGAACAGAAAATAACTGCTCGCACTGATCACAGGCTCAGATACCTGAGCAGAACATGCACAACACATCCACAGAAATACAAACAAACGGTGGGAAGAAAAAGCCTCAGAAAGAGGAATTTGTGGCAGAGACGTCTACTGGTTGAAACACGCTGTAGTTCCAAAAGTATTTGAACGCCTGACCATAAGCATGTTAACCAAACATTGTGCTAGACTGTGTGAAGCGTCATTTTCTGAACTTCTAGGATGTGATCTTTTCGGCTGTAGTAATGTGGGAATTTGTGCCCATTCAGTAACAATAAAATTTGTCCAGCTTGGCTGTTGGTCTCAAAAGCATCAATTGATCGACCAGTCTCTTTCAGACCGGCTGTACCTGTTATATGTTCATCAGCGCTGTATATCAAACCTGTGATTCCTCTCACCTTTTGGCCTCTTTCGTCAGGGCGATGCCTGTGTCAGCTGCCCTCAGATTTCACCCGAGCCAGGGAACACTGTGAGCATTGCTGGACCTAAGGGACAAAAAGGAGAGCCAGGTCTGTCCGGCGAGGGCAAGCCAGGGAGACAGGTGAGGTTTTAGTTACAGCTAGATTTGCAGATTTGATGATCTACTAGTGATGAGATCCAGATTTTGAATCCCCAGTGGTGCTATCACCCGAACAGGCGTCTACATAATGACACGATTCTCAGTATGCCAGCCCTGGAGAAACCCAGACACACGACTTAGATTTGATTCTCCTAATGTAGTCTGGTCGTATTCAAAGACCTGATAGCATTACACTTCTTTTCTACTGATGTTGACCTTCATTCTGACTGAGGAGAGCCGTGACCAACGCTGTCCTCCGACACGTCGGCAGTACCCGACTGCATCTTTACCCTGCAGATCGGCATTGTGGATGGAGAGCCACATCCAAATCTTCCCATTATCCCTGGTCTCTGTGCAGGCGCCATCGACGTCTTGAATGATGGCGACCCGTCTTGAATGAAGAACAGCCAATCGGTGAAAAAATAATGTAATTGTGATTAACTTTTATTCATCTAAACAATGAAGTTTTGTTTTTGAGGTAGGTCCAAACTATTACTTAAAATGCTGGCTATATATATAAAAAAAGATATAGCACCAGTGACATCAGCAGTAAATATTGATTCATCTTAAATGAATCACTGATTCAAATCTTTCTTCACATGAATCTTAACTGTCTTATGGAGAATTGTTACTTCCCTGAGAATCACCCAATGAGATTGCATTCCTATTTTTTCCCGATCTAGAAGCTTCCTTTATATATTTTTATTTCCACGGGCGATATTCTTATGCACTGTTTATAAAAAGTAAATCTCCTTTTGAGTCTTAGTGAACGTGAAACGTTATCCCATACGTTCACAATTTACTGAATCCAGGTCTGAGATTCTGCATTAAACATGCACCGTGCTTCTACGCCTACATCACCCTCATCCGGATACGCTGCATTCAAATACGTGTGTCTGTATATCGTTTCATTCTGAGCCTCCGCTAATCCACACATTCACTCTTTCTATTTAGGGTCAGCCGGGGCAGAGGGGTATTTCTGGACCGCCTGTGAGTGTGTTAAACACATCCTGACACATTGTCTTTTACTTTTAGCTCTAATCAAAGCTGCTACTGCTCCACGTTTTTTCAAGCGCTTTTGCATTTTTTATTCTATTTATATACTGTTACTGTTGAGTTTAATGAGCTCGGACTTTGCCGCAGGGTCCTGTTGGACCGCAGGGACCCCTCGGGCTTATGGGACCGGCAGGACAAAGGGTGCGTGACGTTATTTCTTTTCGGTTCGTTCATGCCCGTAGGATACATCCCATAATAATTCTGCCTCATTCTGTGTCCTCCGCAGGGCCCTAAAGGAGAGATCGGGCAAACTGGACCTCAGGGGCCAATAGGGATCAGTGTCACTGGACCAGCGGTGAGAACTTCACAAGCGTAGAATGAATAAAGAGATGGGTCGAGGGAATATAGAAATGATGTAAACATTACTGGTAGTGAGTTATGTTCCATCTTTTAGGGTAGAGATGGTATTCCTGGTCCTCGTGGAGCTCCAGGGGTGGATGGGATTCCGGTGAGTAAAACTATTCAGCTACTTCTACAAGATTCGTCAGAATCTAAACCCCCAAAATACGCTGCATACCTTGACGCATGTGTAATCATGCAATGTTGGAAGACCTCAAATACCCAGGAAGTTGTAGTTTGCTTTACGTGTCTTATTTTAACACACATTACACAAAGCCTCTGAGGTCATAAGAAGAAATTTCAGAAAAAAGGAAATGAATGGAGTGTAATTACAAACTCCAGATGTGCATTTCCTGAGGAAAAAGCTAGTGTGAAAGTGTTTTAGTCGGGGCAGCATTTAGCATTTAGTCCATATTCGCCTTGTCAGCCTAGTTAGCATGGTTAGCATAATGAGCCGGGAGCTTATGTCTTGTGTAGATGTGTTTAGAATAGCATTTGGCCCAGTTACCCTTAGCTTTAAGCAATAAAAGTTAACCTAGATAGCATGGTTAGCATAATGAGCATAGTTAACACTAGCCGGTAGCTTAGGTTTAGTTTAGATATGTTTAGAATAGTGTTTGGCCCAGTTAGCCTATTCATTTAGCATTAGAACTTATTTGTCTTGTTAGATTAGTTAGCCTAGTTAGAACCAGAATGAACTTCGTCAGCAGATTGAGCTATTGTAGTGTTTTGGGTCAAACCACACGGGCATCATTGAACTTTACAACAACTCACTCAAATCCTTAGTGAGTAGAAACACTGAGAAAACTAAGAAATATGTGAAGTCAAAAGGGGCGACCCTTTCTCAAAGCTGATGAATTATAACCGATTCTTTAATCTTCACACACCACTGTGACTCCAGACTGAATCCCAATATGCAGCACGCTCTTGGCATCGGGTGTGATCTTGTCAGCTGCACAGATCTGGGAAGAGGGACTTACCGTTTTGGCAAAGCGCTTTTCATTAAAGAAACAAAGGGGACGACGTGAGCTTTCATGGCGCCTGATGTTAATTACCAGGAATGAAAGGAGATGCAGGGAGGATTGTGTCAAACGATGCCTGGATCCATAACAACATCACGCTGTCTGCTTTCATCTCATCAGCTGTCCCCTTTCCTCCCTGATCTGCACCCATCTCACTCACCCACCAGCCTTCAACCCAATAACAGACCTTAACCGAGAGCTTTGTGTGTGTGTGTGTGTGTGTGTGTGTGTGTTCTGTCTTTCAGGGATCCACTGGACCTAAGGGTGACAAGGTAAGACTCCGGCTCACTGGACTGTGGAAGGGTTTTAGGGGACCAAAACAAAAGTAGCTCATGTGTGTTTTTCTGCAGCTGTTTTTGTGCTGTTTGGGGGTTGGAAGGTGCAGATGAGATGGAGGAGGGATCTTGAGGGGATTGTATGGGTGGGCTGACTGTGATGTCTCTTCCCTATGGGCATGCACAGAGTTAAAGAAGAATGACAAAAGAGTTTGACTGAGCAGAAAAAAAGTTAAAAGGGCACTGAGGGCAGGAATGATGCCATTAATTAGTTGCCAGTCAGAATCTGAGTGAGAAACTCGGTGCTAAAAGGCTTCACGCTTTGAGGTACATCGCTACATCTCATTCGATCTCAAATGGTGAGTAACTAGTGTCAGAAACGCTCATAAAAGATTTGAATTGCCCTGTTTTAAGAAATGTATTAAAATGTGTTAAAGTACGAGCCCTGAATGAGCTCTCCACTAAATCCTGGTTATGTTTCATCTGAAGTGCTTTGAATTCCTACACAGAAAGTAAACGTTAAAGCTCAAGTGTTTTTCAGAGCAGTAGGATGTTTTAGGCTGACCAGTAAACTAGGATTAAAGGGTAGAGTGTCATAATAACTGGTATAATCAGAGGTGGAAAGTAACGGATAACATTTACTCACAATACTGTTTCTTTTGTGCACTTGAACTTCACAACTATACTTTTACTATGTTTTTATGATTACAGGGTTGCCAGATTGCAGCCAAAAACCTTTTCAAAATCCACCAAAATGCATAAAAAACCTCCCAGAACAAGACAGGATAAGCCGATGATGTTAGATTTCATCAATTATAAATTATTTTTGCTTGCACATCGAGAGTCGATGCCATGTCGACATATCACTGTATTGGTGGGCATGGCAGCCGTGTTTTGGACTGGAAAGAATAATCGCTCAGATAAAGTTTTTATAACATGTTAGATGTGGTGAGAGAAGGTCGGCCTATTTATATATGAGCTGCTTTAGAAACTAATAGGTTTGTTTTGTATTGTAAGCCCTCAAATGATTACAAACCAGCCCAACATGTCCACCCACCAAAGCATGTTCTCCCACCAATTTCCAACAAAATCAGACTAATTTGTCAACACTGGATTCATTATTTGACAATGGTTCATTAGATATTGATTTATAAATAACTACCATGAGATGTATATCAATTTGTCCTGTTTGGACAGGAGATACCCCATCCTGTTAAAAACTTATTGTTTACTCACAATGAGTAGATTTTATAAGACTTTTCTTATAATAGTAGTTTTAGTTGAGTACAATATTTATTTATTTTTTACTTCTAGTTATAATAACTGTTATAAACTCAGCTTCGATCTCTCTCGGAATGCTTATTACTGTATTTCTTCAAATAAAACAATTTAAATGAGCATTCTTGAATTGAGGAGCTAGGTTGTAGGATCTGCTGTAAAAAATACTGGAGCTTCTCTCATTCATCTTCCTAATCGCTTATACATATTTTAGGATAAAAATCCACTTTCACAATGACATTTAGGATGTTAGTCCAAAAATGATAAGCGAGTGTTTTAAAAGGAGATGTAGACAGTGGGAAACCTCCCTTTTAAAACATGCTGCTGTCTTAATGAATAGCATGAATTTGTTTAGTGAACATTTAATGCACCATACTAATGCATACATTTTTTTAAATTCCTGTATGTATTTGCATCATTCCTCTTTAATCTACCGTTTTGTATGTGACTGCACTGTGTGTGTTTGTATTTTAGGGTGTACCAGGAGAGTGTGGCTGCTCCAGTTCTCAACAGAATGGGCGACCTGTGAGTACCGTAGTGTTAAAGTCCTCACATTTAATTATGGGTTCTTATACATAGATGCATGTGCATATATACGCTTTCACTTTGAATGCACAATAACAGCAGGGGTTTCCCTGGCGTAATTTAAGATGTAAATGCTTGGGGATCAACATTTTTCCATTGTTTTCTTGCAGGGTGCTCCAGGTGTTAACACTGGTCCTCAGGTCTGACTGTCTATGCTTCTTCCCTTCTATATCTTTGCACTTTTTTAGAGAGACTAAGTAAAATGCTAACTGCTACCATGGGCAGAGAAGGAGAAAATATTTGTTGTGGAATATTATGCCTTGACATCTGATGTACTGAATTTTCTTTATCAGGGGCCTCCAGGACCTCCAGGTCCACCCGGCCCACCAGGGCCCCTGGGTCTCACGGGACCTCAAGGCCTAATGGTAAGTGCTGGCTGTGTGTCTCAGTCTTGGTGACTCTGAGGCTTTTAATTGTGGGAAGGTGGCCTGCTTGGGACGCTGTGGGCTTTGGCTATAGCTAAACAAATGACACAGCACTATCCTACTGTATTAAATAGTAAGAAATAAAATGTCATTTAATAAAAGTAGCATATGTAATATATAAAGCACTTTTAAATAGCGTATTAATAGTTAATATGTAATTGATTTTGTTAATGGCGCTAAAGTTCTTTAAAAACGTGTTAAAACTGCTCTGCTTATGTTCAAGTCGCACTAACACTTGATGGGTGCTTGGGAATGCTTGATACAATCATGTAAAGTAAATTTTAAAGTAAATGTAAACGTGTTAATGTATTTTAGTGTAGTGTAGAAGCTTAAATTAATATGAACTTGTAAATCTGTAGTAAGCCTTTTAAAAGGAATTGTGTATAGCTAGCCAGCATTATTCTGTTTCTTATTTCCTAAAAACCATGCAGAGCTCACAGTGAAGTTTCGGAATAAATAAGCCTTTACTGAGCATAAAATCTGTACAATATAATTTAAAACTTAGTTTCCCGTCATTGTAAATCACTTAGATTTAATGGTTAATGAAGCAGCTTCACTGTGAGCTGCTTGGTCTTTAACCTGGTATTGTGTTGAATTCCTAATAATAAAATAAATAAAAATAAAAAAATCTACACCTTTGGCTGAAACACACACCAGGTTGGCGAGCTTTTGGCTACTCTTCTCGCGTCCTGCTGATGGAGCTGTCCGAGGCGTGGCTACAGGCTAAATTCAACCTCAGTTCCTTTTTTCAGGGTCAGCCTGGCAAAGATGGCTTACCAGGGAAACCGGGTTCACCCGGCCAAGCAGTGAGTAACCGGAGAGCAGAAGAAGCTAACGTAGTGCTTTGTGATTGGTTTACGTGAATCCTGAAGGATCATGTCGGTGTCTTCCGGCACCTTGGTTTTTAATCCTGCCTCTGTTAACTTCCCGCGCTTAGTTTTTTAATCAGAATGAACTTGCCCTAGGCAGCAGACACAGTCTAGATAGAGTGAGTTCTTTAGCATTATTCTGTCATTTTAATTATAAGCACTCGTACCAGCTTGCTAATTAGGTATTAGCGAGTGTGTTAGCAAGCTGTTCGTCTAATTAGCTATCAAAACAAGGAAATGAGGTTAAATCAGTGCCTCCATGAAGGATTCAGGATTTTACACCATTGTCTCAGATTATCACTGACATCAATTAAAGCTGAGAAGGTATGAATTGACAGCAGCACCGCCCAGGACGGGCTATCTCTTAATGTCCAAACAAGGAGATGATAACTTTAAAACTGACAGTCACATAGCGGATCAAGAATCACGACAGACATGAAACAAAAAGCCTGACAGACATTTAGCACAATCCTTACTGTGTGTGTGGTCATGTGATAGTAATGGTTTAGCAATGTTTAGGTTTTAATGGTTCCTCAGGGACCGGCAGTCTGGTCAGAGACTGGTCAATTAAAATTCAAAGATAGCTTTATTAGCATGACGAATAATAAGAGACAAAAAATACAATAAAATTGTATAATACATACACACATCAGGCATAACATTAAGACCACCTCCCTAATATCGTGTTGGTCCATCGGTTGCTGCCAAAAAAGCCCTGTAACTGTGCTGCACTGAGTATTCTCACCTTTCTATCTGAATAGCTTTAACTCCTTCTGCAATCTGAGCTACAGTAGCTCGGACCGGAACACCCCACTAGAGCTGCAGTTTTGGAGATGCTCTGACCCAGTCGACTAGCCATCACAATTTAACCCTTGTCAAAATCGACCCAATCCTTACACTCACTTAATTGTCCCACTTCTAGAATCAACTCTGAGTATAAAATGTTTACTTGCGTAATATATCCACCACTAACGGGTGCCTGCATTACTGTTTCATGAGGTAATTAAAAAGCTTGGTTTGAAGAAACTCCAATGCTCTGGCACTCCAGCACAGATTCCCTCAGACATAATTCAATGTCTTGTGAGAAGCCTTCTCAGAAACGTATCTGCTCTGATAGCTGACAAGGTCACATAGAGGTCATGTATTTGTTTCTATATAGCGTCTTACGTTTTACGGCTTTACTGCAGTGTCTGGGGCAATTCTTGGCACAACCCTTCAAGCGCTCATCTAATAAACTTCACTTAAGCTTATTACAAATTAAAAATGTAAATGCTGCGGATTTAAACGTTCCCAAAGTTGGCTAATCTAAGTCCTCTGGAAGGGAGGCTGTGTTAAAAGACTGGAACTCGGGGCCGTTTTGGAACTGGAGCAGGATGAGCTTTAAAGCAGCTATTAGTGAAATTAATGACGGGGAGTGACGAATCTCAGCCGATCGGCATCTCGAGAACGATAACGGCGTATCAGATTCTTTAATGGTTAAGAGAAGAATTAAGTAAACCCTCAACGGGCGTTTTAACTCGGCCGTACTCGATCGTACCTTCATTATGAAGACCAGTGCTCGAGTCGACCTCTCGATGTTAATTCTTCTACAAGGCCATTTTGGATTCGTAAATGCTTGCATTGTGTTGAGTCGAGTCGATTGTGAGGTAAAGTGCACTAGATCCCACTAGAGCAGCACTTTTGTATTGGCTTTTTCTTTTTTATCCATGCTGGCTAGTGGCCCATGTTATTGTGCCATCTCCGGGCATTCTGGCTATGAAATTGAGGGTGTTTTAGAACATCCTGCTCCTCTTACAATATGCGCTGGGTCATGATATGGACACGGTGGCATTTGCAGTTTAAAATTACAAATAAATAATTATGCTTTTAGTCCGCATTATTATTTAAGTACTTATTTAATAAATAAGTAAGAAAATAATATGTTAATGAATATTTGTGAATCGTTTAAATTACGCTAGCACACCACTAATCTCAGCCCTGACATGGCTGGTCTGGGCGCCTACATAAACCATGATTGGCTGTTGTTCAAACAGGGAGGACCCCTCATAACTGAGCTAATTATGACCTCTGCTGGCTGACTGATGGTGTCTGTACATATTTAAAGAATAATAGAGGACCCGGGTGTAACTCTCTGAGCACAAAGCTGATCCACATATGAACTTGACTTGTGCAGGTGAAAAATGCAGTCAGCTACTGCATACATGTCGGAGGGGAAGTGTGCTGGCTTTGTTCTCCTCAGTCAGAGCAGGATGGACTAGTTGGGAGACTAGTGTTGATGATATCATCTATGTTTAATTTAATACAAAGAAGGAATCTTGAATTGAAAGGATCTAGAAATAGGTATTAGTGAATCGTTTAAATGAATCTCTGAATCTTATGTGGCTGTTCCAAAGCATCACTGCAGTTTAAAAATTAAGTATTTATTTATAGTACTCCAGTAAACATGGAATCCAGGTAACCTGAATTACATACTTTTTTTGCATATTGTCCACACTCCTTTCCTTCTTGTTCACCCATCCTTCAGGGTGTTTGCACCAGAAGTGTTCCAGATTTCCTGATCTCTGTGCTCTTCTACTGTCTGTACAGGCTATCTGGGCAACCAAGGTCCTTACACAGTTTTGATGACCCCTCCCTTTTAGTCACACTCCCTTTTCCCACACAGCAGACTGGAGGCCACCTTGTCTGATGCAGGCATTGCCAGTTGTGCCTGATAAAAGGTTGTAGCCGAGTAGTGGCAGAGCTGAAATTCAAACCCAGGATCCCATTTTGATACAATTTTCTTTAAAGTAAAAATCTTAATAGTAATCATAACTCAGCATTAAAAATCTTAAAAGTTTCCATCCCGCTACACTATGCTTATTTTACGGTATGTAAAACTCCAGAGTGAAAAGGGGAATGTGTAATAGTATTTAAAATCATATTTATTAATTGCAGAAAACAGCAGCTCAGATTTTGCCACTGTAGCCAGATAATGACCCAGCCGAACTATATCAACCTCCAAATATAAATCAGCTTAGTGAATTAATTCATTTGCTAATCTATTCGAGCACAGAGTCTAAATGCTACATTAAACACTATAATTAAATGTATGTCAAGTGACAGATCCTAAACAGTTAAAATATGTTCCGCCGTTACTAAAAACCCAATTCTAAATGTGAATAAAGGCCTAATAGCAATGCACGGATGGAAAATCCTAAATAAATTATAAGCATGATGGTTTTAAGTGTTTCTGCAATTGCAACCGACTCTTAGGTGCAAATTACAGAATGTCGGGTACTAGATATCACATGAAGCAGTGTGTAATTGGGATATTTGGGTCTTTGTAGAAGCCAAAGGACACATATATGTTAAAGTCCACCCGGATCTCACTGTAGAGGTTCAAGTTTCAGACCACCCAGCAGTTACAGGAGAAATATGAACTGTATTTGCTGCCATGTTTAGACCGGGAGGTCTGGAGGATGCACCATACACCAACCAGGCATAACATTATGACCGCTGACAGACAAGTGAATAAACACTGAAGATCTCTCAACACCTGTTAGTAGGTGGAAAATATTACACAGCAAGTGAACATTTTATTCTTAAAGTTGTTATCAGAAGAAGGAAAAATGGTCATGAGTAAGGATCTGAGCGAGTTTGCAGATTGTTCCTGGTCTGCAGTGGTCAGTCTCTATGAAGAATGGTCCAAGGATGTAACAGGAGTAAACTGGTAAGAGTATCATGGGTTGCCAAGGCTCAGTGATGCCCGTGTGGTTCGATCCAACAAATTACTGAAGAAGTTAATGGTGGTTCTGATAGAAAGATGTCAGACTACAGAGTGCAGCACAGTTACATGGGGACCGACACAATATTAGGAATGTTATGCCTGGTCAGTGTATGTCTTTTTAGTTTTTGACACCATGAGCATTAACTTGGAGTTTTTCTACATTGAATTTAGTTTTTCTAGTCATGTTCATCCTGCCAGTGTAAAAAATGTATTCATAAAATAGTTTGACTGGAAAAATACATGGAAAGTTCTATTTATTGAAGATGTATTGTAGTGCGTAGTGTGTGGGCTTGCTGAAAATGAGTTTCTGTGAAAAGATCAGGATGTACAAACGTGCATTGCTGTTTATTTTTTCCCTTAAATGTTGTGTTAACCAAAAATCCTGGCTGGCAGATGTGAGCTTATGACCTCCTGGACTGCAGTGTGATATGAAATACACTCCCGTGGTAATACAAGATCCCTAAACCATGTGATACATATTCATGAAGGATCTACAGAGTTTTGAAACGTCTCATTGTATGGATATTGCTTTAATGTCGTGAACAAATGTACACACACTCGAGCAGAATAAAAAAACAATGAAGTCCAATGCGTTAGAGAAAAGATGTACGTTAATGTCTGAAAAAACTATTTTACATTTAGTAGTTACAGCTGTCTTAGACACTAATTGTTGTTGGTTGGGGTCATGTTCTAGCTGCTCATGCAGAATGGACAGTTTTGTACTTTACTGTACCAGCTGAGCAGATAATTAATAGGTGATGGACCATTTTCTCTATAACGGTCACATTTATATTGTGGCTGGTTATACGAGTGCCGGTGTTTCAATATGCTGAACGTCTGTGGACTTGTGAGTGAGACATAAAGCTGGACCAGTGTCCCTACTGGGCTACGAATTGAACATCAAACTAGTTTCTGGACAGGGTGGAGGGTTGAGAACTTGTATCCTCCAACAAATGGGAAACAGATATTAACTCCACACTTATTAAGTGCATCCCAGTATGTGTTGTGTTCACCAAATATAATTTCTAGTGGGTTAAGATATATTAGGAGATGTTAAATATTGATATTTTAATATATAATAACATAGCTCAGATTTTCTTATTATTTACATTTCATTGTTTGTGCTTATTCCATCTTTCTGGGCCTCGTTTTTTTTAGATTCCGATACCAATGGATACCCCGTCCTCCGCTGAAACGGTTAGCATCTGTTTATTTCCGAATAAATATCTTATTTTTATTAAACTTCACATGATTCTTATAATAATACGTATTATGTTTTTGTGTGTGTGTGTTGCTTTGTAGTATTAATTAAGCTTAGTTTTTAACATGAATCTGTAGTTACATTGGCATTTAAGCATCCACAAAAAGAATGCACACTGAAAGGGCGATTCACTCGAAAGAGGCCCTGAATATTCTGTGAAAACTCTTGCTAGAATGAAGCAATCTGAATGACCCATCATGCATTGGGCTCAATATATGGAGCTTCAGATATGTCCGTTTAAGCCCCTGTGTGATGAGGTAGGCGTCGGACGGCGGCCGTCACATTTAACCTCTGTTTCAAACCCCTGGGTATATCTCGTACCCCTTCACTCAGTCACTCGACTTTTCATCAGGATGGTGCTGAACAGTATTGAGCAGCACGTCTTCATGATGGGTAACCAGTTTGTCTAAGCAATGTCAGAATGAATTTAGGAAGAAATATTGTATCTGAAGTACTCTCAGAGTTTTATTTAGAAGATGGTAGAACATGAAGTCTGACAGTTAAAGGGGATTGCTTCTAACACTGCAACACATAAGTCAAACTATGTAGTGTTTTTTATTGGTTCAGAGTGCTTCATACTAATGAGAGTTACAGCAGAATATCCTGGGCCTCTTTCAAATGAATCTCCCTTTTTAAACTCATTGTACATCCCGTTTCATAACAATGGGCATTGTAACGAATTTGGGAGAGCCTCTGCTGTACAAGATTTTTTTGTAGCTGGTGGTTATTGAATGAAAGTAGAAGATGTAAGACGAGGAAGTCTGTTTTTGTTGAACCCAAAGCTCTTCAGTGAGATTAAAGTCAAGTCTTTGGGGTTCCTCCCCACCAAACTCATCAGACCATGCCATAATGAATTTTGCTTAGTCCACAGGACTACACTAATTCTGGATTCATGCTTAGTTTGATGTTGATGTTAAAATTCATCAAGGCCAACATTTCGGCTCCTTAACTTCACCACCCTCTGAAACTTTAGCCATTAATGTTTTAGGCAGCGGATCATTCGGGTGGCTGAAAGTAATTATGCGTCTCAAGTTGTACAGTCACTAGACACCCCGCGATGCGAGCGGTCGTTTTTGGGCATTGCTCTGTTCATCGTGCTCTGCAGCATCAGTGATCCTTTTTGCTCCAAAAGCTAATATATGGGTGCATTATTTGGTTTGTGTTCATGCTTGTTGAACTGTGTAATGAATAAAGAATTCCTCCGGGTGTGTCACACTGCGGTACTTTTTATTACATATACCACTGGGTTCTGTGTACGGTTGCGATGTTTGTTAAAGGAAGTAGTGTTTGTGTCAGTATTTAACTCTGTGATGCGTGTTTTGCTGGATCAGGACTGTACTGATTGTGGCCAGGGCCGACCCGGTGTACCCGGTGTGCCTGACACCAAGAATGGACGAACAGATCCGGGCAAGCCTGGAGTCATACCTTCTAACGGCTGTGAGAATGTGAGTGTCAGTTCAACTACATTTATTATTTATTTATACATTGTCATTTTAACATTCATTTAGATTGTGAAGTGTATGAACTATGTTAGTGAATTAATTCATTATTTAGTAAAACATCTGGTGTAAACACATCAAAAGCTGTATTTGAAACATCCTTCTACATACTCCTCACATACTGATGGGGGTTCCAAATCAGTATTCAGTACACAGTATGTCACCAAAATTATAGTTTCCAGCACATGAAAGACACCTGGAAGATGAACTACTCATGCCAAGATTGCGTCCCATCATGCAATGCAGCGTATGATTTCTTTTTGACACATACTTCATACTGTACTGTGTACTACTATGGGGTCCAGTTTGCAATATGTAGTATATACTGAGTGCAGTACACAGCACATGCAGTACTGGATGTATTATGCAGTGTATAGTGTATACTTAGTGTAGTATGTAGTATACAAGGTAATGCATATCATGCATATACTGAGTGCTATATGAATACATACTGGGAGTATTATGCAGTATATAGTACACACTGAGTGGAATAAAGTATATACTGGGTGTAGTATGCAGTGTATACTGGGTGCAGTATGAAGTATGTAGTAGATGATTATGTATGTAAATCTTGTTTCAAATTTAGATTTATGCGATGTTTTCATTTGCAGTGTCACAAAAGGCCTCAAGGGGAAGACCCAAGAGTATGTATTATTATGATTTATTATTATTACTGCATCTGTAATATTATGTGTAGCCCTTACATGACCCAAGCAGATTCTTCAGTCATGTTTTCTTTATTGTTTGACCCTTTGTCTTTTGATGTGTTCTAGCCGACCAATAACAATGCATGTACCGGTGTACCAGGAGTACCGGGCAGCCAAGGTCAACCAGGGAACAAAGGAGATCCGGTAAAAGAGCCAAAAAACTAGCTTCAAATTCAAAGGTGTACCTACTATGAGTGTAGTTTAGGAATTAATGCTTTATATTAAATGATTTCAATGTTCCTCAGTGTTCAAATCAGTACATTATGCATTTAGAATACGAGATCTCAAACATTCATGTGAAACTGGATGAACAAACGTTTGTTGTTTAATTTGCCATTCATGTCATTTTTTCTTTCAGGGTGACAGGGGTGAAAGAGGTCCTTCCGGTCTTCCTGGAAGCCCTGTAAGTTCACTGGCACCATCATTACATGCCATCATCAACGCAGGTCATGTGTCTTACTTCTGTCCGGAGCAGGCCATCGGAAAATATTTACTGTCCTCTCCCCACTTTTCAATGGCCAGATGGTTGAAACATGGGTCATTACTAAGGAAAAGCATTCCTGTTATAGAAGTGGAGTGGGCACTGGAGTGCTCTTCATGCCTCCATTTGGCCATTTACGTTTAGTTCTGAAGTGCTCTGCTTGTTAATGCCAGCCAGTTTGTTTTTCTTTCTTCCGTTTCTCACCATGAGACCACAGAGCCCTCTAGTGTTGGGTTTTAAAATGTCACCTGCTGAACAATAGACGTGATTCCTTGACGTGTATTTACAATTGTAATGATTATATTGCATAAATCAGTCGTTACAATTTATCAATTCAAGGCTTTATCTTTAGGGTTGCCAGATATAAAAATCGGGATTGTTTTTAGTTTACCAGACTTGCATCATGTATGTAAACACCAATGTAAAAAACATTCACTTGTTGTTCTGTAATTTTTTGTTTGTCTTTATATTTTTACATAATCCCTATTGCTCGATTGCTCGTTACTTAAACATTAAACATTTATTTAGTTAGTGGTTAGCCTGTTGGCTAGTCTTAGAAAGATGCATTGCTTAATTAAGCTACGCATTTGATAGCTAGTGACAAATCATTTTCTCAGAGTTTCATTTAAACTTTATTTAATTGAGGTAATCTTAACACATCTAACAGCTAATTAGCCTTTTCACTGTACTAGAAAGCTGAGGCGTTTATCTTTCTTTCTTTCTTTTCAATTCTCTTTCAGGGTAATATTGGTTTTCCTGGTCCTCAAGGTCCTCCTGGACTCCCTGTAAGTAAAATGCACCCACCACAAAAACCAGCTCTGCATACACAGTTCAAATAAAAGTTCAAGTCTAAGTTACAATTGCGCCTGACTACAAAGCAAGCAACTGATGGCATATGGGCTAGAACCTACAACCCTCTGATTGCTAATCCAGTTCCTTAACCACTAGTCTATTCCATCTCCTCATTACATTTGCTTTTGGATTTGTGATGGACTTGTTTTATTATGTTAGAGTTAAACGGGGTGGCTTTTATTTCACATCCTGCTTTGTGGAGAATTGTTCGGCATGTTGAGTACAATTACAAAACTGAGCTTTTTTTTTGACTGTTTGGATCAATAATCCATAGCACAGTTCAGCACAAACCATTCGGCTTCTTATTAACATGATCTGTTTTGACTCAGGATAAATGCTTCTCATTTTTTAATGCTGACTGTGTTCACTTCGAGTTGCTACCTTTGCAAAAGTCATTGCACACCTGCACGTATCGATGAACGCATTAACGATAAACCCATCGAGGAAGGCGTTTTATAGATAAGGTTATCTAAGAATTCTGCACAGGTACACATATCTTCTCACTCTGCGTCTCCGATAGCCGATAGGCGCGTTATAGCTGTCCTGATAATAAAGGCAATATCTCTGCATCATTTGTTTGTTTACATGGAATCCAGGGTGCAGATATCAATAATTCATTCATCCCATTACCCCATCTTGCTAAGGAAGTAAATAATGAGATGGTGTCAGCATCCAGCGTAGCGCATTAGCAGTGAGCCCGCAGAAATGAGATCTGAATGGCAAGATGCCATTATAATCCTCTCAGATCACCGTGCAGAACGCCGGGCTAGCCGAGAGCGTTAGAGACTGCCACTTTGAGATCACGCGTGGCTTCATACGCACTTCATTACTTCGTAACACAGTCAGTCGTGCAAATACGAATTCACGTCGGCTTACTTATGTGAAAACTTACATACAGTTGAGGTATGTTAGCAGCTAAAGTGCAGCTAAGGCTAGCATCGGTTGCTTCAATATTTCTTCTTTCCTACAAAAAACAAAGAAATGATCACTTTTCAAACCTCACCATTGTTGGGTGGCTGCTGTTGGGCACTTGAGCTAGGCCCTTAACCCTCATTGCTCAGACTGTATTCTGTACTGTACTGTAAGGCATCTGCTAAATACTGAAAATGAAATGTTTATTAATTTTATGCATTCAAAATTAGGTTTAGTTTAATTAGTTATGTATTTTTATCTATGTTTGGTGTTTTTATTCTCTATATAATAGTAAGAAATGCATGTGAAGGTTTCCCACCTTCTGGTCGCCTAAACTTCTTATCCCGAAGGAACTCTTATAAGAGTCATAAGAGAAAATAACACAGGACTGAAAAAGAATCTCCTCCTAATAGTGTCAAATCTATTGGATTGGTTTTCCATTGTATTGATCCTCATGATGTTTTGCTCACCTTGTAGGGAATTCAGGGTGAGCGAGGAACTAATGGGATCCCCGGACAGAAAGGGGAACAGGTGAGTTTTTTATTTTATTTTTATGAATTTCTTATTATCTGAAATAAGTCATTGTAAAGATTAAAGAAATCATAAGAAATCTACTATAAAACTATGGAAGTGCAAAAGTATGTAGACAATTAAAAAGTTGGGCATTGGGTGCTGGGCAACTTTATATTACTGACTGTAAGTTTGTTGTTTTTCAGACATACGGTGTCTCTCAGTTCTGGGATTAATATGTACATTTGCACAATTTTCTTAATTTAATCCCTAGGGTCCACCTGGAAATCCTGGATATCCTGGAACCATGGGGCCACCTGGACTTGCTGTAAGTTGCCGTGCTCGTCGTACTCATGTACTATAATGGGACACATTTGCCTTGAATCAGTTGTATTCATGTCTGTATGCAGACGTCAGACAGGTCGATAGCACCTTGGGGAATTTGCCAAACAGAGCAGCACTTCCCTCTGACCTGCATTGCGAAGGTCACACTTTGCACCATGTACTGCTCAGCCACTCCTGTCGGTTCTCTCAACAAGACAACAGAGTCACTACTGCAGAGCGATAAAGAAAAACTCTCTCAGATTTGGCTAATTATGTCTGTTGGGTGCTTGGCCAGGCTCTCAACTCCAGGACTCCTTGGCTGTTTCCTTGGCTGTATTGTTCAACGAACCACAAAGCCACTTTGTAAGTGATGTATATGGCAAGAAACTAGTGTGACCGGGCCTTAAATCCCCTGCATACGCTTGATCTGGTCAGAATAGATCACATCGTATGTGTTTCACTCCTCTGTCTGATTTATCCCCGGTTTTATTGGATCCCTGTGAAGGCCGTTTGCGAATAATGACCAGATTAATCAGATTTATTGCTTTACTGATCACATTATAGATCGACACACTTATTTTGGTGTTTGCTACTTCAGGGTCTGAAAGGAGAACGAGGCAGCCCGGGCAGCGCAGGACAGAAAGGAGAATCTGTAAGAATTCAATGCTAATCATTTTTACCTTAATGTCCTCACACACATATGTATACGACATGGGTGTCAGTTTTGGTTTTTCATTTGCAGGGTCCGCCGGGAGTTCCAGGCTTTCAGGGACCACACGGCCCAGCTGTAAGAAAAAAACACAGTTTATCGTGACACAGTTGTACTGATCTTAGGGTCTGTTTGAAAACAACTGTTGTTTTTTGTAGGGTCTCAAAGGAGAAGCAGGAGCAGGAGGACCCATAGGACCAAAGGGGGATCAGGTATGACTGCCTGGTTCAAACAGTAATTCCTAAACAACTTTGTCTCTGCAGGCGTTTAATGGTGCTTCATACAGAATCAGTTCGAGTGGGGGTGTATTGGATTGGGTTTTCTGTAGTCAGTAGTTAGTCTAGCCTAACTGTCTGGAGAACTCTGAATACTAGGGATGTAACGATACAATATATACACAATGTAATTCACGATACTGGGGTCACAATACGATTTTCCCTGATTTAAGTTAACAGAATTAAGTTTAACAGAAGTTTCCTTCTGTTATTTCTCTTTAAAATACATAATAAAATCCTGTAAATATATAATGCTTGTGATATTTGTGTATTTTATCAACCTAAATAATGAATGACATTTATTTCGAAAGTAGGTGCAAATTCTGCAAATTAAGCCCAATTTGGCTGAAAAACCACAAACCTGGCCACCAAGCATATTGCACCACTGAGGTCAACTAGTTAAGGTGGTTGGCGTCAACGCACTCTGCTGTTTCAAGTAAACATCGATTCATTTTACATCTCAAATCATTTTGAATCGTAGAACTTTTATTTGGTTATTAACAGTCCTGTGAAGCCCAACATTCACACACACACCAAGGGGTAAAAAACAGTTTTAAGGGCCATTAGTTAGCTAATACATAACGTTGACCGCACCCCGAAAAAAATAACCTTGCAGAGAGTGCATGTGTTACAATCAGTATTGAACTGTATGGAGTTCTTGTTAACAGTAAACTATTTTTGCGTATAGGGCTTTCCAGGACCACCAGGATTTCCTGGAGACCAGGTAAACACAACTATAAACTAATGTATCTGTTTATTTATTAAGATGTAAATGGTTAGAGACTAACAGGTGAGTGTTTTAGGGACCTGCTGGACCTCCAGGAAAGGCCGGCCCTGCGGGACCAACAGGGCCGAGAGCAGAGCCGGTAAGCAACAACATACTTATTCAGTTACAGATAGTAGACGCATCACACAGGTCAGCTTTGTCTTTACTGTATGTGTGCGTTAGTTATATTGTTGGGTGTCTCTAATTCCTGACCAGACAGTTGTGTATCAGATGTAAGCCAGCCCAAACACATACAACTTTCTGACCCCACAAATGGACATAAATTCTTACAGTGAATTTCTTTCATCTTCTCCTTTAATCCTCAAATTGTATTCAGTCATAATCAGTGGATTTGAAAAAGAAGTGTCTGCTAAATGCTACCTTCACATGTGTTGTTATGTTCTGGTGCCCACAAACTTCTGGCCATAAGTTGCAGTGTGCTTTGATCGACAGGTGTGTTATAAAGAAAGAAACTCACAAAGTCACGTTCTTTTTTTTTTTTACCCAGGGCAGTCCGGGACTCCAGGGCCCACAGGGACCTCCAGGCTCTCCAGGATCACCAGGAGGCCCAGGTTTACAGGTGCGATGTCAGATTCATCTCTAAAACCAGACTTCAGTAAAGCTTGGGGTGCATGGTGTCTTCTGGGATAATTGAGTGCACTTCATGTTTGTGTTGGTGTGCAGGGTCCACCTGGTGTAGAGGGAATCGATGGCAAGGATGGAAAACCTGGACTGCGGGTAATGAAAAATGAAAACTGTATGATTTATATCGTTGCATTGTTTTCAGTAATGTAATGTTTTGCTTCATTTTTTTAAATGTAATTTTAACTATTTAAATTGAATATATTGTTTATGTAATTATTTCTTTTACTTGAATAATCATTTGTCTGGTCTTATAAACACATTTATTATTTTTAATGCATAGTAGTGCTTTAATGTTAACTATTATTTTTATTATTATTATTGTTATTGTTAGTATTATTGTTATTATTATTATTTATTTATTTTTATTGTATTTGTTAACATTATTATTATTATTATTATTATTATTATTATTATTATTAACAGCTAACATTTCCTTTGGGTAATATTTTTGATGAATACTGTATTCATTTATAGAATCCACACATATAATATAACAATTGACGTGATGCATTAACATTTTATATTTTATAATAATAATATTGTTATTAATATGTTAATATTTAGTAGTAATAGTGCTTTATTTTTTATTTGTGTACTACTTTTTATTTTCTTGCAGCATGCTTTATTATTATTATTATTATTATTGTATTATCATCATCATAATTATTATCATCATTATAATTATTACTATCATTCTCTGTTTCACATGCAGGGTGATCCAGGTCCACCCGGTTCTGCCGGTCTCAGAGGAATCCCGGTACGAACACAACATGTTATCTATCACCCGAATTCCGAATCTCAGCAGTTGCGGGCTAACGTATCGAGCTCCCTGTATATTTGAATAATGTAACATTGTTTTAATTGTGTATGATGAATGAATGGAAGCACACAGATTTATAGTTAGTAGATGACAAGTGCTCGTATGTCTGTGTGTGTTTCTGTATCACATGATCTTAATGAGGTTTTTTATTGCAGGGATTCAAAGGCATAAAGGGACACACCGGCTTCCCAGGACAAAAGGTCTAGACAAATTTCTTTATTTTACTGCTGTTTTTTTATGTTCACATTAAATCCACTTCCTTCTCTCTTCCCACCTTTTTCCTCTTAAAAGTAGTGACTGGGTGCATTTTAAAAGCTTCATATTTCCTCTTTTCTGATCTATAGGGTGATATTGGACCTCAGGGACCACCGGGACCAGCAGGACGACAAGGAATGGAGGTGAATTCTGCTTTATCTTTACTTTGAGCTTGACTTCATGATGAAATACCACCAAACCTCAGTTTCCATTAAGAAGAAACGTAATAGCTGGAGCTGTTTTAAATAATCTATGTTTTCCATCAAGCAGAATGAATACAGTTCAGTTTAGGATTCTGAGATGTAGATGTGGTACATTAGGACTTTAGTCTTGAGCTATTTAGAAACACTGATCAGGACTGAACTGAGAATCCTTACACAGGTTATTTTCTTTATGGAAATATTATAAACATTTATTCAATTCCCTGTTTTACTATCTGTACACAAGACTTTCTTTGTATTGTAATTGTATTTTCCTTCCTTCTTCCGTATTGTTTATCTTATTCTTTGTTTAGTTCTTTATTTGTCTTTCATCAGATCTAAGGTTTTAAATGTTCTTCTATTATTATTAATATTAACTCATATATATTTTAGGGTGAACCTGGTCCACCAGGGCCACAGGGGCCGCAGGGTCCTCCTGGACACCTGGTAAGTTTTCAAACGACCTTCCTTGTGTTGTTTGTATCCTTTTAATCCCATTAAAGAAAGAAAATGGAAACATACACACTAGTGCACTCATTAAGGTCCTGGATTAGTGATCAGTAATGCTTATTTAGGCCCCGCAATGAGCAACGCTCTTAACCTTTACTTTTGGTCAAAATTATTAGTCTGATTGAATTAAAGTGTTTGTTAAATACCATTATCGTCAATGTGGTATTAATTGTGTACATTGTGTGCGCTACAGGGTTCTGTAGGCCCTCCGGGACCAGTGGGACCAGCTGGTGTTCCTGGCATGGTGAGTTATCACAGCAAACACAACAGTTTAGCATGCTAATAATGGCCTCCTATAATTATGATGGAAATACTTTTCCTCTGTTTACTCGCAGGGTGTTAAAGGTGACAAGGGCGAGGCTGGAGAGAGAGGGCTTTCAGGCATGCCGGGGCCGCCAGGGGCACCTGGGCATCCAGGACAGATGGTGTGTACCTTTTTATAAGCTGCTCATGCATGAATGTTGCAGTCTGCGTGGTTTCTCCATTGTTCCAGTGTTTTTGTATTTTGGATTCATTATAGGGAGAGCCGGGCAGCGATGGTGCGGCGGGGAAAGATGTGAGTCCTGCATCTGATTGATCGATTTGAATCTTGTTTAGTAGCTAGTATTGATTAAATATCCTCTCATGTGCCTTTTTAATCTGCTCTGTAGGGAGCACAAGGTCTGGCAGGAGAAGCCGGTTCACCAGGACAGAAGGTTTGTGGCTTATCTTCTCATTTACTAGTGTTATGGCCCAAAATATGTGGACTTTTCCATGAGTTTGATGTAATCCAAAATCATGGGATTGTCGTAGAGTTAAACCCACCTTGCTGCTATAACAGTCTCCAATATTATGGGAGGACCGTCCACATAATTGGGCTTTTTTCCGACAGTCTACACAGAATTAAAAGTGTAATTTCGTCATTTTACATCAACATTTTAATGTTACTATATATTTATCTAGGGAAACTCAGAGGTAATATTCCCCAATCCCAGGATGCACTGTGTAACGTTGATTACAAGAGTTTTAGTCCGATACCTTGTTGGTTCTCCTGTTAGAATGATTCTTTCTGCCATAGGGTGAAGCAGGATCTCCCGGTTCAAGAGGTCCTCCAGGAGAACGTGGTCGTCCCGGCCCCCCTGGAGGAGGATATAGCTCTAAAGATGGAGGATTAGGAATGATGGGACCTGCAGGGCCCCGTGGAGAGAGAGGTAGCCCTGGATCTACAGGACAAGACGGAGCACCAGGACCACCAGGGATGCCGGGAAATGATGTAAGATTGAAGATTGTTGTTACCACTCGGCTACCCAATGTATCCTCTTATGGATATTATTGATAATAAAGTACATCATTTACAGCCTTACTTTCTTTAGCACCATAGTGCTGGTAATTATTATGGAAACTATACAGATAGTTGTCACAGTTCACTTATATTAGTAACAGAAATTCCAAGGCAGAATTCAGGGGAATTATTAACTATGAAATAGACTTTAGTTCTGTTTTGACTCATTAGGCTTTAAATTCTGGTTTAATAATGTTTTT
>JAYDZG010000015.1:2720563-2732474 GCA_034509265.1 Microcambeva bendego | reverse complement strand
ATATATGTTAATGTTTTAGAGCAGGCTACAGAAACCTAGATGCTTTTTAAATTTACATTTAACTGTAATGCACATGCACACAAGTTAATCATGGCTTTGCTATAGCATGTCATGATATATTTAATCAGTAAATTTAAACTAATTAAACCCTGTAACTGTGGTTCAAATGTGGCTCAGCTTCTCAGCATTATTGCCTTACAGCAAGAAGGTCCTGGGTTCAATCCCCAGACAGTCAAGGTCCCTTCTGTGTGGAGTTTTCTTGTTCTCTCTGTGCCTGCATGACTTTCCTGCTGGTGCTCTGGTTTCCTCACACCGTCCAAAAACATGCAGTCAGGTTAATTAGACACTGAACTCTCCAAGCCCCTAAGATACGCACAACCCATGCATTGTAGTTTTGTCCAATGGCCAGACAAATAGGGAGGCTTATGTCAGGAAGGGCACCCAGAGTTAAAACTATGCCAAATCAAAAATGTGGATTACAGTCTGCTGTAGCGACCCCTGAAAGCAGTAACTGAAATTGGTTCAAATTATGGGGAATTGATGGGGATCGGGCCCCTCTTACCACCAACCAAATCATTGTTAGCTATCGGTATTTTACATGCAATGTTTATTCGAGCTTCCAAACCAAAGGACGTTTTTAAATGAATAAATACAACAGTTTGTGATATCATATAAAAACATTTTAAAGGACTTTGAATAGCATCATTTATACATCTCCTCGTTCTCTTTTCAGTCCCTGAACACCAAAGAAACGTTGCTTTTTGCTATTCTGGACCATTTAATTGGATTTAAATGAAGTTTTATACACTGTTTGACCACCAGGGATCAGCTTTGCTTAAATTGCAGGAGGCAAAGCAAACTACATTTCCCAGAGCCGCAAAAGAAATGCTGCGCATGCGTAGTTTATCCTCACGACGCGCGAATATTCCGTTTATGTAAAATGGTGGCGTGTGTCAGTCCAAACTGCCGGCTGCTGTTCTTACACCTGTGACATCGATAATATCCTGTTTAATTATTACACAAAGTCTGGTTGTTGCGTGTGCGGGTCGCCATAAAAGGTTAGTATTCGGGAGTTTATTCGTTCTTTCCAAATGAATTATTTTAATGAGGCTACTAGAGCTTCACGCTGTTGCTAGCTAACGGCAAACTAGCGAACGTGTAGTGTACGCCGCGTTGCTAATTCATGTTAAACACAGCGCCGACAACCTCTGAAGGAAAAGAATTAGCGTTTAAATCCACAAAAATGTGAAACAATGTCGGACTTATGTCTTCTACTTAAAGTCGTCAGTTTTATAAAGTCTTTGCTGAAACGCCCTAGCTAGCTATGCTAACTTAGTTAGCACGCAGCAGTCGGTGGAAGAACTTTAGCTAAACCTCATTAAATCCTGCATGTTGTTGTGTTCATTATAAACGCGTTAAACCTTCGCGGATTCACTTTATTTAGATTTGTTTAACTAATTATGGAACCTAAAATATAGCATGTACAAAAGTTAGTCCTTTTTCCCACTATAAGTTTAGCGAACACAAATTGTGAATGATAATGTGCAGTTAAAATGTAATATTAGTCTGATACCAACGTGTCGACCTGTTTTATTTCATAAATTAACATGGAATTTATGATCTTTAAATTTAAAGAGGACTGTACGTAGTGGCTATCTGGGGAACATCTTAAGAAAAAACCCACTTAAGATAATGAGTTAGTTAATGAGTCTGCCAAAATCACACTGCCAAAATCATTCAGTAACTTTAGAATCTATACTTGCTAAGGCCTCAGTGACTTGTAGTGTACACTAATCAGGCATAACATTATGAACACCGTCCTATTATTGATGGTCTGCCCACATTATGTACTCTGACACCTTTCTATAAGAACCAGCATTAAGTTCTTCAGCAGTTGAGCCACAGTCTCTGTTTGGATCGTCCCACACGTGACAGACATCATTCCCACGAGCCTTGACCCATGATCTTGGACTAATTTTGATAGATACTGACCACTGCAGACTGAGAACCTCAGCTGTCAAGCCATCACGATCTGGCCCTTGTCAAGCTTGGTCTTAATTCCTAAGCTAGCCCATGTACTAACAGGTCATTTGATGAGGTCAGTTCATTTTTTGAAACCACATGGTTGGTGTACATTTAGTAGATTTTTTTTGTATTTTACATAATTAAGTTCAAGTAAGTTTGTGACACATGTATAAGGTGTCTGTTTGGGCTTTGTATGATGTGTATATTTAATGGCCCCTTATCCTAATTAGGGTCGGGTAGGGGTGCTGAAGCCTATCCCAGCTCTTCAACTGGTGCAAGGCACACAGTAACACCCTGATGAGATGAGATACTAATTGTTATTCGCTTCACATATCATGCATCAATATGTTGTGCCTGGTCAGTTAGTTATCCTGTAGTTTAGACCCTGGCTTAAATCCAAGAAGAATAAATATCTGTGCTTTAGAGTGCATAACACTAAGACTAGGTGCTAAAATGTACCTAGTCAATATTTTAACCTGTTTATTTATTTTTTTATTAAGTAGATCTGTGATGGCAAAGCGAATTGCCGATAAGGAGTTAACGGACAGGAACTGGGATCAGGAAGATGAAGAAGAAGAGGTAAGAGTCAACATTTGTGCAGCCATAAAGACCTACACCAGAACTTCGTTTTTGTTTCTTGTGTTTTACTGAGCTCGTGAAATTATAAACCTCACTCTCAAATAATGACTTTATACCATTATATTGGTTATTAATTGCGGCAGGACAAATACTGTGACCCATAAGTCTTTGCTGATTGGTAGATGGAAGTAAACCATTCCATTGCTTCACAACGCTGAGAAAAGTAATTATTTGAAGGCTAAGTATAAAATGACAAATGTAAAGGATGCTTTGTGGTCAGAGGTGCGTGATGTTCTGGAATAGAGAACATAAATAATGTTGCTCTCAGTAAAACACTCTCAGCTGAAAAAACAGGTTGCATTTAATTATGATCCTCAGTCACCTTGTGAAAACTGAATTGAAGTATTTTTAATACAGCTTTTCTAACACTCAGGATTTTTGTTATACAGGCAGGAACGTTTTCAATTGCAAGTGTGGATGTAATGAAAAGCCGGGCCATTAAGAAAGCCAAGCGCCGAAATCCAGGCACTGAGGTAATTACACTACTCACAAAGAGTTCGGGGTATTAAGCTTTCAATGGAAATTTCAGGATGAACCTAAAATGCTCTCTAATCTTTACAGCTTACAACAGCTTTTACCTTCTCTAAACTTTTTGAATGTCCTGCTGTTCAATGTTTCAGTACTTTTTGCCCAACTTGCTGTTCACTAACAAGGAGCTTAACGGCAAAATTCACATGTGTTTGATCCATGAATCCACAAATACATTTCATGCTTCAACCAGAATTGATATTGAAACCTCATCATACTTTTTGACATTTTGACATCATGAGACCAGGACGACAGTTAACAATTGGTCAACAGTACCATTGTGAGCCTTCAAACAGGAAGTTCTCAGACCACTGAGCTTAGTGTCACAGTGCCATCAGCAGGTTGCAACAGAGATACAGAGAGACTGGAAGAGTGACAGAAAGATGTAGAAGTGGATGTCCTTTGGTCACATTCCTCACTGTTGAGTGCTTCATTGTGAACAGCACCCTGATATATAACTGTAGCATGAACGTTTTACGTTTTCCTTAAATTTCCATCGAGTATCCCTAACTTTTGTGAGTAGTGTATAAGGTTATTTTTAAGAATATATTAAACATCCTAAAGAATCTTGTTAGATCACATTTGGTCTCACAGAGTGCCATGAAACAAACATTATTAAAGGTTCTTGGTAATTATAAGTAATTGTAAATACTTTAGGTGTGTCTATTCATCTTATTACACATAAAGCAAAATATGCTAAAATGTCTATGATTTAATACAACCAGATGTATTGTACATTCTTGTAAATTTCCTGACACTGTGATTTGTATTTTAGGCAGACAGTGGCGGAGCTTTTAAAGGTTTTAAGGGGTTCTCCCTCTCATCAACAACAGCATCTGAAGGAGCATTCTCAGGCTTTGGAAACAGGCCTGGATTAAAAGCAAACAATGTTCTGACCAATGGCAGTGCTACATCAATCATTCAAACATTCGGTGGTTTCGGTTCTCTTGCCAGCAACAAGGCCAGCTCTGGTAAGTTCTTAGAATTGTAATGGCTACTACACATCCTGTTGCTTGTCTTGTTCACATTATTTAGGTACTGTCTTATGTTTCAAATAGCATATACTTTTATTTTTGTAATACATGCCTGGTTTTAGTAACACCACCTGGTTTTAGTAACACCACTACACCTTTGCCATTATTCCATTTTAAAGAGAGCATTTATAAATAGTGTGTGTGTGTGTTTGTGTGTGTGTGTGTGTGTGTGTGTGTGTGTGTGTGTGTGTGTGTTATCATCGCTCCGTTTCCCTCCTCCGAGGTCTCGGTTCCGTCCTAAATCACACCCTCTCGCCCAACACTACATGAAGCGGTGAACGTCCCGTTCATCGAAGCGCGTGTGTGTGAGGAGTCTCCGGTTTAAGTGATTTGGGACGAGGCCCTCGGCTGTGTAAGACTCTCAGCTCTGCTCTCGTGATAACCGAGATGAAATCTTCATCTCTTGATCTTTCACAGCGACGTGCACATTCGCACTATATATCTCAACGATTTTTTTTTAATGTGATGATGATAACCTCCCAATAACACCATAACTAGAGAGTGAAAGGTCTTCGTGATGTCGACCCCCTCGGTCTTCGGCGTCTGTGTGGATCGTCACGGTCGTATCGACTCAACGGAACCGGAAAAGATGGTCAGTAATGAACCGGAAAGCCCAGAATTCATATTCCTTGATACCGCCGGAGCTTCTCGTCGAGGTCGATTTGCTCTGCTTCAGCGCAGACGCGACACTTTGCGGAACCGATATGAGGTTAAATCGACCCTTAAATGGTTCCCATGTTTTCTCCAGGACGGATGCTGGATATTATTCGTATCCTTCTCGCTTTCTCACCGACTACGTCGTACACGGGCGCTCGATGTACGGCTGAACGAGGCTCACACAGACCTGCATCCTGTCAGCATAGACCAGTACAACACAAATGTACAATAGGGGTCATTAAACAGAACAACACTGACCATCATGGCATCAAATACGCAACAAGTGTCGAGGAGAGTCGAGGGTGTGTTAGACTCGAGAAAGGAGTCAGACCATGTTGGTCCTGGTTCCATCCAGCATCGATTCTCTTACCAAGTGGGTCAAAAGCTCCAAGAAAACTCTTGAACAAGAGAGACAACTGATCCTACGCACTTTTAAAGATGATTAATGTTTACGTTTAATGCCATTTCAGCATATTTAAGCTATTTCTACTAGTCGTATCTTAAATCGCATCTTAAGTAGAGATGTACCGATACACGTTTCTGTATCCGTGATTCTTTTATTTAAGTAAATAATTCATGCTCTTTTATTATTTTTATTTCTGATGTAGGTGCAAACTGAACCGAATGAAGCGAATCTGGCAACTCGGTGAATAGCGCCAGCGCCATCTGCTGTTCCGAGTGAATAGATTCATTCGGGCGAATGAATCGCCTGAGCGGTGAATCTAGTGAATCGGTGATTCAGTCGAGTCATAACGAGCAAAGGAACCAAAGTGAAAGATGAGCAATTCAGTTATAAGTAAAGAAATATTAAAGCATGTTAAACGTAGATCAAGCAAACCGAATATATATATATAGATGCAAAAGGTTTAAATCAAAGATGTAAGAATAAAAATACAAACATATGAATGAGAAATACAATCTGAAAAGCAAAATGTGCACATAAAGACCTATATAAGTTTATATTTATGCATGAATTTTTTTGGGGTACACACAGCTGAACTGTGTAGGGAACGCTAATTACACCTGAGAAGATACTGTAAAACATAAACGAGCACATCATCAGAGCCAGCCGGTAAGGTACA
The DNA here is from genome assembly GCA_034509265.1 of Microcambeva bendego. NCBI lineage: Eukaryota > Metazoa > Chordata > Actinopteri > Siluriformes > Trichomycteridae > Microcambeva > Microcambeva bendego. The sequence continues at coordinate 2,726,509 of JAYDZG010000015.1, read as the reverse complement.
TGCTATAAATCTTTTTACCAGCACTCTTCTGTGCATTATTAAATATGAAAGGATAATATTTATTCTAATATCTCTCCTGCATGTTGTTGCATATTGCTATTCAGTCTTGTATAGTCTATGTATCCTGTGAACACTATTGTCTTCCGTATATTGTATAATATGTCGAGTACCTGTTTATTGTAAACACTAGAGACACACTAACAGCCGGAAACTAATTCCTTGTGTGTGTGTGTGTGTGTGTGTGTGTGTGTGTGTACTTGGCCAATAAACCTGGTTCTGATTCTGGTTCTGTGTGATAATATGTGAATCACTAATCGTCATCTGTTTATTTAGTTCACATGTAAGCAACTTGCACATAAGAGCGAGGAAAGCTCAACAAGCAGCAGTTAAAGCAACTTGGTATGCAGTGCAGGATGCTCGTTTTGCATTATTTATCTCTTTAGAGGGTGCACAGAGGAGAATTTAAATACCCGCTACCCCACACAACCCACTTACTGAAGAGTGCTCGGGACTCACGTTAGATTTTCTAAGAAGCTCGTCCTCGCAGAACCGAGCCGCTCGCATCAGGACCCTGGCGGTACCGAGCTCATCATCGCGTCGGTCCACGGTGCCACAGCTCCGGGTACTCCGGTTTACTCCTACAGTCCAAAGACATGCTACCGGGTCGATCGGAGACACCGAATCGTCCTGTATGTACCTGTGCTGGACCGGCAGGGTGTTACTGTGTGCATTGCGCCCGTTGAAGAGCCGTGATAGGCTCCGGCACACCTACAGACGCTGATCAGGATAAGAAGTTAAAGAGAATGACCTGAACTGAACCGTGGGTCACATGAATACTGACCGTGTTCCAGGATGACAGCATTACACAGGCAGTAAGAAATGGAGGCGGTGTTACGCTACCGCTTAAGCTGCCTCGAGGCGTAAGCAGAAGATACCGAAGGGTCGAAATATCGTCACGGCTTTTGTAGCCGTAGATGCTAAGAACTTTTCACTGGTTACGTTTATAGTTTGTCATTTTTCACGCGAGACGCGAGTTATGACAAAACATGAACATGCAAAGAAAAAAATCATCTTAAAGGCGCTGTGCCCGTCCTTACGTGTCTGACCCAGCTGATGCATTTAAGCTGATATAAATATATATAAATACATATTTTTAATGCCCAGAGTGCAGCTTAAACATTGGGAAGCATATTGCAGTGCGAGATGCAGACTTCTAAAAAAAAAAAACGTGAAACACTGATAACAACCATCAGTGCTTCGCTCCCAGCGTTTCCATGGTGATATTCTCACCTTTCTCACACCGTCATGGTTAAGCTGCAGAAACACAAGTCCCTCACATCATTAGCATAGTTAAAGCCTTTGATAGCGCACGCCTGCCAGCACTAAACCCAACATAAGCTTAATTTAAGGCTAATTGCATTGCTACTGGAGCTGGGGAAAGAAGGGGCCGTCTCCTACGTACTACCTGAACTTGTAACGACGATAATAAATATTGTCAGTGTGCCGCACTGTCGCTTCACAGCGAGAAGGTCCTGGGTTCGATCGCTGAACTCCGGCTTTCAAAGTTGGGATATGCGAAGAACTGTACATCTGTATACGTGTAATGACAAAATAAAGGCGTCCTTCTTCTTCTTCTTGTTCTTCTAATGAAGCAAAAAACTAGAACGTGCCCATAAGCATCTCTGAAACGGTTCGAGTGTAGCTGTGGTGCCGACTAGTGGTGAGCTGAGGAGCGACAAGCCACAAGCTACTGGCAGGTTGTGGGCAGCCAAGGTTCCAGAGGAAGACCTACTGAGCACTAAGCAGCTTCTAGAGGTGTAACGATACACCCTACCCACGATGTGATACGATTCACGATACCGCATTCACGATAACATTCTTTTTTTTTAAACAGAATGAACTTAAAGATCGGACTCTGTCTTATTTTTATGAGAGAAATAAATAACATCGGCGTTATCGACGATCTTCGATTTCTACGGTAGGTACAAATGTGATGAACCGATAAAATAAACAATGGCCACAAACACGTCTTGGTCTCTCCATCACCGACGGAAGCTTTAAGCTTCATGCCGACGCTCCACCTTCACGTCCCATCACGCCTCTTACCGTCGGTGTGTAACCTTCACCTGGTTCTTAAAGGTTCGAAGGGATCCGAGCAGAACCGGCTCGAGGACGAGAGTTGGCACTCGCGCGTCATTATTTATTTCATCATCTCGAGTGCATTGGCAGGGCCGCAGAGGTGGCGGAAGGTATTCAGGAAGTGCACTCCAGCGATGGAGGATACTTAACACGTCAGCGAGCCCTTTCAGTGATCGATTTCGAGGGTTAAGTTACGACAGAGTCGTTAAATTAAGAGTTAAACAGTTAAACTAAAATTTTCCGTTTAGCGTTAGCATGTGCGTTATGATGATGCATTTGTGTAATCGACGTGCTTCTGCGGGGAGGTGTTTGCAAACTATGCTAAAAAAATCATTTTTTGTGTAAAATAATTAAATAAATAAATAAATAGAGCACCAGCACGTCAGCTGTTCCACTGTGAATGTTGATTCATCTTAAAAGAATCACCGATTCAATTCGCCGAATCAAATTCAACAATTCAATTCACCGATTCTATTCACCGAATCAAATTCACCGATTCACTTCACCGATTCTATTCACCGAATCAAATTCACCGATTCTATTCACTGATTCAATTCACTGAATCAAATTCGCCGATTCACTTCACCGATTCAATTCACCAAATCAAATTCACCGAATCAAATTCCCCGATTCAATTCACCGATTCAATTCACCGATTCAATTCCCCGAATCAAATTCACAGATTCGTTAAGCCCTTGAAGACCGAATCGTTCCATCCCTAATCTTCACGTTTTCTAACTTTTTAAAAAATAAAAACAAAAACAAACTTAAAGGTTCCTTGGATGTCTTGTTTCTCATCTCAAAAGTTTCTCATGATTCCGCTCAGGAACGATAAACTAAAGTATTTAAAGATCTAAAACAACTATTAATTATACTTGCAGTGACATGTTTAACAGATGTGATGGGCATGTATAAATAAATGTGCAAATGAAGACATGCAGCGAACTTGTGTGTGAGATTATATACTATATAAATGTGTGTCTGTGTGTGTGTGCGGCAAAGAGCACGGGCTTACAAGATCTAAGAAAACTAAGAGGGATGGAGGGAGGGGGAAAGTCCATTTAAAACCAAGAAGAAAAAAAACCCGCTGCAGTCGGCACTATTCACACTTTTGGCAGGGAAGATATCCCAGAGGAGCAATGAGTTGTACGTTAATTCATTTCTATAGATACAAAGCATGGATTTATAGCCGTCGATTCCAGTCACACTCTTTGCACCATCCTGATTGCGGTCAGCGTAGTGCAGAGCTCGGGAAAAGCGCTCGGTTTCAAAAATAATGATACTTACCTTGCAGCATCTTCAGGACAACCTCGATAATGTGCTGATCCGTGGCATCAGGACCCTGAGAAAAAAAAAAGAAAAGACAACCGCAGTAGTTACAGAACCGCTGTGGAGTAGCATCCAACAGTTCATCACAGTTAATTACTAATGAATCATCCTTAATAATACCTGTCTCAATAATGAAATGTTTTGTCATATAAGATTAATTAAACAAAGGTTTAATGTTACCTTGTTAAGCTATTAGGATATTTTTTTATTATTTGGGTATCAATCTGTATACACGGTCAGGTGGTATTATTATGACCACTAGCTAATATCAGCCAGACAGCGGCTAGATGGGCTGGGAGAGGCTCAGTAAGGTCCTGGAAGGCCGTCACAGCTATCCATAGCCATTCTGACTGCAGTGCATGTCACATCTTCTTTGCAGATTACGTACACACATACATGCTTATTATCTTCCTTAGGGCGGAGGGGATCTTCAAGAAATGTTTATTCCAGAAATGTTGCATTGGTTGGAAGAGCATGACCAAGTCTTCCAAATACTAATTGCCCAGAATTGAACCCAATTGAGCATCCGTAGGACCACCTGGATGGTGGAATCGGCTCTGTGGATCATTTCCCATGCCCCTGGCAGCTGTGTGATGCCCTGCAGCCAGCATGGCTTCAGATACCCATCGCTCCCAGCCTGAGTCCGTGCTGAACACAGCAGTCACTTGTGTAACTTGTGTGCATAATCATGTAAATCTGGTCCTGCAGTTCCTCGTGCTTTCCTTCATGATCAGGTGAAGACATGAACACACCTGGTCTGTGAAATCACATTATCATGCATGAAGAAGACTCACTGGCGCTCCTTGTATCCCTGGCATGCCTGGTGCACCCCTCACTCCGCTGAGCCCCCGGGGGCCAGGAAGACCCCCAGGACCCTTGTCTCCCGGTTTGCCGGGATCACCGGTAGGACCATTGTGTCCTTGGTCACCTCGTACTCCTTGCTGTTGAAGAAGAGAAAAAATGAGCAACATCTGGGCCGACTGTCAGAGCAACATACTGGGTTCAGGTTTGGATTTTGAAGGTGCAGAGCTTTATGTGGGACATCAAAAACAATGCACACCCCACTGTAGTAAACTGCTGCCATTAAAAGAGTAGTTACCAGATGTAGGGAGTACTTTTGATTGTGAATTGGTGTTTTGGAACATTCATATATTTATCGTGTCAGATCTCAGTTTTGAACACAAATTTGGTAGTTTTGCTTTACACAGTGATAGAGTAAGGCTAATTTTAGGGGCGATTAAGGTACAATCTGACCAGTAGAGCTAATGCAATCATCAGAAAATAATATCAAGAACTTTAATTTGGGTGACATGAGGAATGTTTACAGTGAAACACTGAAAATTCACGGTTCAGGACTGCTAATGGGAGCAACGGAATAAAGCCGAAGAAGTGGCCTTGCTCAAGGGCCCAATAGCAGTAACCTGGCAGTGATCTGGTTTATACCAGCGCCCTTCTGATTACTAGTCCAGCAGACCAGGTACAGATGAGATGACAAACCAAAACCAAAACAATTGTATTGCTTACCTGCCCTTTAGGTCCAGGTTCACCAGACTGTCCCTGTTGGGCCCCAAAAGACAAACATGTATAAGGTACAAGTGAAAAAATCCTTCATTCCCAATTCTGTGTGAGACTGAATTTGATGAGCTTTACCTTCTCTCCTTTCTCTCCAGGCAGTCCCTCTACTCCTGGATCCCCCTACAGCATAAAACATGAGTGAATTCACCCAAAGTCACTCTCCCTTTGATGCAGAACTTTCATTAGGATGCACAGACAGCATCTTATTTATACAAGCGTTTACTTACGAAGTCTCCCTTTGGTCCCACTTTGCCTTGGAATCCCTGTAGATAGAAAATCAGAGCAGATTGGACATTTATCATGAGCTGTAATGGCTCCAGCAGAGGCTTTTTTATTGTAAGCAATGTCTTTGTTTAACCAATACCCCTCTAAATTATCAGCAGCAATGCCCGAACGCTTGCATTAAATGGCCAGTATATTATGGGTAAAAGGACAACAAACATAAAAGTGTCCATAGGATGATATTTCATCTCTGATGAAGCAAATTATTTGACAAACCAGGTCATAAATCACGCAGGAACTGGAGAAGGAACGTCTTTTACAGAAAAAGGCAGAGCACCTTAAGGCAGATGCATGGTGTAATAGTGCCACTACATGGCTGTAACTTCTAACTGCAAAAGTTTGTGTACAAAGAGACGAGACACGCGTGTCATGACTTCACAATCACTTCATGACCTTGTCACTTCATGACAGCAGCTTAAACAGCTTAAACTTTAAATTTCATGAATCTGAATCCTATGGATCAGAAATATAAGCATGCATTCCCGGCACTCTAAAACCACTAACAGACAATCTTAGCAATTGAGGGTTAGCAGTCCTAAGCAGTCCTTATCCTAATTAGGGTCGGGGAGGGGTGCTGGAGCCTATCCCAGCTCTTCAACGGGCGCAAGGCACATGGTAACA
>JAYDZG010000015.1:2709840-2720044 GCA_034509265.1 Microcambeva bendego | reverse complement strand
TTAGGGTCGGGGAGGGGTGCTGGAGCCTATCCCAGCTCTTCAACGGGCGCAAGGCACATGGTAACATCCTGGATGGGGTGCCGGTCCATCGCAGGCACCTTCAGGACAATTCAGTGTCTCCAATCAACCTGGTAGCATATCTTTGGACTGTGGGAGGAAACTGGAGTACCCGGAGGAAACCTATGCAGACACGGGGAGAACATGCAAACTCTGCTCAGAAATGACCGAGATCGCCCCACCTGGGGATCAAACCCAGGAGTGCTAGCGGAAAGTCCAGCCAATCCACCTGGGCGCATCTACTCATAATATCACATAGACCACTATACAATTAATTCCCACTACAGGTGTGCATTGATAAACTTTTGACATCAGCGGTATATGTTAAAAAATCGTCAAAATGAGCATTTTCTAGTCGTACATCCATACGCACCTTGTCACCCTTTGTTCCCGGAAGACCCTGAGGTCCTGGAATGCCCATTGGACCTCGTTCGCCTTTGTTTCCCTACAGAAAGACAGCAAATGTTAATGAATGTTAAATGTGTTAAAACAGAAGCAGGTGTGTATCAACAGAATTGGAAAAAAATGTTTTTGTGGTAGTGCATTGTGCACCTGACCTCCGCAGCTTTCACATCATCACCACATGGAAATCTTTTTCCACTTAAAGCTTCTTTGAATGTCCAAAAAGTTGGAAACCAAATGGCGCTACATCTGGATTATAAGCTCTCTTGAACACATCCAATTACTATTTCTACCCTCACTGCTTGAACCTTTTGAAGACCCTCGTACTGATGTTAAAATAAAGATAAAATACTTACGGACATGCCAGCAATTCCCTGTGGTCCAACAGGTCCTCTCTCCCCTCTGTCACCCTATAGGAGGACAGATCAAATAGGATCAGCAAGTAAATGTTATTAGCATAAAAAAATCAGGTTCAAATCTCCAAAGAAATTGGTTGTAGTAGAGGTGGGTGGACAGCCGGATGAATTTCCGCCCGTCTCTGCTTCTACTGTCTTTATTAAGTTACCCAGTGAAATCAGACCTGCTGCAAAACTGACCAAGATCTGTCTCTGTCTCCATTTAAAAACGTTCTCACCTTTGGCCCAGGAATTCCCTCCATACCAGCTTCACCAGGAGGACCAGGTTCACCCTGAGAGCCAGACATGGGTCAGTAGAAGAAAACAATATAATAGGAAATGCAATACTTCAAGTCATTTTGACACCCCAGCGACCAACCTGAGGACCTGGAGCACCAGACATTCCTGACAATCCTCTGGGTCCTGATTCACCCTGCACATAAACAGAACAGGACAGAATTGCTCTCTGGTTTCCACTTGCTGCCAGTACATAATGTTTACACTGCAGATTTGAAATGATAACCAATGATCGAGTCAGCTCACCTTGTCACCTATAGAGCCTTTGAGGCCAGGGCTACCAGGCAAACCCTAAAAACACAGGACAGAAAAGATCACAACAGGGTAAAACCCAGTGGCATCCCTCTGAGGCCCTCCTATTTAAACTACATTTGGCCCGAGAGCGGAGAGGCAGGGAAAGTAATGCCGCTGGAGAAGGCTCCATTACGCCGTGTGCTCAGCCCAGTGATGGTGTGGGTAATACCCAGCATGCTCCATTACCCCCAGTCACCAGCAGAAAGAGTCACGTCTGATGATGATGAATTGTTTGCAGGGGAGGCGAGAAAGCAATTTCAAGGTGGTATAAATTCCAAAAGAACAGAAGCGACAGAGGTCAATCAGGACCAACACACAGAAAACATGGCCACTTTGCCTCTTGTTTTAATGGATTATTTCCTTTTTTTGAAGTCGCGGGGATAATGTAGAGTGATGTCATGAATGCGTGAGTTGACTGTGTGAAGAATCAATACTGGTTGATGATGGATAACAGCACAGGTATTTGAAGTAAGTACTCACTGCTGCACCCTGATGGCCAGGCGGACCAGGTCTGCCATTTTGTCCTGGAGCACCCTTAAAAAAAGAAAAAGATCCTATTATGGTCATATATTCACATAGAAAGACTTACAGTGTTGTCTTCTATCCCTACCTTTGCTCAGGGAGCCCGACAATGCTTGGGTTTTTACCCCAATATTTTGATTACTCATCAAAAGTTACCCAAGAACACATCTTTATATTGTTTATACCTTTATTCCTGGGACACCAGGCGTACCATCTTTGCCATCAATCCCTGGCAGACCCTGAAATAAAATTTTAATTTGTATTTATTTAATAGAAATTCCAAAATGACGATCATCACATGTATATGTTCAGAGGTGATAGATGTTTACCCACATTATCTCCTTTCTTTCCCACCACTCCTTGTGGTCCTTTAATGCCCTGTCCACCCTACAAGGATTCACCATTAGATAGAGAAGTGTAAAACGTGTAAAAACAAAGATTTTGTTGAAAATGATGAATAAAGATTAATAACACTCACCACATCACCTTTATCTCCAGCTTCTCCGGGAGGGCCTCTAGGTCCTTCTTTACCCTGTGTGACACAGCGAAAAAAAAAGTCTTGGGTAAAAAAAAACACTGCAGAGACGTGCATGTCACAGATTTTCATTTTAATGATTTAATGATGCAAGAGATGGCGTGTTAGCCAAGAAACTGGAAAAACTATAATACTAGAAATAGTAATAATAATAATAAAGACAAGTAAAAATAATGCTGATAATAATAATAAAAATGAATATGACTACACAATAATAATAGTAATCCAAAATAATGATAGTAGTAATCGTAGTAATATTAGTAAAACTCTTGTTAATCCAGAATAATAAGTAAACCAGTAATACTAATAGTAAATAATAGCAAGAATACTGCTGATACTAATAATACTGCAATAGGAATGGTAATGTTTATTAATAATATTAATAGTGGAAGAACAATAACAAATCTGATTTATATTACCATCAAAAGGTCTTTTTGTAAAAAGGACAGTTAGAAGGTCTGTATCTGAACGTCTCGGTTAACTGGCTGGTGTGTGGATGGGACAGTTCCCATACAGTTATGGCACAGGGTGTGAATTCATGTAGTGCTTCAATGTGAGGAGGATTTTTTTAACAGGAGAGATTTGGGCTGAAGTTTTAAAGTTAAGTTTAAGTTTTAAAACAGCACAGCAGTACTTACAGGGATGCCAGGAAGGCCAATGGGTCCGGAAATGCCTTTGTAACCTTGAGGACCCTAAGAGAGAATAAAAAGCAGATACATGCTTGCAGTCCAACGTTCAGGCGTCCAAGCTGAGAGAAACTGAATATGTATGATGGTCTTGAACAGATGCTGGGGGGTATATGTGTACATGTTGGTTTCTAGTGAATATCTGGGTGTGGCTGTAAACGCCGGTGATTATATGTAGATGAGAACCCAGATGCTTAATTGTTGGTTGGTCATTAAATTTGCATTTTGGAAAAAACATCTCAAGCATAGGAGCAGGTACAGGTGTTTATGACTCACTGTTTCTCCTTTAGGTCCAACCATTCCTGGGAAGCCTCTCAAACCCTGTGGACCCTAAAACACAACAGAGATGTCAGCGTACATGCTTTTGAAGTGGAATTATAATTTGAAGATACTTAAGGTGATCTTTAAACAATTTACAACAGACTGTGATAAAATAATAATTTAAAAAATGCTCATATGTGAAGGGTTTTTCAAATCTAAAAATTAGTTACAGAGAGAAATAATGAATTACTTTTACAAGCACTGAAACAACATCGCTGGTGCAAGATCGCCCCCTTGTGGAGCTTTATTGCAGCTCGTATTGTGCAGAACAAAGTCAGATTGTTCATGTTGTCTGGGTGGCGTATTATTCCACGTATGGACATAATAGGGATTTCATGAACTATTTCAGGTATAGTTTTTATACCGGATGCCCTTCCTGACACAATCCTTCCTATTTATCGGGGATTGGGACCGGGTACATAGAGGTCATCTCAGTGTCTCCAATTAACCTGCTTGCATGATTTTGGTCTGTGGCAGGAAACCGGAGAACATGCAAATTCGAACCGACCCACCTGGAGTCAAATTAAGGGCAGTGCTTTACACTTAGCCATGTGCCACTCTAATGTGGCTTACTTAACCTTCCTGTACTGTTCATTTCTCAGGAACAGCAAACATGGCATGTTTAATTATCCAAAAGTGTCAAACAAATTAACTCAATTATTAATCATTTCAATCTATATGGTATATCTTTATGATTTTTTAACAGAGGGGTTATAAAAAGTAAAAAAAAAAAACTGCTGTAGGGCAATACAAACAGAAAAGAAAGCATGAATGAGATGAATACATTACTGGAGGGCCTGGTATTCCTTGCTCACCAGAGATTCCATACTCTCCTTTTGCACCCTGTAAACATGCACCATGATGAGTAATAAAACAAACCATCAAAAGCATAACACACACTGATTCGTCTCTGGGAAAAAGATAAACCGAAGATAACAGATGGATTAAACGACCCTCAGTGTTTGGTCTCAGTTTATATTTACACTACAGCGTTTCAGTGTGTTCGCCTCAGATCGATGCGTTCTGTCTATCGACTTCCTTGTTAGTCGTCGATTTGCTCTCTCGATAATCAAGTTGCTTCTCTCTTGGTGGAACTTTCTGAAAAAGGAGCTTTTCATTTCTGCTATGTGCAAATGCTACAGTGCACCCAGAAAGCATTCACGCGCTTCACTTTTCCCACATTTTGTTTCATTATTTAGTCCAAAATGGATCATTTTTTCCACAAAATTATACACAATAAAAAGATTGTTTGGAATTTTTGCAAATAAAAAACTGAAAAGGAAAAGTGAAGCACTGTGAATACTTTCAGGATGCAGTGTATGTGCAGTGCATTGTGGGTGCCCCCTCAGGTGGTCCTGCTGTCTGTATGGTGCTCATTATAAACAATGAATTTATGCAGCCTAGATTGTTATGGCCTGCACTACCCCACATTGGTTTGGACCAAACCAGTCCTGACTAATCGCTTAAAGATTGATGCAGCATGTGAGAAACCTCGCAGGGCTTCATTAGAGCGATCCATGGCATGAATGGCGTGTGTTGACTCACTTTATGTGTCTGTTCATTTATGTCGTGGTTTATGGCCTGCAGGCCTAAGTAAGAATAGATGATTTACTCCATGATTTGGACTCTTTGGAATATTAAACACTGTTTCATGCTCTTTCATTAAAATACGATGTCGGGTTTTATTTACATTTTAATTCTGCACTAGCTATTTTGAAATTGATATTAATTTTTAAAAAAAGTTTTGCTGTACCGTCCTTCCAATGTTTCCTGAAGCTCCCAGAATGCCAGCATGACCTTTATGGCCCTGAAATCAAAAAGAAAAAAAAGTTATTAAATGAAAATTAAAAAGTCTTAAGCCAAATTTCAATAAAATTATGGGCTGAAGACTGAAAAACTCACCTTCACCCCGATTATTCCCTGAGGACCTTTAGGCCCAGGTGGACAGCTCGAGGGACACTAGAGAAGAAAACAAAAATGCTTCAAAATAGTTTTTTTTTCCAAATACACCTCATAAGTACCTCATTAAAAAATGTCAGCATATTTAGTATTCACTTCATTTGCCTTAATGTGGTAAAATAGGCAGATTACAGGATACTCTCAAGAGTATGTGGTCACCAACAGCTATCAGATGTTTACAATTTAATGTCACTTTCCAGGCTCATCTATTGAACCACCTGCTTCAGTGATTGGTAGTCCAGTTTAAATCTGAACCTTGATCTTATTATTTATCTTATCCTTATCCTTATTTATCTTAACCTTATTACAAATTTCTCACCTGAAACTCAGCACTGCCTTCTTCAGAACCCAAGAACTTTCCGGGCCGGCCCTGAGCATGATGGGGTGAAGAAACATGAAGTTACTCCAGACAGGTAAACCTAAACGTATGCAGTCTAGTACATTTATGTCAGGACGGTGTTACGGATGTGTTCGGACGTTAGACTCACAGGTTTTCCAGGAGGTCCCGGCAATCCTGGTGATCCCGAGGGTCCCATAACTCCCTAAACGTGTAAAAAAAAAGTTCTTTGCTTTAATGAAGAGTAATTACTTTCTTACTTTGCTAGTGGACCAGAGAAGCTGAGATACATTTTAGAGCAAGCTCTTGTACTTAAATGTAAATGGGCTAAATTGTGTCAATAATTAGCAGAGTAAACAATGTACAGATGAATCTTTAAAAACAATAAATTATTATTATGCATAACTATTTTATAAAAGTTGTTATGCTTAAACAGATCAGCGGTGTGTGTGTGTGTGTGTGTGTGTGTGTGTGTGTGTGTGTGTGTTTAAACCAGATGAGCTGAAAGTGTTTATGTGTCTGTTTATTTGTCAGATTCTTCTCAAGCTAATTCATTTCTAAAGTTCCATTAAGTAAAACACTGAGGTAACAGACTCCTGTAGAAAGTTAGTTCTGCATACAGCGATAAATCTTTTTAGAGCATTAACAGAACATCCTGGATTGATCATTTATTTCTAGTGCCTTGCTGAACTTTTAATCACTTTCACCACTTTTCATCACTCACTCTCGCTTCGGCTGTTGAAGTTTATTTAATGGTAAATATTTCATGATCTTGAGTCCTTCCTGACAGCCTCTAGAATCCCAGATTTAAAGCACATTGGATTTAAAACAACACCGACACTCTTCTGTTCTGCTTGTGTTTGTCTATAAAGCAGTTTAAAGTCTTTCGCCTGAGTTATTTTGTCTTGAAGAATTTATTTAACTTTAAAAGACAAATGAAATTCGGCATCCATGCTGAAGAAATATTAGCATTTGGTTTATCGCTACATGAAACCTACATTAGCTCTTCCTCACTGGAGCTGTTATAAAACTGTGCTAAATGCATACATCCTCATTTTACAAGCCATCAGCTCTTATAAAATGGATTCTACTGATGTCAAGCAGATGTAACTGAAACAAATCTTGTTTTTATTAGATTAAGAGTTATAACACTTTAAGATTTACGTTGCGTGCTCTTTAAGCCTACACTGCTGATTATTCACTGATTATTGTAATTTTTATTATTAATGCCAGTTTGTTGCAATGAAGTAAAACCATGAGAAGGAAAGGATTAAATACCAAATGTCCTCCATCAGATTTGTGATGAAAAACTAAACTTAAGTGAAGGCTAAGCTAGCAGAGCTATTGCGGACTTTGGGCATTAAAACCCAGATACACCTCTGGACCCCCTCCAAATAATTCTGGATAAATGTTGTTATAGGTTTATGTCATCAGTGAAGCAGACCTCATCAAGCACTTAAGATTAGTAACAAAAAATATGTTTTATTGTATTTTTTGTTCTATTTATCTATCTGATTCTACACCACAATTATAACTTAAGCCAGGGTGTTTGAGTAGATGTTTTTATGATTATTAATTCCATTAGTTTTCTTTAATAATGTTTTATGTTTTTATGAGTGAACCTCACAGAGGTCTGTCACAAGTTTACATGTTAAAGTGTAAAAGATTTCAGTGCCATGAGGGATTTTTTTTACCACTGACATGCACAGAGCAGTTATTAAACACATTTATCCTGCAGTGTGAACAAAGCCTTGTTTTATGAGTCTAAATAAATTACAAGCTTGTATTAAAAGCAACACTAAGAGCTGAATTTGATGTCACGGCTCTGTTTCTCATACCCATACGACCCATAGTGAAGGTGGGAGCGTCGTGATATCGGACAGAAACTGGGTCACTGAACATCAAATGAAAACAAGAAGCAATGAGCTCGGAGGTGGGAACAGAACCACAACCTTAAAGGGCATCAGACTCTTTCTCATGCATTTAAACCTGTAATGAAACTACAGTAGCCAGTACAACTAATGGCAAGTTTGGTGAGGGAAATGAGGACGTTTCATATCAGGGCTACATGAAATCCTAAATGTTGCCTCCACAAGCTGTGCAGAAAAGAGTTAACAAACCTTCAGTCCAGTGAGTCCCATCTCTCCTGGAAGCCCAATCGGACCTGCTGGCCCCTGGATAGAGAAGAAAGTACAGATTCATTAGTAAAAGCACTTTATCAGGAATGCTAGCCACCCAGAAAACACTGCTATAAGTATTTATTTATCGTGCGTGTGTGTACTTACAGGAAGTCCGGGAAGTCCGGGTCCCTGAAGGAATATTACAAGTAGAGAAAGAAAGTTTATTTTAATCATATATATTTTTAAGAAATTATTTCAATTATTTACACTTAATAAATCTAAAGTGATTAACTTTTACAGGAAACTGGATTTTGGCTTATCCAATATACAGCTAGACAAAATCATACAAACAGAAATTATATAAATAAGAATAATGATCGTGATGTATGTCTGTGTTTTATAATATAATATATAAATATATAATATGATCTTACTGCTGGTCCTGCTGGGCCTGTAGGGCCTGGTTTACCCTGTAGAATTTGAGACTAATTATTTTTAATTAAGAATGAAATATGTACATTTACATACAATAATATATGCATATATATTAGGAACTTTTTAATATAGATTTTTTCCAACCTTTGGTCCGGGATTTCCAATAGCCCCCCTTTCACCTTTTCCTCCAATCAGACCCTTAGTAGAACAGATAAGTGTGTTGAATGTTTGCAGTAATCAGTGATTTGTTCTGTTATGTGTACATATACATTCTATCTCTCGATTCAGACATTAAGCAAACATCATTGAACTGGCTTTCCAAAGTAGATTATCTAAACAAACGTTTGTGGTATTTTTGTCATTTATAGCACGTATAAACGTGTTTCTTCTTTGTTTTCCCTTCTGTCTACATACGAGGGTTCATCAGAAAGTTTTCCAGCGTCGTAGCATTTTAATGCCGTAAGCAAATTCATAATCAGGTGAAAAACTTCTTCACCTTTAAGCTTTGAGTGTTCAAAAAGGTGGAAATAAGATGGAACTAAATCAGGACTATAAGCTCTCTCAGACACACCAGATGCTCCTCCCAGCTTCTCCTTTTAACACCAACATGTGAAACCTTTTTGAAGATCCCTTGTACTTCAGGCAAAAGTAAATTCCCATGTAATAGAATTGTTTTCCTCATTGTGTTGCAGTGCGTCATGGAGAAAGATAATGTTAAACATTAAATGCTTTTGATGTTTCCTTCTTCAAGTAAAACTACTTGTATCAGAATGTAAAGAATCAGAACTAATCTGATTCGATATTGGATTATACAATCCTTTCACTGTTTTGATTTCACTGTGAGGATTTAAGTCGATTTATTCCTCATAAGCTACATCAGAACAGTGTGATCCTAGAAATGAAAGTAGAAATGAAAGTAGATTTACATCAATGCCATCCTCTCCTGGAGGCCCGTCTCGTCCTGGCTGGCCTGGATCTCCCTTTTGACCCTGCAAAATGAATGGCAGATAATGTTTGAGGATAAAGAAATCCCGTGTGGTCTAAGATAAAGTTATATAAAGAACACTTCTGTCTGGAAGTAAATGAATTGCAATGTTCAGATATAAAGTGGTCTCATACTTGAAATAGTTTATCAGTTACTTACTGCTGGTCCAGCAGCTCCGGGGGGGCCTTTTTCACCCTGTTAAAAGAAATTTGAAAGTGTTGAATAAATTTAAGGAATATGGGATGCTTGGGAGATGCGGTGGTGAAGCATGCTAGTCCACTGCCACTAGGATCTGATAGTGGTGCTATCGCCCACTTGGGGTTGGGTGTCCACATACAGACATGGGGTTGGTTGACACCTAGCTTTGAATTGATGTGTGGGGTTGAGCTTGATATTATTGTATATTATTTTATATACTATTTTAATCATATTTAAGATGACAAGTGCCATATTGTAACAATATATGAACATATCTGTAAATAACAAATACTAAGCGTTTGGTTAATATTACTTTTAGACTCTTTAGACATGAAACAATCTAGCTGTTGAAGAAGTCTGGCAACTGACCCACATTATGCACTGACTAAATGTCCTTTAGTGCTGCTATTTTGGCCAGCAGGGGGAACATGGAGGCACAGATGTTTGACAGATGTCAGTTTTTTCTTGATTGACGATCGCTTGCTCCAGGTGCTTCTTCTGTGTATCATTCTACAGTATTTGTCAGGTTTCTTCCTCTCACACTTGCCACCCACTTCTTAAAATATGAATTAAAAAAGTTTATGTACAATTAAGGTGTCACTAAGATATAATATAGATAGACAAAAAAGGATGGATGGATGGATGGATGGATAGACAGATG
>JAYDZG010000015.1:2675613-2679023 GCA_034509265.1 Microcambeva bendego | reverse complement strand
AGCCCAACTCACCGGCTCTGGAATATACAAGATAAATTGAGGATTTCTTGACCAGCCATACAGGTCAGTTTTTGACAGACACACTTCAAAGTCTTGTGACTTGTGTACTCTGAGGAAGCATAACATTATGACCACCTTCCTAATACAGCATTGTGTTGGTCCAGCATTCACTTCTTCAGCAGTTTGAGTGAGAGTAGCTCGTCTGCTTGATCCTTCGCTCCCCGTGAGCGTTGATGAGTTTTGGCCACCCATGACCCTGTCGCCAGTTTACCACTGTTCCATTCTTGGATCACTTTCAGTAGGTACTGACCACTGCACACTGGGAACACCCCACAAGAGCTGCAGTTTTGGAGAAGCTTTGACCAAGTCCTCTGGTCATGGGCCAGACTAGAAATCCAAAGGATGCCGGTTCAAGTTCAAAGCTCACCACTGCCAGTTTGCCACTGTCGGGCCCTTGAGCAAGGCCCCTGACCCTCATTGCTCAGACTGTATACTGTAACTGTACTGTAAGTCGCTTTGTATAAAGGCGTCTGCTAAATGCTCACAATGTAAAATGTTCACTCAGTGTGTAGTATATCCCCACACTAACAGGAGCCGTGATGAAGAGATAAAAGTGTTTTTCACTTCACCATCAGAGCTCAGATTATTAAGTCCGGTGTATATTAGTACAATTAGTTTGAAATGGAAGCTCATGGTCAGGCGTCCAAACACTTTTGGCCAGTGTTGGAGTACCGAGTTCTCACAATGCTTCATGATCTCATACGTGACTAATCTAAATCCAGAAGCATTTATACCCTGGTTAAGTAGCTGTGTCTACTTCACTAATCGAGTCGCTTATTCACATGTAGGAACAAGCTACTTCAGCTCCAGCCGTTTAATCACGCGCTCTAAGGTTCTCTGTGAACCTGCAGAGCCCGAGCGCATCAGCAGATTGGTTTTAAAGGACCTCGACCCCCTGTATACACCTCCAGCTAATTCCAGCATCTTTTTGCATCTGTTTTAGTCTGGCTCTCCGAAACCACACCTGAAGCAGTCCCACCCGGGCGTCTCTGTGCCCCCTGTCACATCCCTGCTAATTCTGTGATAAATCGGAGCAATTGTGGGTTTTACGGCCGCTGGAATGAGCTCTGTGCTGGAGCGGGACGGGAGGGAGCCGCTATACGCTCATAAACAACACTTGCCGTGACAGATCAGCCAATTCACCCAAACGCAGCCGCACCATTACTGGCTCTTGTAAAACCACAGATGACCTTTAAATATGGGCCGTGGCGGAGATATGGCTGCCATATGCAGAAAATGAGTATAAATTCTGGGATTCAGCTTCTTTCTGTGTCCTGCTGCCCTGACACAGAGCAAAAAATCTCTATTAAGGCGAACAATGTGAGAGTCGAGAAACGGGAACATAGAAAAATAGATATTGGATGATGAACGGTGACTTGTGTGTGTGTGTATACACTTAAGTGTGTAGATGATACACGCTACTCATGATTCAATACGGTTCCCATATTTTTCTGATTTTTATAAACAAAAAGAAATTGACAAAGTTTCTTATTTCTCATGATAAAATAAAATACTGTATTTGTGATTATCTCTGTAGGTAGGTAAACACTATGCAAAGCAAAGTTGCACATGTATTGTGGTAATAAAAAGAAAATGTATTATATACTGTATATAGATAGATAGAGAGAGAGAGAGAGAGAGAGAGAGAGAGAGAGAGATGGAGAGAGAGAGAGAAACATGATTTTTTAAACAATTTCTACGATTGTATATTTATATATGGAATCGGTTTCTCATTTAAGATAAATTGACATTGTCAAAACGTTCCAAGTTGCCAGGTTTGGGATTTTCCAGCTAAATGTATTTATGTGAGGAAATTTGTTTTTATTTGTATTACTGATTTATATATACAGTTGTGGGGGGAAAAAGACCACTTCAAAATTATCACTTTATTTTACAATTTATAAGTGTGTGTTTGACAAAAATGAGCAACGTTGTTTTATTCTATTCAAGTTCTTATTCTAGTTTATAGAAAAAAAACAACGCTGCGACATTTTTTTGTCAATCCCAAACCTGGCAACTTGGAACGTTTTGACAACCGGCCAATGTAAATTTATCTTAAATGAGAAATCGTGGTCCATATGCACCCATGTTTTTTTTTTTATTATTCGTTACATCCCACAATTTTTGCTTTTCTACCTATTGGACCTTTTGCTACTTTTATACCAAAGTAGTTATTTAATAGATGGTTAGAATCTTTGTCAGAATTTTTAGCAGCAACATTTCTGAATAGTTTTAAAACTAGTTCGAGCTCTTTAATCTAAATGAAGCTGATCTCAATTATATCATTAGATACTGAATCTTTTTTCATGTCTAATAATCTTTCACGCCATGACAGCTCACCTTGATGATAACAATCCAACAACTAAAAAAAAATCTAATGCAGGGATGAAGAACGTGTCGGAGAAAGGCTACGCCTTGATGTTTTCCTTCAGGTCCTGGTATTAGTGCGAACACATAAAAATAAAACCCAGCCTTCGCTGGCCGCCGCCCCACATCGCCGTCCAGCGTTAGAGCTTTAGCCAATTCTATAATGTCAAACCCAAAGAGACACAGAAGCAGCACCTCTGTCTCTCCAGATCAGCAAACTGGCAAATCACGCTGACAGAGCCGTGAATGAGCACGGCGAGCCAATTACACACAGCTGGGCCACATCGCCGGCCGAGACAGCACAGAGCAGAGAGAGACTTATGGCAGATTTGTTTTTAACTTGCTTGCTCTCTGCTCAAAAGCATTTCGGTCACAATGCACGCGGCCGGCTCATTTACGCCGGCGGTATTAGCCCTGTGGGAGCGGTTTGGGACGGAGGGGCTGCCGTTGTTGTAGCCTCGATTTAGAGTCGACTGTCACGCCTGGATAAATAGTGGACATGAGTCGAAATTGGGGGGTGGGGAATCGTCAGAAAGTTGCAGTAATAGAAAGGAAGATGCAAAATGTGAGAAAGGATCTAGAGCACAAACCATGGACCAAGTTTATAACAGACATGATTTCATGGACTGGGGGGGGGGGGGGGGTATCAGTACAGATGTTGAATACAAATGATGGAAAACCCATGGGAAGGCTGGGTTTTTCTCGGTGCAAGAAACACTCCCATCTAGTGGTGATAGGAGATGGAAATAGAAGTTTTCAGTTTATTTAATTTAAATTTATTCTATGTTTAACTTCTGTGTGGCTCAGTAAAAAAACAAACCAGGGACCTGTAGCGGTCAGCGGCGCAATGAGTCATAAAATGAGGCTTTTTATCATAGTGTGATATATAATAAAGCTAAGCTTATTAGACTTCATAGCCAAAGGTACCTGGACACACTTTAGCAACATGCCTTCCTTACAAATGCATTATATTGCATTAATTT
>JAYDZG010000015.1:2668113-2673113 GCA_034509265.1 Microcambeva bendego | reverse complement strand
TAATAATAATAAAAACAACAACAATAATAATAATTATGATGGTAAAATAAAACAATAAAAGGTATGATCATAATTATAACAATAAAACGATAATAATCATCATGATAACAATAAAATAATAACAACAATAATAATAATAATAATAATAATAATAATAATAATAATAATAATAATACAAATACTAAGTATAATAATAACAATAAAATGACAGTAATTAGCATAATAACAATAATAAACATAAACATAAAATATTATTTATAATCATAATACTACCAACAACAATAATAAATATTAATAATAATTAACAATAATGAAGATAATAATAAAAAAAATAATAATAACAGAACAATTATAATAATAATTATAATAACAATATAGTTGTTAATGATAATAACAATAATAATAATAATTAAAACAATAATAACAACAATAATAATAATAATAATAATAATAATAATAATAATAATAATAATAATAATAACTCTAGATCAAACAAGAAAAAGTCTGTGGAAAACCGAGATCTGTGAAAAATAGAAAAGAATGATGTTTGGTGCATCTGCATTACAAATAGTTTATAGACCATCCAAAAGAGATGGATGAACAGAGCCTGAACATAGATAGATCTATGCAAAAATCTACTTCTGTGATGTTGTTAGTGGAACCGCTAGGGAATGCATTAAACTCTGGCATTTGTGAACACAGCATGATAGCATCTCAGTACAGAGTAAGTAGCTCTTAGCCTGAACGTGTGCAGTAGCGAAGGTCATCTAAATGAACCCTCGCGATACTCACGTCAATCTGTTCGGATGATATTTGTGAATCACTGGCATTTACCGTTCAAAAGCACATCAAACCCAGAAATCAGCGAAGCATCTCAGGCTCTTTAAAAAGTTCACATGAAGCCATCGCTCGTCATTTTCACTCCCCGCTTTAACCTGGAACCACCGACCACCCTCTAAACTATCAGGGCACCTGATCACTCACTCGAGAAGTGATGTAGAGAAGAAATCTGCTCACAAAGATACGGGGAAGAACAGAAACTCTACACAGTAAACACAGGCAAGGATCAACTATACCAACTACAACCACCAAAACCACTATTACAACACTAATACCCCAACCACAACCACAACTACTACTAAACAACCACTACCACACAATTACAACACAACCAATTACTAGTTCTACAACTTTTACTAAAACTATACAATAAAATAAAATCTACAAAGATGCTGGTAACTGAAACTTCTACTATAAGGAATGAAAGCATCAGTTTTACTTCATAAAAACCACCACAACTACTATACCAACTACCACCAAGATAATCACCACAACTTTTACCAAACATGACACATCACAAAAATGATTATGATAAATTATCACTACACTGGCGACTATAATACAAATTATAATAAATACTATGGAGCCAGTGAACACAGGTAAGTATCATACCCAGGTCTTCAGGACTCACCCCATTCTGTCAGGTGTTCTGGTTTAGTGGTGCTAAATGTGAAACAGCATTTTTGCTTCTACTTAGATCACCTGGCCAAAGACGAACGTCCTTTTCATGACCTTGACAAACTTTGATCTGAATTATTTTCTACACGCACCAATGATACAGGAAACGTTCGACTCCGGAGCAGGAGATAAAAAAAGCACAAAATCTTATCAAACACTTCAGACTTTATAGGAAATGCAGAGGAATTCAGAAATCTCAGAAGCGGCCGTGAGATGCAGCAAGGCCACGCGGCGTCTGTGTGAGTTACACCCCCCATAAAAAAGTAATAGGGAGACAATCAGTAGCTCATATCAGTAAAGTTTAGTCGGCTGTTTACCTTTTTATAGCGGCG
Source organism: Microcambeva bendego (assembly GCA_034509265.1). Taxonomy (NCBI): domain Eukaryota; kingdom Metazoa; phylum Chordata; class Actinopteri; order Siluriformes; family Trichomycteridae; genus Microcambeva; species Microcambeva bendego. Next base: position 2,671,263 of record JAYDZG010000015.1, on the reverse strand, counting down.
TAAATATCACACCTACTGAGCACAATGAAAAACAAAACAATGTTTTATCTTAGAGCAAGTGCAGGTACAAGAGAGTCCTTCAGGGTCCTACACACACACACACACACACACACACACACACACACACACACACACACACACACACACACACTGATATACAACACAGCAACAACACCACTTAAACACTACGACCCTTTCTACTACTATTACTAAACAACCACCATCACCACGACTATTACTAAACAACCACAGTCACTAGTTCCACAACGGTTACCCACAGTTAATCACTATACACAACTACCACCATCTAACTCTAAACAACCACTACTACACAACTATTACCTTACAGTAATACAGTAGTTCTACAACTATTACTAAAACCTAACCACAAAACCAACTATTACCAACATAATGACAACAACTACTATTAACCAATCTATCTATAAATAAAACCCTTTGATTAACTATTACACGTGGAGCTATATAATAAATATACTAAATACAACTATAACTACTGCTGAAACAACCACTGATAGTGAGGTCAAGTCAAGTAGTTTTATTATTTTCCATACCAGAATAAAACAACATTTTATTATCACTTATAAATTTTCTAATCTATAAAGTTCCTCAGGGCGGCACGGTGGCTTAGTGAATAGCACTGTCGCCTCACAGCGAAAAGGTCCTAAGTTCCATCCCCGGGTGGGGCAATCTAGGTCCTTTCTGGGCGGAGTTTGCATGTTCTCCCCATGTCCTGTAGGTACCTGCAACTGACTGGCGCCCCGTCCAGGGTGTTACTGTGTGCCTTGCGTTCGTTGAAGAGCTCCTGCACCGCTAAAGACCCTAATTAGGATAAAGAAGATGAACTGAACGGAACTGATCAAGTTTCTATATCCTACAACTAAACAACCACTTCAAATGTTACCACATTTACAGCCGTAATTACTACGACTGTCACTAAAAAGAACAACTTGGTGTACTAATGGTTGTTGTCCTAAATTAACATGTAATATCAGTTTTTGGTGCCGCTGTATTAAGTGGTTATGTAGTTGTAGTAGTATTAATAATTATATAAAAATGGTTGATGTGGTAGTTTTAGTAACAAAATAATACTAAAATTATTATTATTTGTTATATTATTTGTTCTAACTAGTATTATAATGGTTTTAATTGGATCTCAGGAGAACATTACATCTAAGATTGTCAGATTTAGCATCTCTGTTATAAAACATTCTCATCCTTTATATACAGCGCTTCGGGTCATTAACGCGTACAGCTCCGGCATGTCAGTGACCCTTTTATTACCACTCTCCTTGATGAGTGTGAGTGTGTGTGTGTGTGTGTGTGTGTGTGTGTATGTGTGTTTGTGTGTAGAGGTGTAAAGAGGTAGAAAATAGCTCTCTGAGAATCCAGAAGCGTCCGAGTGCATTAAAGGAGTCGCAAATGGTTCTGTCACAACAGCGCCGAGTGTTGAAAAGGTCGGATCAGACGCGCTCGGTGCCTCTCAGAGACGTTATGCTTCATAGCAATTAAAACACAGACTGAACATGTAGGAGCGACAGAACTAAAAAAACATGGAGACAATATTTAAAGATGATAAAGTTTTATAGAACACGCCTGAGGTATGTGGACACCTGACCATGAGCTTTATGGAAATCCGACTATAAGCGTTATTGGCCTCATACTTGCTGCTATGTCTCCACTATACTAGAAAGTGTAAGATTGTGGTGTGTCAGGGAGAATTCAATCTTTCAAAGTTTTGATCGATAGACCAAAGCTCCACCAACTAGTCTACCCCTCCATCATCACGCCCTAACATCCAAATGTCTTAAGTTTTCTAGCTAGCAACTCTAAAATAAACACGAAGGAAACAAAATATGCTAGCCACAAGTATTTTCTACGGCCATCAGTCATCCAGTCTGCCATCAATCTCCTGTCTGACCATCATTCCACAGAAAGCCATTGCGGTTGTTCCTTCTTGATTTTTCAACCAACATCCATCAAAATTGGAACAAAAGATTTAGCTATTGACCTAAACCCCATAACTGCATTTCATCCCTGCTGTCCTTTCTTCCTCCCTTCATCCTGACATGTCATTCGATTTGACACGTCTTACATTTTAATCCATCAACGTTGGAGCAAAGATCACAAAAAAAACCACGTCAAGGCCTTTTGGGATTGTTTTAATTCTCCATCCTGTTACCCAGCCACAAGACTGGGACGAAATTCCATCCCGACAGCAGTAACTATCTTATCATTCATCCCCAAATCCTCTCCCAGCGAGTCATTGATCTCCACGCTCCTTGAAATGTCTATCTAGAGTTAGCAAAGCTCAGCAGAAAAATTCACGTGTCCAGCTGAAGCACGTATGGAGCAGCATTTCATCCTGAAAGCTCTCGTTTATCTGAGCGTGTAATTACTTCCTTCACCCTTTATCATTCCAGAGAAACCGTAACAATATTAACGATATTAACAATTCTAGTATTTTTAAACTATAGTGTATGATAAATGCAGCTCCTGGCCTGAGATCTTGTGTGGAGTTTATGTACCGTGTTCATCCAACAGTTTTCTTTTTATTATTTCATTTAATCCTGTAGAGATCCTCAGATCCATGTGAAGATAAAAAGCATCTCTGTCAGGTCTTCTCATTCTGATTTGTGTAACATCTAAAACGGATCTAAGAAAATGCTGAACTAAGATCTGAGAGAAAATGTTGTCCAGTTATGAGGAAGAAACTCTTTTCCACCAACATGGTGCGAGTGCTGGTGCCAGATCCTAAAGGATTCAGTGATTTTACATCTCAAAGTTACAGGTTCTCTGCCAGAAAAATGATGATCCATAATTTTGCTGGTCTGGAAATGTCTTTTCTTCATTTACAAATAAAAACAAGAGAACCGTCTGTAATACATCATGGAAGAAACAAACATTGTAATGCGGTCCTGGTGCGAAATACAGATAAGCTAAGAAACTCCTACCACCTATCTACTTACCTACCAGTGATGGCTGCTGGTCTTTTAAATAATAAAAAATGTCTATTTATTTATACATAAATAAGATAATGGCCTGTGATCCTGTCGTCCCAAGTCGGTGATGCCACGAGTGTGTTTTATTTACACAGTGAACGATGGGACTGAAGCTCCCACTGATTACGTG
>JAYDZG010000015.1:2578745-2589289 GCA_034509265.1 Microcambeva bendego | reverse complement strand
CCTTTGTCATATGTAGCATGTGCAGAGTGCGTCTTTACATCCACAAAGGAAAACAAGGCATACAGGGCAGCAATAACTTGTTGGGCTCTTGAGCGAGGCCCTTAACTGCTCACAATATATGTATACGCTAACTCTGATGTACGTAGCTTTGGGTAAAGGTGTCTGCTACGTGTTAAAAATGTAAATAAGAATGTAAATCCCATCCTGCTGAGGACACACCACCGGAGAGATTCGAACCCGCATCTAACGAACACCCCACCCATCACGGCTCCAATAAAAAAGCTTTTTCGCTGGATCTTGATCGGTTTCTTTCAGCTCCGATACACAAAGTCTTTCCAGCGTCTGGAGAATCGGATTCCTCTCTCCAGATCGATCGCCGTGGCTCGGCCGTGTGTGTGGGCACCTGGATCTCACGGCATCAGCAGATAAATAAGTGGATATTAAGTGAGGGGGGAAATAAAGAAAGAAATCCCACATGAGTAATTGGAAATTAGCGTCGTCACCCCGATCCAGCGGGGCGTGGTCGGCGTTAACTAGGCCTGTCAGAGAGTGAAGGCGGCGGCCGGGGACGATTTAAAGAGTAATTGATTTGGCTTCCAACAGCTCACAGACACGACGAGCTCATGATGGAGGATGAAGTTCAGCAGAATGAAGAATATTTATTTATTTGTTTATTAAGGGCAAGGCGAATACTTGGTTTATGTAAAGTTTGTTTATTTATGTTCTTTTTTGTGCAGTCTTTGTCTAGTGTCCATTTATTCTAGATATTGGTTACCGGTCATGTTCTTTTCAGGAAATTTCTCTCTCAGCCTGTGTTTTGGTTTTAAATAAATTCACTCTTCATTTACATTTATCAGACGCCTTCATCCAAAGCAACTTACATTAGTTACAGTATACAGCAGTAGTAATGAGGGTTAAGGGCCTCGCTCAAGGGCCCAAAAGCAGCAACCTGGCAGTGGTGAGGTTTGACCCGGCGACCTTCTGATTACTAGTCTAGTACCTTAACCACTAAGCTAAGTGTGTTAGACGAGAGAGTCCGACACATTACACCAGCGCTAGCTAGTGAGTCAGGACACCTATCCATCACGAGGCTTCAGCAATCCTCCACCCTCAGACACATCTGTACTGGGGATTCGAACCCCGGGTCGTAGAGGTGACCTGTGGTGATCTGTGGTGATCTGTGGACTGACCTTCGTGTACGGTGACCCCGCAGTTGTCGCACTGGATGATCTCGTCTGAATCCTCGCTGTTGTCTCCTAAACACACGCAGCAGATCAGGATGTGCTCCATCCGCTGAAAACTCCACACCTGTGAGCGCTCCACCAGACAGTCCTGCAAGGAACGGTGACCACCATCAGGGACCAGACATAGATTAGATAGATTAGATGGATGGGTGGATGGATGGATGCATGGATGGATGGGTGGTGGGTGGAGTTAGGGAGGGAAGGAAAGAAGGAAGGAAGGGATTCACAGCGCTTCACTTTTTCATATTTTCTTATGTTTCAGCTTTATTCCAAAACGGATTCCATTCATTTTCTTCTAAATATTTTTTTACAATACCCCATAATGGACATTTTGCATATTTATTTAAAAAACGCACATTTTTTACTCAGTATGGTGTATTGTGTGTAGAATTTTGAGGTAAAAATAGAATGTAATCCATTTTGGTATAAGGCTGTAACATAACAATGTACCAAATCCTCTCCGGATCCACTTGAGATACTTCATCGATCCCGAGGGACATTTTTGAATAATTGATTGTGATGCCACTGGCCAAAATGTTCTTTAAGCCGACCCTAGAGACTAACTCCAGATGTCCGGATAAGTCAATTATCAGGGAGACTTTGGAGTCTGATAGAACACAGAGCAATGATTGTATTATTGGACTGTAGGATCGGCTCAGAACAATCGTTTCCTCTCAGAGCATAAAAAAATCTCTCTGTGTGTCTGTGACCTTTCAGACTAATGAGAATAAAACGTAGCTACTTGTGTACATGTAGAAAAGGGATTTTTCTCATAACACTGAGTGAGTGAAGATCACTAGGGATTTTTTTTCCAACGACACGAAACCAAACAAATTCTGACAAGGTTTCTTTTCATGAATAACTTCCCTCTTTACAAAATAAACCCAGTTAAATCATTTATTTGTGATTATCTAAACAATGAAAACCCTTTTATTTCTGAGATGAGTAAAACACCGACGCCGGCACCGTCTGCTGTTTAACGTTAATATCGAATCATCTTCAGTGAATTACCGATTCGAATCGTGAATCAATTCTTAACAATTCTATGTGAATCGTTACATCTTTACCAATTCATTTCTACATACGTTCATTCATGCACCTGGGTGGAGGGGCAAAATTCCGCTACCACATCGGTGCCGTTGCCACCCCTTTTTATTCCAATACGGTGTAGTTAATCCGTTACTGGCGACCCCTAGTGGTGCCCAACGAGAAGCGACTCGACTGACACACACTCCCTCTGACGTGTTCGCGACCTACTGATCAGACGTAAACGCCCACACGCAGGCGCCCTGGGCGACCAGAATCCTCACACAAGCCTCCTAACAGGATCATTTCCCACCATAGCAGACTGGGGGCCAATTTTGTCTGCTGTGTGCATTACCCAATGATGCCCACTAGACTGCTATCAGGGCTAAGACTCGAACCTGGGGGTGTGCTAGGAACTTATTATCTGGCGCTACCTGAGCGCCTCCCTGAGGAGAACATTTTGAAGCCCTGAAAGCACTGATGGTCGATCTCACCTCGTTTCCTTTTCCTTGGGAGGTGCTGTGGCTGTCGTTGGTCTCCTCCTCGTCAAAGGCGGCACTCTTACTGGCTTTCTTGGTGGACTTCTTGACGGCCACCTCACTGTCAGTACTGCTGCTGCTTTCAGCATCTTCACCCTCATCATCCTCGTCGTCCTCAACGTCGTCATCGTCGTCATCATGGTCGTCCTCGACCTCGCTCCCCTCTGCCTCGTCCCCATCGTCCTCGCTCCCAGTCTTCTCCTTCCCACCAGCTCTGTTCTTCTTCTTCCCCGACGCCGGCCTCCAGTCGTTATCGTCCTCGCTGTCGTAATCGTCCATCACGTTCAGGTGCTCCATGGTGGTGAAGTCCAGCATGGGCCGATTTCTCCTCAGGTTCCACTTCTTGGAGCCTCCTTCAACCGCTCCGCTGCCATTGGGCTCCGAGTCGAGGAGCGAGGGCTTCTCAGATTTCACACGACTTTTGGCGTTCCCGCTCTTTTCTTTGCCGCTGGCATCTTCTGAGGATGTAGGGTCCCTGGATTTCTCTTCTTCCTGCGGGTCGTCTTTCAAAACTTTGGTCTCTTCTACGCTGCCGGCATCCTCGTCTGCAGACCCGACTGCATCCGAGTCGCTGTCCTCAGCTTCATCGCTGTCTTTAGATTCATCATCATCACTGCCGTTCCCTGTGCCCTCCGACCCTGAGTAGGATATTCGTTTATTTATTAGGATTTTAATTTATTAGGATAAAACACCTGAACTGAAATCAGTACTGATTACCTGAAGCATCTGCATCACCAACTTCAAAATCACTGTCATCTGAGCTGTCATAATCCAGAACGTCCAGGAGAGAGGCAGCCAGGGGCTTTACCTGCCTGCGTTTGGAAGCTCGATCCATCGATGACAGTAGGGCTTTTGACGGAAAGAAAAATTAAAACTATTGTTACATTAAGCAACAACAAACAGTACAAATAACTGAACATAAACAACGTGGGAAAAAAACAGTTAATGAGGAAAAAAATATACCACGTAAGAATCTGTCATTTTACCATTTATTGGTGTGTGTTTGAGCAAAATGAGCAGAGATGTTTTATTCTATAAACTAGAATAAATGGAATAAAACAACACTGCTCAGATTGTGAAGCACAGAAATAAATGCATTTGTTCTGAAATACTGTTCTAAGGACTGACAAATCAAAACCTTAACTACTGGCTTGATAAGCAGTTTGTATGGCACATGACCAGAAGAAGACCATCATCAGGGTCCAGCATGAAGGGGTCAGTGACACTGTAGGAATGTTTTTTTCTTCTGCTGAGCATGTGACCGGCATTATGGGTTCACAAAACTACCAAGTCAGTTTGGTAACGTTCAGCCTTCTTTACTGAAACTGAACATTTGTGTTGGACTCTTCAGAGAGACGATTATCTTAAGCGCACTTCCAAATCGACCAAAGTGTGGTTAATGTATCCATTAAATGATCCCAGAGTGGCCCTAAGAGTCTCCAGATTTAAGCAAAATATAAAACGAGATTTGAACTGCTGGAGCTTTTTACTCTAGAATGGACAAATATTTCACAGGAAAAGAAAGAGAGAGCAAAAAGGCTAAAGGATGATGCCTGGAACAGGGCTGGGCTAGTGGGATAAGCTATGAGTTATATATATATATAACCTGGTGTGTGTGTGTGTGTGTGTGTGTGTGTGTGTGTGTGTCATACGCATAGAATTAATGATGGATAGCCAGCATGCTATCACGTTCTCTGAAGCAGCTATAAAGCTAATGTTGCTGCATTGCCGTATTAAAAGGTTTGTAACGCGTTTATAGCATATTAGCATTGTTACTCGGGTTACAGTAATAACAGGTAATAAGCGCTCGGTCTTATTTCATGCATTCCTATCATTGTTAGTCTTAGACTATGCTAAGCTAACTAGCACAATCATCATACAAGTCTATTAAACGCGTCCGAATTTTCTAGTAATTCGGATATTAATTCCATTATCGGTGTGAGTTTAAGAAGCCTATAAAGTGAGAGTAAAAGCCGCGGTGAGCACTGCTTTATTACCTCCTTTATCCTGCTGCTGGACAATAGCACAACACAGCGCCTCATAAGAAGCGCTCTACGCCTGCTGTTTGTAGTGACGTTTCACTCAGGGGGCGGAGTCTGTGCTTCAGCGCAGCATCAGTTTGTGCTGACGTGTGGAGAAGTGGGTGGAGCTTAAGGAGCAGAGCGGAGCATCGTTACCGCGGTGTAACTGGTGTCCAGTCTGGACCATTAAGGGTCGGTGTGGCTGCTGGCAGATTATAAAATAATTACGTGGTTGAAATCAGATACTTACCGATTAAAATGTGTTTATAATAATAAAAAAAATAATAATAATAATAAGAAGAAGTTGTGTTTATATAGCGCTTTTCTAATACCAAAGGATGCCTTACATGCGTTTGTAATGTAACCGTATTGTTTAACAAACTAAAATAATATTTTTTTGCAATTGTTTGGGTGTCCTACATAATCAGAACAAAGTAACACCCTCTTCTAGCTAGAAAACATCTAGCTGTTTATGGGTTTTACTTCGCCTTTCTGCTCAGCATATGAATTCACTTCATAACTGCTTATCCAGAGCTGTTAAGTAAAGCACAACGTTAAAAGAGTTAAATAATTTAACAATGTTTCATTGATCTGCCTAAAAATTCTGAAAACCTAAGGAATTTAGCAAAGACACTTACAGAATAAATAAGAGTCACACGGATGCATTAAAAATAAATTATTTATATTCTTAAATGTTTATCATATGCACTCTATATAGGTATATAATAATATATAAAATATGCATACATGCAAAATATACATTTTATTGATGATTTTATTTTATAATTTATAATATAAAATGCCCAAAAAATGACCCTTGTTGTAAACATGGATAAACCACTGAAAGTAAATGGATTTGATAAACATGTTAATTCTGGTAAGGCTTTTACTTGTAATATTTTATTATAATTTTAGTTTGCTATACAGCGATTTTCCTAGCCATTTGGGTTTTGTTCATTTTTATTTACATAAAAATTAATAATTTCAGGAAAAAGAATCTGTGAGCAACTTTTGTAAATAAAAAACATTTTTTGAAGTTCATATATTTTTCATCAAGACGATGACGGGCATCATTCTACACGTGGCTTAATAACAGAAGGGGTGTGTGTGCTTGACTGTCCTGCCTGCAGTACCTCTCTCTACAGGTGAAGGTGCAGCACGAACAGCAGAATCAGACAATGACCACCACAAACTGCAGCAATTAGTGTCTTCAGTTCACAAGTCATTATAAAACTGCATTTAATAGTACAGGCGATGAAACATGGTGGTAATTAGTGCATTTCAGGCTCCAAATCAAAGGAATAACAAATTCTTGTTTTTACCGCATTTTGCAAAATGTTCCAGCTTTTGATTAATAATAGTAAACTACAATATAATCGAATCAAATCCAAATAAAACCGCAACACTGAACTTTCGGTTCCAAAAACGACTGAACGGAGGTGAGCAAGCAGATTAAACCGCTGTACCACCCAGGTGCCCTTTCAGATAAGCTCTATTTTGCATTTAGGTCTGGGTAGGTTTAAACAATATTTTCTCTCAAATTTACATAACGTGACATTTTTACCAAAATGCTCCTGAAAGAATTTAAAGTAAATATCACTCACAGCAAACACAAATGCAAAGTAAATAGCTGCTGTTGCCGGTACAATAAAGCAGGTGCTGGTCTCTGATCTTGTGAGAATTTAGACACGACAAGAGAAGCCCTGTTCTACCTTTAGGAGAAGATGGTCGCTTTGGCTTGTTCTCAGAGCGGGTTTGTTTCCATTGCCCTCCGTTGACTTTGCCACTTTGGTAAAAACAGACGACGATTAAAATAAATGAGGCTAGATTGATCCCGCTACACGGCAGCGGAAGACTGATGGGGGAGGCAAGCAGAAGGGATGATTACGACTGTCCTTGCTCGATGACAAATGGCGGCGTATTGTACTCGAAAGCAGGCCGTTTTTTATCTGCTGGCATCAAAAACACTTTCAGGATATCGGGGCGGCCATCGTCGTCATCGCTGTCGGCTCAGGCTGCTTTCTCTGCTCTACATGGTGCTTCTGACTAAGGTCAACACAATGAATGGCGTCTGACCCGTGTTTTCTGATAGGGTCGGCAGCAAATTAAATGAATCGTGCTTTATTATTAGCCGGGAAAACATTCTCAAGTGTCGTATAATGACAATAAAGTGGGATCGAACCAAATGTCCAGTTACTGAGAGCGTGTGCCCAGTGTAACATCACACTGATTTTTTAGCTGATAAGAGTGGAGCTCGTGTGCTTTTTTGTACTCACCTTTCATTACTTTTACCTCCTGTGATCTCCTGAGCTTTGCTAAAGACCATAACTATAATTTTCAGGAGTGTCCCAATAAACCATTCTTAATAAAAACGATTGCTAATCATACAAAAATGACACAAACCAAATATTCCAAAAGTTTTATAGTATTCTTTATTTATATTTTTATTAGGATTTCAACGTCATGTTATAATCTTTTTTGACTACATGTTTTTGGACTGTTGGAAGAAACCCAGAGCACATAGAGGAAACATGCAGGCCCAGTGAGAACATGCAAACTCTACACAGAAAGAACCCACTATTGAGTACGGCCCACCTGGCGATCGAACCCAGGACCTTCTTGCTACCCTTATATTGATGTCAATAGATTTAGAATTCATCTCCAAAATGCTCAACGTACTTTTTTTCGTCTTGCATGCTCCGAGTTCGAGGCGGGTGAGTGTTGAAATGCATGCAACAAGGCTCGCATCTGCAGCGATGCAGCGCAATCAGGAGCGACTGTCCTCCCTGTGATATCCGTCAGCTCGATGAGGCAGAAGACAGAAGCAATTACAACACGAACAAGAATAACGTGCGGTTTAGGAAATAAAAACATTACAATAAAGGCGCCGCGTGTGCGCGCCGGCTTTACGAAGCTCATTTGAGGAGGAATAATTGCGCAGGGTGTTATTTATGAAGCCTGGAGTGGCGAGTAATGAAATGCTTGCATTGATCTTCCCTCCGCACGCCGGCATCCTCAGCGGCGTCACCTTCACATTTTGCATTTAAATGAAAATATTTGTCTGTTGCGTCTGGTGTAAATCATGCCACACCATGTTGGGCCCTGTTTATCTTCGCTGAGGCTCCCGCTGCTATCCTGCGCGCCAGGGCGTCTGGGTGAAATCGGGTGAGTTTGATAACAAACGGTGCTTGAGAGGAGATAATATCTTTCAGCCTTTGATGGTAATTTTCGATAGGCTTATTTGCAGCATGGTTTGGAATGAAGTCAGCTGCTTGATTGGGGCTTTATGATTTAAGAGCAGATATGCTGTGCTGTAAAGTGCCAGTCCACATATTTAGGGCAGCTGTAGCCTGGCGGATATTGGATCAGCAATTAGAAGATCGCTGGTTTGGTCTTCAACAGGTTTTCACTGTCGGGCCCTGAAGCGAGGCCCTTAATTAATATTGCTTAGACAGTCAACTCTAACAACTGCAAGTTCCTGTGTGTGTGTCTTTTCTGAGATGGACTAGCCCCCCATCCAGGGTTTTTCTGTGTGCCTTGTGCCCAGTGTAAAGCTGAGATAGGCCCCAGATTTACGAGCGGGGTGAGGACGGTAGTGAGCTCCACCAAATAGGCTATGAAATAAAGTGACAATATTACTTTAAGTGGATCTATTTTACTTGGGGTGGGGGGTGGGGGGTAGTTTCCACAATCGGGGCTGTGTTGAATGAATTTTGTATTAATAAGCTTCAAATATTCGATTCTGCCACACTGTGCGGCTCAGCCACCAAAGCACGAGAAAAAACAATTAAAAGCTTTGCACTTTTACTCTACACTGACTCTACACTGATCGCCAACAAAACCCAGAATCCACCTGAAAAGAAAAAATCAGCTCAAATGTGCCTGACAACTTCCTATTTCTTGCACCCCCTCCTCGAAAAATAAATAAAATAAAAGTGTGAGAGATGCAGCAGGGCTATTTATAAAAGTTTGGGCTTCTCTCTCCTTGGTGCCGGAGACAGAGCTTCTATTTCCCTGATGGATCGGCTGTCATATTGCAACAGCCTCGTGCTTCTTTTAGTTTATAGACGTCTCGGCGAGTGCCTCCATCATTTTTCTCTCTTATCACTCGCGTGGCTCCTCTCGGCTCACAGACGTAAACACAAACAGTCGACCTGAGGACTGAGGACTGCAGCTTTACGATACCTCCCGGCTTCTCAACTTTACTTTAGGGTCTCTGTTTAATTGTGCTTCCACCAAGGAAAATTCCTCATGATGGAAAAAAGACTCAGATGTAGCGCCGCTCATGCTGTGTGTGTTTTTGTACACAAAAGTTTTACAATACTGAATTCACTGGTGGGTGGAGTTTTGGACATTTAAATGAAAGGTTGAGAGTTTGAGTCCCAGGAAGTGAATGGGTCCAAATGGGTGAATATGGGAGTGAGTGAGTGTGTGTCTGTGCGTGTGTGTGTGTGTGAATAGGGAAGTAGATGTGTGAGTGAGTGAATAAGGGAGTGAGTGAGTTAATAAGAGAGTGAGTTTGTTGAGCACATCTAGTGGGGTTGGTCAGTCTGTCTGTCACTTGTGTGGTTGCATTGCATGTGTGTGTGTGTGTGTGTGTGTGTGTGTGAGAGAGAGAGAGAGAGAGAGAGTGTTTGTGTGTGTGAGTGAGTGTGTGTGTGTGTGTGTGTGTGAGAGGATGAAGGAAGAGATGAACGATGGTGGACGGTAGAGGAGACGTGCTGTACTGAAGTGTGTGTGTGTGTGTGTGTGTTATTGTTTAGTACAGTCATGTCTGTTCTATCGTTTAAGATTTAAGAACAGACCTCCTGTCATTATTTCATTTTACTTCTTGATTATTATCTAAAGATTGTGCAAATTACCAGCATTTCACTTCACAATAAGCATAAAGTGCTAAAAATATAACTTTATCTAGAACACTCGATGAATCCAGGACCGAGCATCTGTTTAACGACTCGTTGTGTGTGTTTGGAAACATCTGGATTACATTACAGCCATCATATCTGCTTTATTTAGGGACGCTCTGCCGGTGTGGTGTACGGTGGCACAGCTGGAGGAGTCGCTGCTGCACGGCCACTTGGGTCCTGAAGATTTCTTACAAAGCTTCAGAGAATCTGCCAACGTAGTAAAGACGTCGATCAAAACTAATGGTTTCTTCTTCCATGGTTTATATTATAGAGGGTTTATAGGTTCTCCATGAAAACACAAGGTCTCACGAAGGCATTTTAAGGAAGGATTATAACCCCCATCATGACTCCAAGGTTAACTGTGAGGATAAAAGGTCTCGGAGAAGTCTCTCGTGGAGGTTAAATCTCTTAAGTTTCATTTATATGGTGGAGGATGTTTTATAAGCACAGCAGCACGACTGGAGGAAATAACCTGAAGATCCGGCTTGAAGGACCATTGACTATTGAAAGAATATTGTGATGGTACGTGGGTTAAATTGTGGACAGGAAAGAGCTCATGAAAAGCTTTATTATTTATTTATTTGACTATTAAAGCTTAAACATTGATGACAGTGATATGGGAATGTATCTCGGTGAGAATAATTATCACAAGTGCAGGTCGAGCACGGATTGGAATGAAGACCAGTCCAGTCTGTGTCTTTTATAGTGACTTATCATCACCTTTCTGTGCGGAGTTTAGCATGTTCTCCTCGTGTCCGCGTGGGTTTCCTCCGGGTACTCCGGTTTCCTCCCACGGTCCAAAGACAT
>JAYDZG010000015.1:2567631-2578069 GCA_034509265.1 Microcambeva bendego | reverse complement strand
AGAGAGAGAGAGAGAGAGAGCGTGTGTTTGTGTGTGTGAGTGTGTGTGTGTGTGTGTGTTAGACCTGGTGGACATTGTCTTCCTGGGAAATCTGCTCCCTCCTGCAGGCTTGAATGCGAGTGTGAGCTTATCAGCAGCGTCCAGAGTCTCGCTGCACTCGCAGGCACCTCTATCGCTGGAGAGCAAAATAAATTGCACCCATGCAGTTAATAAGAATAGGAAATGTGGAGGGGGGGGGGTTAGCGAGACATGAATAAAACTCCACATTTCAACATCAGAAAAAAAAGATTTCAACTAAATTTATTTATTTTCCTGTCATGAAAAACGACATGAGCACAAACCCACCAGAACCTGAGTGTTTCTCTCACTTTTTACTGCCATGGGTGCATATCGGGTGCATATCGACCCCCCACCACACACACAAACACACCAGCATGACTTAAGCACAAGTAATATTACTTCGATAGTACGAGTGAAGTTACTAGTCTAAAAATCGACTCAAGTAAAAAGTAACTCAGTTAAAATGTACTAAGAGTAAACTTTGCTTAGTTACTTTTTAACAGAAGGGGGCGCTGTGTCTCTCCTGTGTAACATGTTGCCCGATTGGGCAGTTTTCTGCCAAGTTGGGGGGATTTTGTTGGACATTGTTGGGAAAAAATGAGCCAGCAAAATTTGGGCTGGTTTGTAATCATTCTGTTGGCTTGAAATATAAATAATAATAATAAAAAAATAAATCTTTTGCAGTATAATGTCTCAGAAATATAAATAGGCCGTGTCCTGGTGGTTAGAGAACTGGGCTTATGATCAGAAGATTTGATTCCCAGAGCCGACAGGTCACGGCTGAAGTGCCCTTGAGCAAGGCACCTAACCTTTCACTGCTCCCCGGGCGCCAAGGCTAGGGTTGCCCACTGCTCCGGGCACGTGTGCTCACCGCCCCCTAGTGTTCACTAGCGTGTATGTGTGTGTTTCACTGCGCGGATCAGGGTAAAATGTCGAGGACAAGTTCACTGCACAGTGATGAAAAGAGTTTTCTAAATTCTAAAATCTAAAAGTCAAAACCTTTCGTTCTTTGCTCGGCCATGGATGTAACAGAAACCATTGATAGGAAAACCAGAGATGTGGAACCTGCACATCCTGGTCAGCACGTATCGCTTTGCCTGACCTCTGTCCCCATGTGGACGTCCCAGCAGTACCCTGACTGAGCATCAGGATCACTCAATATTCAATAAACCTAACTCACTGTGAGTGTGGAACAGGGTTCAGATGTCCACATACTTTTGGCTTAATATTGTTTGTGAGGCTGCATAAAACCATTTTGGTTACCATCACTACCTGCCAGCAGGGACTAAACATTTCTCTCTGAATGTGTGTGTGTGTGTGTGTGTGTTGATTGTGCTCAGCATTAGGACTCCCTGCCTAAGGCTTTAGAATTAGCTTCACTAATGCTGCCATTTGGTGGTATGGCCGTGTTAGCAGCCTAGCAGGCACAAGTGGAATTAGCCTCATGTTCGAGCTTTAAGTCGTCGTTCACTCTCTGCAGCATGTAAAAGTTTTTCTGAGCTACACAATGATCATGTTTTCAAAACCACCGGCACTGAAATTAGTTTTGCTTTATAAAAAGAAGTAAAAAAAACATCAAATGAATCACTTCATCAGTTTGTATTTTAGAGTCGCCACAGTGGAGCGGCTTAGAGCTCGAACCGGATCAGTGCAGGTTTTACATCCTGGTTCGTTCAGTCGTTTGTTTGTTTGATCATTCGTTCATGGGTTTATCCGTTCAAACGTTCATTCATTCATTCATTTATTCAATAATGAGTTTATTTGTTCATTCATTCATTCATTTATTGAATAATGAGTTTTTTGTTCATTCATTCATTCATTCATTTATTCAATAATGAGTTTATTTGTTCATTCATTCATTCATTTATTCAATAATGAGTTTATTTGTTCATTCATTCATTCATTCATTCAGTTCAGTCAATCATTCATTTGTTTGTTCATTTGATTGTTATTGCATTAGTTTGTTCAATCGTTCATTAATTCCTTCAATAATTAATTCATTTATTTGTTCATTCATTCATTCATTTTTAGTTAGTTTGTTCAATTATTTATTTATCAATTAGTTTATTTGTTCATATTTTTTTAATTAAATAATTAATTTTTTTTAATTAAATAATTTGTTTGCTCATTAATTTATTTGTTCATTAATTTATGTAGTCATTCATTTGTTTGTTTGTTCATTTGATTGTTAATGTATTTATTCATTCATTCATTCATTTATAAACAAATGGCCTTCTTGGTGTGAGGACAACAGCGCTACCCACTGCACCACCATCCATAAAATAAGGTCCATTGTTTATCATTATTATTATTATTATTATTATTATTATTATTATTATTATTATTAATATTATTATTTATTTTATTTATTTATTTATTTAATTATTATTATTACTATTATTATTTATTTATTTATTTATTATTATTAATATTATTATTATTTTATTTATTAACTATTATTATTATTATTATTATTATTATTATTATTATTATTATTGTTCTCATTATTATTATTATTATTATTATTATTTCTTTGATCACTTATAAAACATTGTTAAACATTTCTTGCATCAGTTCTGTATCAAAGTTACAATCAATGTAGAGGAGACATTACAGAGTCCATCACACGGTCCTTCAGGTTTATCCCCTCTGACATGAGATTGTGGTTACAGGACAGAGACTCACCCCCAATAATTCAACCCCAGAAACAGGCGTGTCGTCATCGCCGGTCCACCCGTCTGTCTAGATTCATTTCTTCCTAATTATATGAAGCCGATGGCGATGATTGCACCCCACAATCACACACAAACTCACAGTGGGCTTCTGCTAGCACAGCACCTCATAAACAATTTACACATCATTAGTTTTGTTTTGATCATATTTGTTAGGCAGTGGGTACAACTGTGTGTGCTGAGTGTGATTAATTGTCATTCATCTGGTAAAACATGCCGACGTGTCCAACCCCAGTGTGTTCAAAATCAAAAACCACATACAGAAGAACGTGGTGGAAGTAGTGGTGGGATGGTCAGGGGATCATCTGACTCTAAGATACGAATAAGTTCCCCTTCTGTTAAAGAAGGATGTAAGGTCATCTGGCCAAAGTTGAGCAGGACTAAACCCCAAAAACCCAATTAACTTTGAGGTAGTCTAACCAGAGACCTGGAGAAAGCTGAGTTAATGTGTTACAGCTACAGGTGATGCATGATTGGCTATGTCTGAGCTGGGAGGGTGGCCGAAGCCCTGGACTGGCATCTTCACCAGCCGGTCGGGTGTCTACACATACATGATTAGCTGTTGGCAGACATGATGAGCCAATAAAATGAAAAGAATGAGCACAAACTCCCATAGACACACTCAAAGATCCCAGACTTGGTGTTGTGTAGGAGAGTATGAAGTACAGAGTTTTCTTTTGAAATGTGAGTAAAAGTAAAAATATTAAGAGACAGAAATTCTCAGGTAAACTAAAGATCCCTAAAAAATACTTAAGTACAGTGACGCAGTAAAACCAGGACGCAGTTCTTGTTTTTCATGACTTACTGCTCGAATTGAATAACTAGGGAGGTTTTATACTTACATTTGGCCATTCAGACACCACGACCACTATGACGGCTTCCTGAAACTTGGATAGATGGAGAACCTGCTCGTGGCCTCCTGGCTGGCTCCAGTCCCTTCACCAATCACAGAGCTGGCAGAGCGCTGAAAGCTGCACATGCTGAAAGAGCACAGACGGCTTTAACCACATTGTGTTGTGTCGCCGTGATGAGAAAGCAGGTTCTGGATGCTCAATCTGGCACCCGGGAGAAGCTCGGCCAGGATGAAAGATGTGCTGGAGCCCATCCTCGAATTCAGCAACCGGCATCGCTGCCAGCTTCAGGACACGTCAGCGACATCTCTATGTGCTCAGAGTGGAACCTGGACCTTCTTCCATATGGTTCAGTGCTGTTCCATTCAGCCAGAAGTTTGACTCCCTGGTCCTTTGTGGAGTTTGCATGTTCTCCTTGATGCTCGCTGATAGCCGAGTGGTTAGAGCTTCGATCCTAAACTATCTGCTGTGTAACAGCTTTGTCACGGTTCACACTGATAAAGTAGTAAAAGAAAATTTTAATAAAGCTTTTGAGATCTACAGTTTTATTTTATGATGAAATAAAATGAATCCTGGTTTTATTTAGAGGTGGAAACAGTTTGGGGAAGGTCCCACACCCTGTGATTCTGCCCAGAATAAAGATGAAATCAGTGAGCACAAATTCCCAGAGTCCCAAAGTCCGAGATCTTTCGTGAACTACCTGCTGTGTACTATTGAATGAAGTAGTGTCACTACAATTTTGAGACTTGGTCTATTTTAAAAATACATAAAATAAATGATATTTAAAGATCTTGGTAGCAACAGTTTGGGAAATCATTCAGCACAAATTCCCATAGACATATTTATTTTTCATCAAACCAAGAAGCAGTCTTAACAAACTCATGGTCGGGTGTCTACATACTTTTGGCCGTGACTCCTTCGCTCCCGCCGTCCCTATCGAGGGTGTGAACGCGAGCCAGGAGACACAGAAATTATCACGTAAATTAGCCAAACAGGAGCGGAAACGGCCGCGAGCGTTTAAGATGGCCGGTCCGCGCCCCTCGCTCAGGGTGGAGGGGGAAATAAAAAACCTCGCAGGGCATTGGAAGACTTCGCTGAGATTTATCTACCCACTTCTTCCCTCCGCCACTCCGAACGCCTGCAGGTGAAGAAGAGATTTCAGCCCCGCGCCCGTATTTGAATAATTCCCTCCACTAAAAGTCAGAGGAATATTAAAGTAAAAATCAGTGCAGATCAGAGAAAGGGATTAGAGCTGAGTGCTAATCAGACAGACCTTCTCTCACCGTGGACTTTTTACAGCATTTCTGTACGTGCACTGAATCAGACCTGCGTTTTCTGTTAAAGCCTTGTGTACGACTTGGGCTGCGTATACACACACACACACACACACACACACACACACGTCTTAAAAATGCCGAGAGTATTAAAGAACAATCTTTCATTCGACAAAAGTCATTTTGTCCCAAATCTTTTTTCTTTTATTCAGAATTGAAGAGCAAACTTGACAGAACACAGGAATGGACAAAGAGGACAGGACAAAAGGACATAAGACAAAACAGCAGACACAGAGCAAGACACAGGACAGGAGGCATTACCGGACAAGACAAAAGGACTGGGACATGACAAAGACAGAGCAGGACACAGCACAGGAGACACCAAACAAAAGACAGGTCACAGGGGACAAGACAAAGGACACAGGACAAGACAAAAAGATAGGACGCAAGACAAAGACACTGGACAGGAGACAGAACAATAGAGATGACACAGGGCAGGACGCAGGACAGAAGACACAGGACAGGACATACATAGCACATGTAATCCAGGACAAGATAACAAGCTCTCAATCACACCGCCCAAGTTTACCGCCCAATCAGTGGCAACTTGGCAGTGGTGAGACTTAAACTGGCAACCTTCTGATCACTAGTCCAGTACCTCAACAAATGCACAGCAACAGCCAATGTTGACGACGTTCCTGTATTTCTTACTTTCTTTTATACTGAAAACCAATTTTGGAGCAGGGAGCTAACAGCTAGCTCCCACTTCTGCTAGCTCTGTTCTAGTGAAGCCACACACACAAATATTACAAGCATTTTTTTTTTAGCTTTTTGATTCCTGATGACCTCACGAGGGCCGGTCAGGGACAGCCGTACGATGGCCGAGTCAGCTTTATTTTGTTGAACTTTATCGAGCTGCGGCTCTGATTGCAGAACGGAATGAACTGCAGTTGTTTGTTGAGTGTAGGAGAACGTACGGGGGAACCCTGCTCTGCTCTCCATTCATTTGTTTTGATTCGTGCCGCCTTCACGCTGGTCTGGGACTCATTAGCGATGATTAATCTGGAGGCTGGTGCGATGGGGAGCTGTGTTGTGTCTGGGAACTTCTGAAACACGCTGACTTGAAAGAATCTGGAAGGATTCGTTATCGGAGAGACGAGTTTTACTTGACTTGTGCTTTTGTTTTTCACACTGTTCCGGAGATAAGCCCTCCTGAGAAAACGCTCTCCTGAGAACGGCGCCACTATTTGCTCCTCAGTGCTCGTCGCTGATGTAAATTGTTAGAGGTAATCTGAAGGACGCCGGTTCAAGGCCCTCCACTGCCAGGTTGCTGCTGTTGAGCCATTGAGCAAGGCTCTTAACCCTCAGTTGCTCAGACTGTATACTTTAGCTGTAATGTAAGTCTCTTTGGATAAACAGGAGGGTTGCAGCAGGAAGAGCTTCAGGCAACTATGCCAAATCAGTAATGCAGATTACTAATTCATTTTCCCCCCTTTTTTGGTGGAGGTAAGTGGGGGTGTGTGTTCCAGTCATTCAGTTACAGTAATCCCAAGTCCATGTCACTTCAGCTGTATTTCAGAGCTAAAAAAATACTTCCAAATCTCTTCCCTAAAGATTAGCACTTTTAAATCAGTACCACGCCGCCCCTCTTCTCCCAAATCCACATAAAGAGGGTAGAAGACAGAGAACAGAGGCGATTTTGGTTCTACTGTGGAGAAAACATGTTTTTTCTCTGCTGAGTTAATTCGGGAGGTTAATTGAAAACCGAGATAAACAGGGGCCCCTAAACGGCGAGGGGGGGAGATTGTGCCTCGCAGACACAAGCGCTGAAGTCGCTCCAGACTGCAACGCCCAGATAAAAAACAACCCAGTTAATTGTCTTGCAGTTTCTTCCACCTATTTCAATTCAATTAAAAAAAAAAGCAAGGAGCTGTCGCCGGGGCTCATTAGTATTCACGCACCTCGCTGGAAAAGTGACTCGAGCTGTAGGGAGCTTTAGGAGATCAGAACAGAATTCTTAAAGCTTCTCAGTGTTTTTTATGGTGCCTTTCAGTTTTCCTATAATCAGTGTAAAATCCTCTCAGCTGCGTGAATCTCCCGATGCTCTGACATAATAACATTAAAACAAGCGTGACTTAGGACGGCATGAATGGTCATAACAGCACCTGCACAGAATCCAGTGTCAACTGCACATTGTGTATGTAAACTGAACCCCCACAGGCTTTTAAACTACACACAGACTCTAATGTCAACTGTGTCTACTGCACAAACTCTAATGTCTACTGCACAAACTCTAATGTCTACTGCAATGACTCTAATGTCTACTGCACTGACTTTAATGTCTACTGCACTGACTTTAATGTCTACTGCACTGACTTTAATGTCTACTGCACAGACTCTAACGTCAACTGTGTCTACTGCACAAACTCTAATGTCTACTGCACTGACTCTAATGTCTACTGCACTGACTCTAATGTCTACTGCACTGACTCTAATGTCCACTGCACAGACTTTAATGTCTACTGCACAGACTCTAACGTCAACTGTGTCTACTGCACAGACTTTTAAAGTCCACCATCCTAAGTACACAGACTCTAATGTCAACTGTACAGCATGTAATATCAACTGTACAGACTTTAATATCCACTGCACAGACTTTACTGTTAACAGTCTGCTGAATATATGCTTGTCTTCTGCATGTTTACTGATTGGACTAATGTCAGCAGTCACCGCTGCACATCATTGTAACGTTAATAGTCTCTACTACACAGTCTGGTGCCAAAAGACAGACATTAGAGTTTATAAGCTCTGTTACCTGCGTTAACAGGGTGTCTCTGTTCAGCATTTATCTGATGAACATTTTTAAGACGATTTGGTGATCTGCACTTTTTGGTTTTAGAGTTGACGACGCCCAGTTCCTCTGGGTATCACCGACAGAATCACACTCAGCGTGGTAAACACAGATAAGCTGTAAATATGCGCATTATTGATTGCAGTATGAAAACCTTGGCTGATTGAACTAATTGAAATGCGTGCAGGAGTCATGGCATTTAGTGTGGTTCCCTCTCCCCCTTCACGAATCATTCACCCCGGCGCTATGATGTTTGGGTATTAATGAGTTTCAAATCCTTGGTTAAATACCAAGCCAAACACTGCAGTCGGGAGGGTAGCAGCTTTTATTTTTAGATCCGGCAAATAAATTCAAGCTGGAGTGGGTTTATGTGCCACGTCCCTCTTTTCAGGAGGAAACGCCCCCTTATCATGATTGACCCACTGCTATTAATCCACAGCTG
The DNA here is from genome assembly GCA_034509265.1 of Microcambeva bendego. Classification (NCBI taxonomy): domain Eukaryota; kingdom Metazoa; phylum Chordata; class Actinopteri; order Siluriformes; family Trichomycteridae; genus Microcambeva; species Microcambeva bendego. Next base: position 2,569,859 of record JAYDZG010000015.1, on the reverse strand, counting down.
CAGCTCTAAATCCCCTCACAATTATCCCTGAAACAAGGTGCAGCTGTGGATCACTGGCAGTGGACCAATCATGATGAGGGGGCGTGACACTGGTAAAGTGGGTTGTTGATACACCCACTACCAAGTACCAATAAATGAGGTGAACATTACTCAACACTTTTCGCCATTTGTGTTCAGGTACCATTTTTTAAATGACTTTGGAGATATTTTAGAAATAAAATTAAACTCTGCTCACTATTAAGCAGGTTTTAAAAGTATGCTTGAACTCCGGGTGTTGCTATTGCGCAAGAACAAATCTAAAACGCTCCTGGGCTTCTTTCTTTAGACTTAAGACATTAACGTCACGCCTACATTCACGGTAGCCAGCATTTGGATAAACACACCGGCTCCAAAAGAAGATCAAATCAAGAATGTCCTCAGAGCAAGAATGTCCTGGGTTCGAGCTCCTGGGTTTGGAGTTTGCATGTTCTCCTTGTGTCTGTGTGGGTTTCCTCCGGGAGCTCTAGTTTCCTCCCACAGTCCAAAAACAGGCAGTCAGGTTAATTGGAGACACTGAATTGTCTAGTAGGTAGCTTGGCACTAGGATGAACAAAGCAGTGAACTGTAGTACTGGTCCAAAGCTTCCCCTAACCGAAGCAGCCATAAGTAGCAAAAAAAGTTAGTAATTGGGCAGATCTGTTATATTTTATTATTTTGTTATTACAAGAGTCTGAGGAAACCAATACATCCACTTACTTCAATCCCCCATGGTATAGCAGCTTCTCACTTCATGTAGACATAGTTTTTTAAATTTACTTTTTACATCTGACAATCATGACAGGGTTTCTGTTTGCTTGTGTTGACGGTTCCAGTCATGTAATCACAAAAACACCAGTAAGTGAAATGATTAAGATCCCAACGATGACATAAATGGGCGTCAGGAGTGTGAGTACAGTAAAACTCTACATCTGTGTTGCTTCCTTTCCTGACTTCTAAGGATTCGTCATCCTTCTGAACACACTCAAGCTTTAGAAAGTGTGGACTGCCATCCAAAGCTCCTGAGCTGAAAAGAGAAAAATAAATCCTGAAATTGAGATTTTGTGGGTGTCACTTTGAAGCCTGGTGTCGTATGGAGTGCATTAAGCGATTAGCTTGTCTCTGGCATATAGTGAGCAGATAAACATGCATAAAGTCTTGAATACTACTCAAGGACACACTTAAGGAAAAGTACTTTTACTTTGATGCATTTTCACTTAAGGATGAGTAAAGTTACTATTCTAAAAATATTCTACTAAAAAGTTTAAATAATAATAATAATTTCAAGCATACGCTTAAGTAAACTTTACAAAGTTACTTTTTAACCTGGGGGGGTCACAGTTTTTTTTTAAGATTTCATTTTAGTCTAATTATTTATTTTACTAATAATCAATTTTAAAGTAATTAATTCAACAATCCTTAAATGTTAAAAAGTATTTCGTAACATGATGTATGTTATGTATGCCTGTGTAGTGTTGCCAGATTGAGCTGTTTTCATGCATTTTGGCATATTTTAAAAGGAACTTTTTGACTGAAATCTGGCAACCCTTCTACTGGATTTTCCCAAATCTTTGTTTTACTCAGTAACTGATGTAATTGAAAATTCTCAGTACAAAAATATACTTAAAATACACACAAACTGGTTTTTGTCTGACAATGAACTTCAAGTAAATCAATTTTTCTTTGTCCACAACTGAGTCTCTGCATTTGGGTCAATCAGTAGTTCATTAAGGCCCGGGGCAGATTTTTACCCTCTGCCCTGATACATCGGGATGGTTTAACACAGCCCGTCTGACTCATGACATTTACCCTACAAACACTTATAATCCAAAATAATGCTCTGGTGAAACCATGAGAGTTTCATCTTTCTTGGTGTGTACCCTTTGTCTCAAAAGATCAAAGTCATTGAGCTGTAACATCTTATATATGATTCATTCATGATCTTTCCCTCTTGCTGAACACATTTCTTTTTGCAACCCTGTCAAAGCAGAAGTGCTCGTGAAGAGTGGTGGCCTGTTTGGCTGAAGCTTCAGTCCATTAATACACTGAACTGAGTTCTTGGGTCTGTTTTGTAAACCAACACATTTATAATTACTCAATCATCCGATTTTTCAGTTCTTCAATCCAGAGTGGGATCGTGACTGAAACCAACATACTGCTGAAACCAGAAGACGAAGTGAAGAAGACGATGGCGGTGAACAGAGCCAACAACG
>JAYDZG010000015.1:2513100-2524422 GCA_034509265.1 Microcambeva bendego | reverse complement strand
TAATACATAATCTATAGACCACTTCAAAGTTATATATTTTTTTAGATTTACAAAGTGTTTGAGTAGTATTGCTCTTTTATTTTCTAATTCTTATTCTAGTTTATAGAATAAAACAACACTGCTCATTTTGGTCAAACACACACCCATAAATTGCAAATTACATTTCTTTAAGTGGTCTCTTATTTTTTTCCTCGACTGTATGTATGCAATACAGAGTTCAAAAGTTTATAATGATCATTAGAACAGGATCATTTAAAGATAACTGATTTTTGTTATCAATAGGTTTCCGTATAGTCAGACGTACTATATAAATCCCTGCTCAGATGCTCCTGTCTCCGTGATTACTACCTCAGCAGACCAGGACTGGCGTCTCTCAGATAGAGTCTGCATCGCTGGGTGTCTCCACATATGAGAATGAAGCAAATTTAATAGAGCAGCGAGGCTTCACCTGTAAATGAACCTGCGCGGGCGGTGAGAATGTGCTGACTGTGCGCTACAATAATAAGAAATGCAGAAGCATCGTGGGACACAGCAGAACACACTCGAACAAACTGTCATATTAGCAATGAGAGAAGCTACATCTTATGGTAGCACGACCAAGAGACGAGGTTTCAAAATATGAAAAAAAAACAATGTGTAAATCAGATTTTTTAAAAGAAGACCAAAGATAGCATAAGATCATCAATACATTAATAATGTTTATTCCAATTTTTATTAAATGTTTCCTGTCCAGGACACATCCATCCATCTACCATCCATCTACCTCCCTTTAAATGATAATGTCCTTATATTGACTACTCTTTCTGCAGGACATACATTGAGGCAGCCATGGTCTGGTGGTTAGAGAACCGGGCTTGGGATCAGAAGGTTGCGTTTTAATTCCCAGAGCCGACAGATCACGAGTGAAGTCCCTTGAGCAAGGCACCCAACCTCTAACTGCTCCCCAGGCACCATGACTAGGGCTGCCCACCGCTCCAGACATGTGTGCTCACCACACCCTAGTGTTCACTAGTGTGTTTGTGTGTGTTTCACTGCACAGATCGGGTTTAAATCTGGAGGACAAGTTCAGTGTACAGTGATGAAAAGAGTTTCCTAAGTTCTAAAATCTACAAAAAAATATCAGTATTGCTACTTTAGACAGGAAGTAGCCATTGTGGCAGGTAACACAGCAGGATATTCCACTAGCACACCACAGCAGAGACCTAGCATTATATCTCAGCTCTTCCAAAGGTCAGCTGGGAACCATCTAGTGGGCACAAATGGCAGTGCCGGCATCGGTCACTAATTGGCCACCGTGTCTGCTGGGTGGAATGACCGGACTAAGTGTGTGGGGTCTTCAAACACTGTGCAAGGTACCGGTGAGCAGACCGAGGCGTGAGCAGAAATATACCATCCTGCATAAAATAAAAATAAAAGAAATCGAAAAATAAAAGAAAGTAGCTATTGCCGCTTGTTGGAAGAAAAGAATGGCGCTGTGCTGAAGTTGGAGCAATCTGCTGTAATTGGCAATTTAATCTACAGCAGTGTCAGGTCCAGTCATGCTATTAAAGAAGTAGCAATACTTCAGCTACCAAAAAATGCTCATAAGAAGATCAAACTGTTGCTAGGTTTTGAAAAGATACTGGTAGCAATGTGCTAAATGTGAATAAAAAAAGATGTAGGCCACCTTTAAAATAGAAATTGTCCATTACGTGTGGTAGTTTATCTTGGTCTGTCATTCTTGTGTACTGAAGGAATATTGCTTAGAGAAGACGAAAGCTTAAATATTCAATTTATTAAAGCCATTAGTTTAACCTCTGTTGTGTTGTTGCTAAATATTAAAGAAAAACTTTTAGCAAAAAGGTAAAAAAGAGGAGTTTGACCTGACTAGTCTTGTGATCATACCTAAGAGTATTACTATATCAATTAGCCAAAATACTGACCCTGTTCTGAGAAGAAGCATCAGCAAGGCGCTAATAAGTGGAATATTGTAATCATGCTACTGTAAGTACTAAATCAGGAGAGATGTGTGTTAATTGCCCATTTAGTCGACGGCAGGATGTCATGACCACTCATGCTACTCGAGATTATTGCTACACTATATAGCAAAGCAGCTAAGAGAACTAAACGTACACACATTAGCTTAGTCAGCTAAACTACAGAAAATAACAATTAGAAATGTGCTGCAAAGTCAGATAGTCTACTGTAGGTTTCTTTAAGTAATTTGTGGTAATTGTCCATTCACTTTGCTGCAGACTTTTCTGGTCAGTTAAGCTTAAGTGTTTGGGCACACTGGTCGCTCTGATAGCTTAGCGTAGCTTAGAGAAAGCACACATGCATCAATGACCCAAGGACCGTTCCTTCCTCGGACCACTTTACATAGATGAAGACCACTGCAGACCCGGAACACCTCACAAGAGCTGCAGTTTTGGAGATGCTCTGACCCGGTCGACTAGCCGTCACAATCTGTCCCTCACAAAACTCGATGAGATTCTTACGCTGATCGATTTTTCTCCTTGTAACATCAACCAAGAGGATAAAATGTTCACTCGCTGTGTAATATATCCCACCCCCTAATAAGTGCCGTGATGAAGATAATAGGTGTTATTTAAGGACATTTCTGCAGTGCTCGATGTGTAGTTGCAGCTTTCAGAAGCAATCGTTCCAACAGAGACTTCTAAAGCCGTGAAGGAATGATGAAACCTTTCACAATCGATGCTGTGCGAAGTTAACTTTCATTTACAATCCTGTACAAACAAGGTCATTCCTGAGACCAGGCGTCTGAGTTCGACCCCACCGCCGTTCAAACCCGCCTTCACTTTGTTCAGCACGGCGAGCTATTCAGCCGAAAATCACTGTCAGCAGCTCAAGACAGCTCGAGGTGTTCATTTCATGGGCTAAGCCTTAAATTGAGCTCAATAATTTTCCTCTCAACTAGATTACAGCGAGCTCTAACATCTTTCTCCCAACAGGTAGAACCATCCAGCCCAGGGATGATACCAATCACATCAAAAATAAGAAATATATATATAAAGAGAAATCTGGGTTATAGCCGAGTTTGTTGACCACACACACACACTGAAGATGAGACGTGCACCCCGAGGGCCAGGCGGCAGATTTAGACGAACTGGTTTTCTCATTTTTTATATCCCAGAGTAAATCTCCGAGATGAAATCTGCAGTGTTGTGAATAAGACGGAGCCGAGAAGATTTATTCTTCTCTATAAGTGTGAATGTAAACAGACAGACTTTCCCTATATTTTTGCAATCTATCATATCAGCACCGTCAGCTCTCACTGAGGTTATTAGATGGGATTACTTTTTTTTATCTGCAAACAGGATATTCATGTGTCACATTTTACTGTTTAATATTCATAAAAACATATATTCAGTTTAAAGCCTCGACATATACAGGTACTAGAATTGCAAATCTCTTTATGACGTACGGCGGGCCGGAGGAATGAATCAAAGTTCTTTTTGGAAGTCTAAAGCCCCTGGTACTCTAGAGCTGGTGAACCTTGAACTTTCCTTCTCCCAAAAACACATATCGACCCTTTCCCAGTAACCACTGCAGAAACTCTCGCCAAGCTAAAATAGTAATATCAACGTCATACACATCATACATGCTCATGTTAGGGCCGATCATAGCCTAGTGATTAGGGTTCTGGGCTAGTAGTCCAAAGATTGCCGGTTCAAGCTTCATTTCGGCCAGGCTGCTGCAATTGGGCCCTTGAGCAAGGCCCTTAACCTTCATTGCTCAGACTGTAAATGTAATGTAAATGTTAGGGCTCACCACAACAGATCGTGCTTTGCGTTATTGATTCATCAATGTGTTGTTGTTTTTTTTATGTCGGATGCACTTTCTGTCTCAACCCTCCTTATTTATCTGGGCTCGGGGCCGACCCTACGGCACACTCATTTGTGCATCCTAGTGACCTGGGTGGTGGCCTGCAATGCAAAATGAATCGATATTCACTTTAAACAGCACTGGGGAGCTGGTGCTATACACCTTGTCTGTTGATGTCACTGGCGCTACAAGACTGGTTGCCAGGTTCAGGGTTTTCAACCTTAATTCAGATCCAACATCATAAATAAAAGAGTGTTCGTTATTTAGATCAATAAAAATGGATTCGCTTATATTCCATCAAACAGAATATTCTTTAGATCATCAAATTCATTTCTACACCTGTAAGTAATGGATCTGCATTAATCACCTGCGTTACAAGCGTCGTCCACATACTGTTGGTCATATACTCTCTCATGTTCTAACTGCTTATCTAATCAGGGTCGGTTGGGGTGCTGGATCGGATCCCAGCTTTTCAATAGGCGCAAGGCACACAGAAACACCCTGGACACGGCGCCAGTGAATCTTAGGGCAGACACACATACACACACATTTACCTTTACACATACACACACATTCCAATCATCTCACAGAAAGTACTTGGGCTTCGAACCCAGGACATTCTTGCTTTGAGGCGACAGTGCTACCCACTTGGCCACCTGCCTTCCTTCAGTGATAACCTGAAGCATGGACTGTTTCGTTATGTAATTGTGTAAAGTCTAAATTTATAAAAATAGTAAGATTTTCTTCATTGTAATTCAGACACAAAACAACATAGTCTGTAAAAGAAATAAAGAAATAACGGTGTCGTTTGTTTCCCGTCCATTAGCGAGAGCATCATTTTTTCATCATCATTACCATTATTAATTCCTCATGTTGGTTTCCTGCATCCTAATTAATTTGATTTTGTTTTGTCCCACTACAGAAGACTCTGGAAATTAATGATGTGGAACCGCCGTGTCGTGGTGCCGCTGATGGAGCTCATCTTCGCGGGGTAAAATTTTTCGTCATTAGCCAAAACGGCTGGTGACGGGAAAGTTGGTGCTGGCGGTGCGGGGCTGTGTGCCGCCGGCTACGTTCTGTCTTCGTAATTGATTAGACCACCCGAGAGTCGCAAAAGTGATAATGATAACCATAAAAACCTTTTATTTGCATTTTTATGATTCATATTCCGGCAGAAGCGTTTTCCTTTTTTTTTCTGACTCCATCAACATTTTGCTCCATTCATGAAGCCATCGCTTCTGAATAAACGGGCGTAATGGAAATTAGTCTGAGCAGCGGAAAGTTTGGAAAGCTGAAGTTATCTTTTATAAGAGATCCAGTCAGAGTTTGTTAATGGGAAACAAATGGACGTGTGTGTAGTTAGAAAATAATGAAATCACACAAATTACTCTTACATGGTGTCTAGTGATCGATAAATACATATAAATAAATAACAGCATGTAAATATACAGTCGTGGAAAAAATAAGAGACCACTTCAAAATTATGATCTTATTTTACTTTTTCTAAATGTGTGTTTGACAAAACTTGTTGTTTTATTCTACTAAAATTCCTATTCCAGTTTGTAGAGCAAACAACTGATCATTTTGAAGTGGTCTTATATATATATCCTTCAGTTTAATAAATGACCTTCAGTTTAACTTACTTTTGAAACAGATCTCTGTAACAAGACTAACACAAAGCACTTAAATGCTGATCCCTAACTTTAATAGCCAAAAATGATGGCTAAAGCAATTAGAAAGGGCGAATTAATCTGGAGCATAGAGCACAGGTTATGGAAAGGGCCACGGAAAATTCAATACATGACCTCCCATCGGGAGCCAGGTCTTATTAAGTCACAGCAAAACACAGAAGCTCTCTCTCACACAGAGTTTAAAAAATCATTTAGGCCAGACATTCTGGAGGCTGTGATAGCTTGGTGGATAACTGTATTAATACTTGTGGATTTAAAGCAAGCGGATGACTTCTGGATTTAATTGTTCTGGCCTATAAATTAACGATGACAACAAACTTGAATTTTGAAACCAGGCATCTGTTAAAGAAGCCCCCCAGACCTATCAAAATAAAAAATAATGTTATATACACATACCACAATCAAGCATAACATGATTACCTTCTTAATATTGTCTGTAATTGGGCGGCACTGTGTACACAAGAGCTTAAGTTTTGGAGATACTCTAACCTGGTCATCACATCACATTGCCCTTGTTAAACTTCCAGCTTCTAATATCAACTTTAAGGATAAAATGCTCACTTGCTGCGTAATATTTTCCACCCACTAACAGGTGACGTGATAAGAGACAATCGGTGTTATTCACGTCACCTGTGACTTATAATGTTTAGCCTGGTCGGTGTATTTCTACAGTGGAGCCGGCAGAGGTTTTAATATAACCAGTGTGAATCCTTTTTGGCTCGTCCTCATGTATATACAGTATATATTAGCGCGACTACAGGATATTTATCACAGAAGAGCTCCGTCGGCGTTTCTGTGTGGTGCCGGGACATTTGAGGAGGTGATGGTGACTGGTGTAATAAGGTCGGTGGGAGAGAGGAAGGCAGACGTACAGCATGAGTTGTAGCGCTGCTGTTCTCCTCCACTCGGTACATTTGTCACTCCTACCACTCTGCAGCAGGCTGGATTAGATGCTTGGCTTGGATCATTAAGTTTGGCTCATACTCTGACAGGCCAGACAAGCGTTTCATCCTCGTCGCGGCACGCAGGCGGAAAGAGACAGAAGGAAAGATGCAGAGAGACCGAGATACAAACCCGGCTCACCTGTGTTCAGTCCATGGGGGCATAAAGGTGAAGAGAGAGAGGCAATTCCTGCACTCCATTCCAAATTCGTTGTGGGCTCCACATGGATGTGAGGAAAACAGGCCAGACTTTTCAAATGGTGGCAGCAGTTGAGGTTCAAATCCAGTTCCACGTGATGAGAATGATCATCTCGTTGCTTTATATAAGCTGGTAGAGATGGAACCTTCTCTTCATCTTCATCATTTTAATGATCACCTGTCTGCTCATCTGTCACATTTCCAAACCAGCTAGCCCACGTCCTTCACAACTTCTACATTCAGGTCTGAGAAAAAAACCCGCGTCCATCAGAACAGGTCCTGCCCCGGGCGTTCGCCTCCACAATGCGAGAGATGAAATGGAAATGAAAGAAAACAGACAATTATCAATCAAGGCAACAGATTGGCGCATTTAGAAAGACTCACTCGTACAAAGATTGGTGGCGGCGTCTCAACGGCTCTGATTAGATTCTGGGGATTGGAAATCGTAGCTAATTAGGCTGTCACGGGTTCATTAAGGGCGCCGGCACCTCGCCTCTCCCTCACCTGCATGTATATTAAAACTCATTAGCCTTCTTGTCTGAGACAGCACTTGCATTAATTGCCATTGATGCCCCGCTTTCTCTTTTTCTTTCTCTTAGTTTTCTTTCTCACTTCCGCACAAACAAAATTCCTCAGAGAGAAACTTTTTCTGTTCCGTGCGTAGCACAATCTCACAGCAAGAGGGTCCTGGGTTCGATCCCCAGTTTGAGTGGTCCAGGTCCTTTATGTGTGGACTTGCTGGGCTTTCCTCCGGGAACTTTGGTTTCCTTTCATAATCCAAAAACATAAACCATGCAGCCAGGTTTCTAGCCACTAAGATGCAAAGACCAGTGAATTGTAGTCCCTGTACCAAGCCCGGATAAATAGGGAGGGTTGTGTCAGAAATCCACCGTGGTGACCCCTAATGCGAGCAGCTGAAATGAAGCATTTTTTTTTACCATTTTGGTGCCATCTGCAAAAATTCTGGTTAAGAGTGTATTCATTATCATCTCATGAAAAACTTCCTCTTAAAGCTTCTTTGAGCATCCAAATCATACTCTCTCATACACGACCGATTCCCACTCCTCCCACTCTTACCTCTTCTAACCTAAATATAAAAGTCCGGAAACTTCTTGACCTTCGCTCATATACGATTCGTTTGGATGGATTCGTTTGGCTTGTGCATTTTTGCTTGCACTTTGACCGTCTTCATATTCTTTGGCATTTGAAGGCAGACGGTGAGTCGTGGAGGGGCTGTTGACCCGAGGGCCTAAAAAGCTCTTGGCATATGCGCATACCACATCCACACCCCCACCAGCAAACGGACCACCCATCGTGGTGGTTCCTCAGATGCTCGATCGGGCTCAAACTGGGCAATTAAGGAGTCAGGGTAGTACTCTGACGTATCGGTCATCCTCTTAAAGCAAATGTGGGAAATTTCCAGTCACCTCAGGTGTCACAATGTCTTGATTTAAGGTCCCATTTGACCCAGGGAAGATAATCGGCATGTGTGGGTGCAAGGATTGATTCAAGCCCAAATCAGTGGAGAGCCTTCCACTCCTTAGATGAGTATGAAGACGAACCGTGACTTCCTTCATTAGCCCGATTGTTCAAAGCCTTTACCGTATAGTCAGTATAGAATTAGCTAAATGTTTAGCAGTGCTTCCACGTACTGTATGCGTATTGTACACTTTCGAACACATTCATTCTGATTGCGCTGTGTAATTAATTACCGACGGTTTGCTCCACAATCACTGCATGCTGGACACACAGCTCGGCCGGTCCGTACCGATCTGCTTCCTTCCAAGCATGAAATTGCTCTTCAACGTGCTCTGTAACCTCTAATGCAGGCCTGTTGTCCAGATCCACACATTCGCTCTGTAGGAGACTGAGAAAATTCTCACTCCTTTAACGGATGTGGAACTGATTATTGAGCCCTGGTGTTTTATCTCTACCCCTTTGCTAACAAATGTATAATTTCAATTATTTAAAATATTGAGGGGTGTTTTGTTGCACCCCTGTGCACATCGTGTAGTGTGAACTACCCAACAACTCACAGAGGGAAATCAGATTTAATCAGCTTAATATTTTAAGATGTGTGAGTCGAACTACCAATGAGAACTCTAGATATGATGTGAGGTGGAACACATGGGTGTAAATAGTTTCCAACAGAATAGATCTGCACACATGTGTAAAAAAACATTATAACTATGTTGCATTTTAAAAAGATAATATTTTAAACCCTGCCGGTCATTCGTGTATCCAAATACACTCAGATTCATTTTTTTGTTCTCCTGAATTTAATGCTGCACGTCAGCACACACACTTTGATTGCTCACTATTTATTAACATGCATATTTTGGACATGGTATCATTAAGCCCCTTGTCACACCTTGCGTGTAGAGAGCCTCAGTGGAGATTCCAGTTGTTGATGGATGGTGTTGTGAAACCTCAATTCGCAGATCATGTTGTGTGAAAGCCCCACTGACCTGAATGACTCTAGAGCTCAAGAGACCTTTAGTGTAGTGTGAACTGGGCTTAAGACTCATCGGGTAAAGTACAGGGCTAGTAATCCAAGGTTGCTGGTTCCAAGTCCCACATCTGCCAGGTTGCCACTTTTGGACCCTTAAGCAAGCCACTTAACCCTCAAATCAAGTCTTAATTGTAAGTTGCTTTGGATAAGCGTGTCGGCTTAATATAGAAACCTTCATGTCCAACATTAGCACCCGACCTCAAAAGCAGTGGCTTCCAGCTGCTGTTCTTATAGCTTAGGCTGGAGACCAACTATTTTTTAATAAACACACACACAGATGGCATATACACACTAAGATTTTAGATATGGTAATCATATGTGTATGGGAGTTATTGTCCGATAGTCCACAGTGCTTCAATTTCTGCTTCTGTCTCGTGTTCCTGCTAATTTACAGGTACGTATGCGCCGGTCGCTCAAATTGATGCGAGGTACCGTTTCTTTTCCAGGCTGCACTTTGAAGAGACGAGCATGTGCACTAACAAGGCCATGATCAAAGCCGGACACGAGGCAGACGGAAATTAAAATGGAAACCAATTGGGAAGACACACACACACACACACACACACACACACGGTGCATCATGGTGAGGTTTGAAGCTTCGCTTTAAAAGGCTGTAAACATTCAGTAATTGAACTAACTTATCTTTGATGTATCCATTAAGTGCGTATGATCTAGTGGGAACTAAGACAAACCTTCGACAAATTTATTTCGATATTTCTTCAGCTGTTTATTTGTGTTCATTTGAAGAAATGAGACCTCCACGGATACTTGAGGTTCATTAACCAAAAAGCCCACTTGACATTTTTATGTTAGTGCTTTAATCAGAGGTTCTCTCTCATACCTTCGATTATGTCTAATAAACCAAGACCTTCTCATGGTCTTCAGATCAGGAAAAGGATCTCCAAAACTGACCCTGTACAGAAATTTAAAATGTTCCTTAACAAGCATATTCACTGTGGAAACATCAAGCACAGCATTTCACTAATAGTTGATGAATCAAAAATCAGAAAAATAAATGTTATCATGCATATTTTATTATCATATCTTACAATTTATGTCAAAGCCTGACATACACGTGTGAGGACTAAGAAGTATCCAACCTACATAGTTCTCTTTATTCATGACTTCCTGACACTAATTTTAAGTGTCGAACCATTTACAGCGTAATGCAGTGTTGATTAGTGTGGCTGTAATTTTTAGTAACTGAGTAGTAAAATAACAAAACACTCGCCGCTACAGCAAGAGATATTATTGCAATATTGGCTTCCAGTTACAAGCAATCATTCTCCCAACCGGTGTAATTTCTCTTCATATTTGTTCGCACCACGGCTCAGCGCGGATAATTACCGAGGTCTCCGACAGTTCAGACATCTAATATCGTTTTATAGGTTTTCATCATTGACCTGGGTCTGCCTTAAACCTAATCTCATCATGGAGATTAAACACAGCTATTAAAATCAAATCCACTCATATATGCTCGAGGATAATCTGAAATTTCATCAGAGTGGGGGAGTTTCCATTGTCGCCCCGCTCTCGATGGGATTTCGGGCTCTTAATAAGGGGATGAGAGGTTCACTGCACCTGGGTTTGAGGAGATGAGATGAACGTGAATCTATTCCATTAGGGTTTTAATAAGTCAATCTCAGCCATATTTATACAGAGCGTGAGAAATAAAGGTCGGGGATTTGTGAAGACACGCCGGGAAGGTCAAAGCTGCGGAAGTGGGACCGAATATGTGATCCAGATAAGACTTTAAAGTATGTTTTTGGGAATTTGTGTCCATTCAGACAAACGTGCATTTCTAAGGTTTGAACATGATGGTGCTCGCCAGGTGTGATGGTTAGATCACCAGACCCCTGCATACCACACAGGTGTCTTAACTAGGTGAGATCCCAAACTAGTGAGGAAGACGACCCAAATGCTTAGTGGTCTGTGGAACCGGTAAGGAAACTTAATTAACTAAAAAACTGACAAATCTCTAAAGTGGGATTTGAACCCAGGTCGCTGTTTCATCAACAAAATCCCTCACCACCAAACTCAAGGGAAGAACTGCCAAAGGAAACGCTGTCCTAGAGGAAAAGGAGGAGACAATAACAAAAGGCTTTCCCAGCCGAAGAGAATAACTAGAATGGAAAATCTAAAAGAAGAAACTATT
>JAYDZG010000015.1:2488723-2504796 GCA_034509265.1 Microcambeva bendego | reverse complement strand
CCTTTTCCTTTCTGTCTTCAATTTATTTTACTTTCTTTGATTTATTTTGCAAGGAGAGAAACTTGAAACGAGTGAGAAGGAGGCTGAGATCTCTCGGCCCCGACCAAGAACACAAAGACCCAACAAATTCTGTCTGTTTCGCTCCCTTCTTTATACACTGGTGGACAGCTGTAGTGCTGATGTAGTCCGTTCAGCCCCAGACCCAAACCTTACAGGACACTGAATTATTTTTTCTTTTTCCCATTAGATTTTGCTTAGTGAAACGTTATCCGCGTTATTGATTTGGTATAGTTTTTACACCGGATGCCCTTCCGTATAGTAAAATGTTCACTTGCTATCTACTATATCCGACCCACTAACAGGTGCCATGAAGTAGAGATAATCTGTGTTATTAACTTAACTTGTCGGTGTTCGTAATGTTATCCCTGGTACATATGATATCATTATTACGTTAATAAACTATGGATGTAGTCCTTATGTCCTGGTTTGCATTACCTGTGTATTATTCAGGAGGTTCGAGTGAACCTGGTTGCCATGGCAGCAGAAACGGGCACGAGCAGGATTTTAGTCGGAGCGCAAAACATTTAACTCCATTTAACATGCACTTACATTAAGCATGATGAAAATCAATGCACTCCGGTTTCTGCTGCTCTGTGTTTTTTCTGCATCCCTGCAGCATTTAATGCAGCCGAGATGTTTTATAGGTGTGTACGAGTAATACTGCAATTCTGCTCGACTTAACCCCAAATACTTTTAACAAGCGTAATATGCATAAATGAAAATAATAAATCCCATTTAGTGATACATTATAAATATTCATCATTACAAAGCTTGGTGTGGAGATGAAGTGGGAGCGGAGGTATTCCAAATTATACTTGACGCTGTTTCTTTTAATGCTTTTTCAAAACATCACGTACATGTCAGATAAAAAAAACTTAAGGTTACTTAATGATTGCATGTGTGTAAGTCCCAATTTTTGCTAAAATGTGTAGAATATCACTCACTGGCTCACTGTTTTAACCACTTTTCCAATCGGGGTTGTCGAACTTGGGGATACTGGAGCTTACCCCAGCTTTTCGGTTGGTGCAAGGCACCCAGTAACACCCTGGACGGGGCACCAGTCGTGCACACACACTTACATACAGGGTAATTCAGTATCTCCACTTAACCTGGCTGCATGTTTTTGGACTGTGGGAGGAAACCCACTCAGACACGCGGAGAACATGGAAACTCCACACAGAAAGAACCTAGATCCCTATCTGGAGAAGAAGTGTGGACCCTCTTATTTCCCAATTTCACATCTAAATATCTAACGGCTCTCTCAGACACAGCCGATTACTTTTTCTCCCACTTGCAATTGCAAGTGACCAAACCACAGTACAAAAGTCCAGAAACTTACTCTTATTATAGACCTATTAGCAATGAGTGGTAGGGCGGCACGGCTGCTAAGTGGCTGCCACTGTCACCTCACAGCAAGAAGGTCCTGGGTTCGATCTTCAGGTGGGATTGTCCGGGGTTCTTTAATTGGTTAATTGGAGATCCAAAATTGCTCGTAACTGTGTTTGACATTAAACTTGTGTACTGATGAAACTTGTGTCTGTCATGACTGCGACCAATAATGTGAAACATGATGTCAAGATCCTAATAAACAAACAATGGGTGATAAAATAATTCATTAAATAGTTACACGAGGTGTCCACATACTTTTGGCTACATAGCGTGTCATCCTGATCCTGTTAATTGGCCTCAATCTCATGTCTGTACCTGTTAACATAAATAAAAAACTGCCCATCGTTTTTTATGCACATGAATCTCAGGTTCCATCATGGAATTTCATTGGAAGGCGACGCCCGAATCGCCCAGCAGCTCGGCCCTCCATGAAGGGCGCTCTGATCCCGGCGCTCGGCCCGACCTGCGTAATGTCAGACTTGTAATGTAATTATGAACCCATCTGTCTCTCCTTGCTTGACAAGCACAAAATGTCCAATTATGGTTTCATTTAAATTCTAATTAGTTCGGCCCAATTTCACGGGCTCTGGAGTGTGAGCATTGAGGGCAGGAGGTGCTCGTTGTGGGATGATGCGCACACAGTGTGGCCCTGGAGAACCCGAATGTCTGGAGTTACTTCACTGACGGGAGCAAGTCATAACCTAATGGTTAAGGTACCTAACTAGTAACAGATTAGGTTATCATTCTGGGTTTGTAATGTTTAAATCTGTGATCAGTGAGTATTTATGAGGGTGGAATCACACAACATACATGTTGTTGTAACACTCTGAATGAACAGATACACTATATACACTGGTGGCCAAAATAGTGGAAACACCTAGTATATTTTAATATTTGTCAGCAAAGCTCGCAAGTTAGCAAGTTCTCTTGCCTTGATACACCATGAAAAAGCTGCACAATGTAAATAAACATTTATCAGTTGCATAATTTTATGACAATTAATAAAATAAGTAAAATATTAACTAAAAGATGTTGTTAGAAACCATTTCAAGGCTTAGTTTTATTGCTAGCTGGTGTAGCGAGTGTATAAAGCAAAGATACGAATGATTATGTCTTTTAAATAATGAGCAAACCGTACATATACATCACTATAGTTGGACTAAAACATGAAAATGTGTCACAATATCTCACAGGAAAGTTTGAAGGCAAACATAAAATATTTATTCAAATCATTAGTTAACAGATTAAATAATAACGAGTTACACGATCAAAGTGAACCTGTTTCCACAATTTTGGCCACCGGTGTAGTCAAAAGTAAGCGCTTTATAAAGTAAGTACTTTATTTGTTTGTTTATTCTCGCTCTCACGTAGCTTTGAAGAATCAGAGCTCATAATTAAGTAAATATTGTCAGGGAACTCCAGGGAAGCTCCTTAATAGATAATGGCTGTTGATTTCATTTTTTCTGGCTGTTGTTTTCCTCTACTCGATCACGTGCCGCTAAAAAGAGGCTAGCAGAAGTGTAAGTGGGTCTCGGGTGTCGTTGGGCTGTGATTAGTCCCTAATCAGACAAGAACAAACTGATTATTAGCTTGACGCCACTTTGGGTTCTTTAGGGAATGTGTTCTCTCTCTCGCTCGCTCTCTCGTCGTCCTTCTTTCTTTTCACTTTCTATCCATCCGACTCATCTTCCATCACCTCTACTTAATCAGCTGAGCTACGTCGTCTCCTGATTACACCCCGAGTCTGATTGCTGCCTTTCGCCTCACAAATGTCACTTCCGAACGCTTTTTTTTTACCTCACACAAATGTTTCCTTCCTGTGACTAGTTTAGTCAGAACTGGTAATAAAATACCAAACTGTGCTTCTAGGACTTTATGAGAATCAGTTTAATTACCTTAAACTGTAATTGGGGTGAAGATATCACAATAACTGGAGTCACGTGTCAGCAGTACAATTACATAACAGTCATACTAAAGTTGTATTTAAGCCTTGGATCATGGTAGAACACCATCGATATCTCAGAATCTTTCAAAAAATACAAATAAAAGGGACTAAAATGGACATTTAAAACTAAACAGCTGATGGAAGTGAGTGGTGCAAAAAATGGGACTAAAACGGGCGTGGCAGGTGAACTGGTGCGTCTATCAATAATCCGTATATAAGCCTCGGTGTCATCGGCTGGCACAGTGTCGATATCGTAAAATAGAAAAATACATTAACATTAAATGCTAAGGTTAAAAACAGGTTAAAAATGGGCGTGGCAGGTGAGGAAAAAGACTTGAAGGGATTTGCCTAGAGCGCCACAGTCTGACCCGCTAGTGTACCCGGAGACATGTGTATAGAAGATTTACCTCTTCTAAAGGACACAGTGGTAAAGTTGTGGAAAGCCAGAGGTCCTAGTAGGTCAGTGAGAAGATGGATCTGCAGCCATTGATCCACTCCACATCAGAGGCTGTTTTTTTTTTGCTGAGAGGCGTGCAGGGTGGTTACACGCCTTACACAGTGTCTGGTGATTTATCAAGCCCTTGCACACTGCCAGTTGCTGTGGTGATTAATTACGTACTCGGAGTGGCCATGGAGTGCACACAAAAGTGCACAGTGTGACACTCTTAAAGAGGATGGATTAGAAGGGAAACAGGAAGCTGATGAATTGTGTAGCTCATGAGTAATTATTCTTTAATTTAACCAGTTAATGAATATGTTTATTTCCCTTAAATAGAATTACATCATGGTGATTATACACACGGAGTGTTTGTTTATGGACTTCATCCATTCTGTAATGTAAAGTTCTTCTGTATTTAATTTAATTTAATTTGTCTTTGAATTTCATCAAACGAAGCGATTAAATGGTTTTTATTTTTAAGTTTATCCTGTTCAAGATTCTGATGGCTTAAAAAAATATATATATAATAAAAAACATTGGGGAAACCAAAACACACTCAGTCACACACAGAGAGCTAGTCCATTAAAGAAAGATCACAACAATGAAATAGTAATAATAATAATAATGATGCTGCTGCTGATGATAATAATAATAATCTAATTATTACTACTAATAATAAAATAATAAAAAATAATATTATACAACAACAATAATAGCAAAAATAATAACAGCACAACAATAATAATAATAATAATAATAATCTAATTACAACAAAAATATTAATTAAATAATATTAAATATTATTATCATACAACAGTAATAACAAAAATAATAACAACACAACAACAATAATAATAATAATAATAATAATAATAATAATAATAATAAAAATAATAAGAAGAAGAAGGACAAGAAGAACAAGTAGAACAAGAATAACAAGAACAACAAGTATTATCATATAAAATCAAAATATTTAAGACTATTCAGAGTAAATCCAAACACCAAACCCACAAAATTAAACATCGTCCCAAAAGAGCAAACTCAACACTCTGTGATCTTCTCTAATTACAGAGGTGGATAAAGAATATGAAATATTAATCTCGTAAAGGTCAACTTTTCTTCACTGACTGTAAGATGAGAGGAAGGAGCAGATCCCATTTTTTATTACTGTTCCACCCACGAATCAAGTCTCAAAGTACAATCAGCGGGATTTTCCTGAGGAAACATTCTCTCTAGGTCAATGCATCTTCAGAATAAGCTGAGAAGGGATCCAACCAGCCACGCCACGGGGTTTTGGGAAGGCCATATGTTCTTTGATTTGTCATCGACTTTAATTACAACCATTGACGCGTTACCTTTATTTATTTATTTATTTATTTATTGTGTCCAGGTTCTTTAGAGTCAAACCCTTTCAAACAGTCATGTCACAGCGAAACACCAATATTTGCTTTGTTCTCAGGCACTTCATCACAGTTCCACTCACTTCATTAATTATGCCTTAAAAATAAATAAGGACCGCCTGCAGCAAGAAATCAACAACTACTCAGAGCCTAATGCATTCTGGTCCGCGGTGCGTCTCGGAGGAACGCGGCGGGCCGATCCGCCGCCTGAGATCACCGCGAGCGCCGGCGTGCTGCGGACCCTCCCTGAACGAGCTCACTTCCTGTGCCTCATTTCCTCCCCGAGCAGCGCAAATACAATTAATCAGTTGATGGGGATTTTTCAGCTAAAGTAAATGTGTCTTCATTAATAGGCCGGCGCTAACGATTCGACGACTTAATTCCCGAGTAATGAAGTGAGAAAGCGAGGATTTCATTTCAAGCCGTGGGTTCAAATCGCTGGGTTACTTACAATGCATACTGACCTCCGTTCATTCATTAATAATAGAAATTATTATCGTGGTTATGAATGAATGCAATTTTGAATTTATTATTGGTTTGATCACTAAGGGTCTGTAGCCGTGGCCTGGCGGTTAGAGAATCAGAAGGTTGCCGGTTAGAGTCCCAGAGCTGACAGGTCACGACTGAAGTTCCCATGAGCAAAGCACCCAACATCTAACTGCTCCCCTGGAGCCTAGGCTCGGGCTGCCCGCCGCTCTGGGCTTGTGTGCTCATAGTGTTCACTAGTGTGTATGTGTGTGTTTCACTGCACTGATCAGGTTAAATCGGGGAGGACGAATTTCACTGCACAGTGAAACTATATTTGTCTATTATTTGCATGTCTGATGTACAGTAACTATGTAATAGAAGAGACAAAACTGGACCACACGAGCACCAATGAGCCTTGGCGGCCCATCCCCCCATCTCCAGTTTACCGCTGTTCCTTCATCGGACCACTTCTGATAGGCACTGACCACTGCAGACCAGGAACACCCTACAACTTTGAGGATCAAATGTTCACTTGCTGGCTAACTTTTCCCACCTACTAACAGGTGCTGGGAGGAAGCGATAATTAGTGTTATTCACTTCACCTGTCAGTGGTCATAATGTTATGCCTGGTGTCCAATGACCTGACTGCTAAAGAGACGATAATTTCTGGTATTAGTAACGTTTCACATCAGAAGTGCCATGACAGAAGCTTTAACAGTCTACCAAAGCCCAAAATACCAAAAAAACAGGGACTTAAAAGGTAAAACTCCAGTCTGTGTCATCTCTCCCTCCCATCCTGCTTCAGTCAGTCCTTCTAATCCGTCCTTGTTCATCCTCCAGCCGAGCAGAAGCTTCCTCGGCCCCGGTTCGGGATCCTCTAAAACCATGTCTGCACAATCACATTACCCTCAGCACATTTGGGAGGAAGAACTTGCTCTGTCCACACTTTCTGTCACATCTGGATGAAGTGTGTAGGCTGTCGGTAATTGAATTTCTTTTCAGCTAATGAATCTGAGAGGGAGAATTCGGTGCAGTGTGGAAGCGTGTGTCGATAAAGGTGCATGAGAAATGCGAACAGGCCGGGCGAGGACGGACGTACCCGTACTTTGTGTTTGATCATTTAAGAGTCTGCAAATCATCAGGCAACATCACTATAAAACCTCTCATCATGATACTCCGACCACACTTCAGAGAGGAAAACTGATTTTGTGACTGTCAGTGCTCCACAGCTGTGAAATGGGCTACGATGGTTTAGCATCTTTAAAGACAAATAAGTTTTTGGATGATAAAGCCATGCTAGCTTAGAGATTAAATTCGAAATAACTACACGATTAAAGACATTTTCTATAGCAGCCTCCTCACGCTTCACTTTATATTTTTCTATTTTCTATTTTTGTATTGTTTCTATATTATTGTTTTTATATTGTATTAGTATAGTTAAATTAAGTTTGTAGTTTTTTTATTTATATTTTGTGTTTATAATGTTATGCTAAGCAGTCCTAAAAAAAACTAAAATGATGGATGTTCAATACTTTCGTTTTGGGTTCACAAATAAAGAAAAATCTTCATTTCCTGGCACCAGTTTGTAATTGGTGAAAAGACACTGAAACGATTTTGTTTCTGGTGCTTTTCAATAATAAAGTAAAATAAAAATCAATTAACGCCTTAAGGCAAATTGGCTAGTATGATAGTAAATCACTACAAATGATTGCTATCAGTGGGTTTTGTCATGTCATGGATAGTATACAATACCAAAAACCAGCCAAAATGAATCGTGGGTTACTGGATAAAAGCAGTACCACACATTGTAAGACACGAGGCTGTATTCAGTGCTGTGTGCTGATCGAGTACTATCCTAAAAAAGTTAAATCTATTTTTATTGTTATTTAGACTCGACAGATGAGCAGGATGTAGTTCTTAATCTCTGATATAGAAATATAACAAGAGCACACAACAGACGTACTAGATATTGTATATCAAGGCAGCACACTCCTTAGCCATTATATTTCAACTTTGATCTCTTTAATCCTCAAGTCGAAACCCTAATATACCCTCTCAATGGCCCTGGTACGCTGTTATGATGGGCGGATAAGCACCAAGCATCAAAATTAACATCCTGGTAGGAGGAACGCAGAGCCTCTTGGTCATGTAGAGTCCATCCCTTTTTATGGAATACTAGGCCAGTGAAGAAGTGTAGAAACTCATTTCAAATAAGGATCTTCACCCCGGCTATATCTTATTTTAATGACACCGGTTCCTCACCGATTGCCTGTGAGATGTGCATTTCTAGCAATCCACCCTCCAACCGGAGAGTCCAGGAAAAGTTAATGAACCTTTGTAATTACAAGTGCTTTAAACCCCGCCGCTTACCGGCCGCATCACTATCACACGCCGCGGCTTCTTTCCAACAAGAGCGCTCGGAGAATAGAAGGGGAGATGCTATAATGCTTCCATTATAGGAGCGCGTCTCCTTTGGGCGCAAATAGGTAGAAAGGCATTATATCGTTATGCGCTGAAAAATGAGCCGCTGATGTCATTAGGATGCTGAGAACGGAGAAACATTTTAATAGACTAATGTTCTCACTCCGGCATCACATTGGATTTTAATGTCTATCAACAGCTGCAATAATGCAATCAGGCCCTAAAGTAAAATCAGTGGCATTTCCATCAAAACGGGAACAAATGTCTGTTCATTTGTTCGACTCTGGTTCATAATCGTGCACCAGTATTAAACGCTTTAGATTTTAGAAAACCTTTTAATGGCACGTAACATTTGCTTAGCAGAGGATTGTGGAATAGTGTTCATTAAAATGACAAATGAAATGTAATATTCAGCCCCTCGCTTTCGCCTTGTGTTCGACTCGCTATGCATTCACTTCCGATTAAAGCGAGCTAAGAATAGCTCAAATAAAACCTGCTCTGAAGTTTTCTAAATCATTAAAAACCATGATGCTGTTTTTGACTCTACAGGTATTTTAAAGACAGAAGCACTGAAGACTGAAGTTTAACAATAAGCTGATCAGTCATGCCTCAGCGTTTCAAATAAAAGCCATAGTCATCACCTTCGGTGTTTACTTGATGATTTTCAGAGGTGGATAGTCTTTTTCTTTGATAAAGCCCTAGGCATACATGCCCCAGTGAGATATTCCCCTGCACTCCACCGTCAGGGTTCGAAACTCGATGTTGCTCCAGGCCGGGTGGGCGCCATCTAGAGGGCACAGTACCTGAAGAAGACACGCTTCTGATAGGGCGGGAAGATCAGACTACGTGTGTGTGGTCTTCAAATGCTGTGTAAGGACCACAATCGGCGGATGCCTGTGCAGGTTGGGTGGCCCGGGTCACGGTGGAGTTTGCATGTTCTCCCCGTGTCTGCGCGGGTCTCCTCCGGGTGAGATGAATTTGATATAAAAAATTGTGTGTGTGACTGTGGTGGTAAAAACTGGAACTGATGAATCATCATGCATTTAATAAAGTGTGTAAATATGACATCAAAATCCTAATAAATGATTATATTATGAATTTTTTTTATTAATGGACTGGCGACCTCTGCATGGTGTTTCTAGTCTTTTCTCTAGTGAATTGGACCATGCAGGATCAGAAATAGGATGAAGCTATGGTAAAACAGACAATATTTTACCTTACCATTGGTCACTATGTTTAGCATGTTCTCCCCATGTTTGTGTCTTTACTCTGCAAAGTGCAATTTCCTTCCAAGCCATCGATCAATCAATCAAAGACTAAAGAAATGAACAGACACAGCGGTGTAACTCTCGGTTTGAGTGAGGACCTGGACGTTGTGGTGTATTGGTGCTATGACACATTGATTGGACTGTACTCCCACCCCGCCCCGGCTGCCCCAAAGAAACTACGTCTATTTTTGTGTAAACTCTTCTCTCAGTACATTCTGCTGAACGACAGAGGGAAGCACAGCGAGAGGAAGCGAGAGGCCGAGCGAGAAGAAAGGAGAGAGAGAAAAGCTTTGACAGGACATCATGGTACACCGTGGCAGCTCGGCGCCCGCTCCCCTTTGACGCTAATTACAGTTGACAGGGCTAAGTACAAGGCTTTACACATGATAACGATGAGTCTGGAGTAAGTTCCTCCTGGCCTTCCTTTCCAAGCACGCTGACAGCAGACGTTATGAATTTGAGGATGGTGTCAGGAGTTTCACCGCTAAAGACGGTCACCGGGAGTAAAGACAAAAAAAAAATTGAATCAAAAAGAAAAGAGGAGAAAGGTTGTTCTGGAGGAACGGTACATTTATCTAACCCCTCTAACACTGATCATTTTCCTGGACAGTTCATGTCCACTTACACTAAGCACTGGAGGAAATAACAGGAAATAACATTATCACCACTGACAGGTGATCGTCTCTTCATCACGGCACCTGTTAGTAGGTGAGATATATTAAACAGCAAGTGAACATTTTGATCCGTGCGAGTTTGACTGCAGCTCTAGTGTGGTGTTCCACTTCTGCAGAAGTCAGTATCTTAAAAAGTGCTCACAGTTAGGAACAGTGGTAAGCCGGTCACAGGGTCATGAGCTGCCAGGGCTCATGGATACACGTGGGGTCGGGTCTGAACAGACAACCTACTGCAGCTCAAACTGCCGAAGAACTGAATGCTGGTTCTGATAGAAAGGAAAGGAGTCAGAATACATAGTGCAGCATAGTTACAGGGCCAAAGGAAGGTCCAGGTGGTCATAATGTTATGCCTGATCTGTGTCTATACACATATACAGGTGTGAAGTACAGCAATATCACTGTTAGCATATTCCAGCTTGTACTGAACCTGAGGTCGGAGCGCACCCATTATAGTGCACCCCCGGACAAAAAGGGTTGAGGGCTTAAGTACACAAAATGTGTCACCAAACATTCGTAATCCTTTTATATCACACTGGTTTTGTGTTTATAATGTTTTTGGTCTTTAGTAACATTTATCTGAAGGAGATGTATACCTTTGATATATGTATTATCAACTTTGAAGCTCATTTATTCATGCACCTGTTTTAATTAGACGGGCACATGAGTATGCAGCAAATGAGGGTCACTGTGGAATGTGTTTGCGATGGTGAAGAACTGTGAGACCAGGAGGGAGTGAACAGTTCCATACTGATTAGTGATAGTAAGGAGTCAGACAGGAGGTCTCAAGAAGGAATTGTGGATAAAACTGAAAGGATCTTAATAAACTTTGAAGAGAAAGGATTTACACTTGTTGTGCACAAGACAGACAGACTAACGGACAACTTAAAGGCGACATTTGCTCTGCCTGCTCAAGTACAGTGGACCCGAGTGAATGAGTGACCCTCATAGATGGATGGGACCTTCTCATTAACGGATGCTTTGTAATTTTTTTTGCAGATAGTATATGTCTATATGAGCTTGTTGGATTTCTTACTTGTGATTTAAGCCATAAAAAGACACTTTATAAATAAAATAGTCCCTTTTCTGTGAGGCGTCCTAGAAGATTCCCATTTCTGTGGGAATGTTTAAAACGTTTCTATGAATATGCTCATAAATTAAGTATTAACTAATTTATTACACTGGTTGTGACCAAACGGAGAAATTAGCTGGCGTGTCCCAGTACCTTGGTTTGTTTCTTGTATTTATAATAACGCTGTAATAAAGAATGTTGTTCTCACTCGGAAAATCAAGATCAGCTCCATCCTGTATTTTTTTAAGAACGCCTGGAGCTTGAATAAAATGTACTTTATATTGAGACGGGGTTTAATGATGGAGCCGTACGGGTCCGTGGAACCCGGAGATCAAGAATGATGAACTAAAATCTCAGCACGAAAGTTGATCTGAAAATAAGAAGTTCATCCATCAGTGCAGTGAGACGTGGCGGAGCGAACGTAGCATAGCGTGACCGGGCAGACTCATATTTATCAAGCGCCTGAATTAATAGGCACTCTCGACTCTCCTGCCGCCGCCGGTCTCATCACAGGGACCAGAATCAGGTGACTCTCATCAGGCAGCGCTCGTTCATCCCAGCCGGGCCACAGAATCATGAATCACGCTCGTGGAAGCTTCGTGAGGTAAATCGAATCGTAAATCAAATGTTCATTTCTACTCTTTGATGGAATATTTTCTAATTTATTACTTTTTTGCTATGACTTTGTCAGTATTACAGGCATTAGACAACTTAATCCAAGAACCGCCTCAGATGACTTTATTTTTAATAATAAAAATAATAAAACCAACACACGATCCTATAAAGTCAGGATTTCTCAGCTGTGTCGATCAGGAACATTTATTTCTACTGTGCTTGTACGTAACCTTTTTCCTCTCAACCTCAGGTTAAGGTACTGAAGTCACAGTAATCCAGGTCAATCCAAGTCAATCTGAAAAGATGAATCAGTTTTTCTGGACACAAAGTGACTTCTATTGTTAGTATTATTATTAAAAATAAATGAATTCATACTTTGTCAGGGGAAAATGTATTAATGTATTAATCCACACTGCAAAGATGCTTTTATGCAAAGTGACTTACAGAATACAACAGTGGAAACCTGGCAGTGGTGGGGTTTGAACCAGCAACCAGTTCCCTTGGACAAAGTTTGGTGTAGAGATATGTCTCATCGGGCACTTTCTTACCAACTTCAATCAGGGTGGTAGGGTGCTGGAGCCTATCCCAGGAAGATCCCAGTTAGATCTCTGCAGCCCCTGAAACGTTCTACAAAGTCCCACAGACATATCATGAAGGAAGCGGTCTGAGTACTTTCTGTGTGAAGTTCTCCCCATGTGTGTATGCCCTGCGATGGACTGGTGCCCATTTAAAGCTGGGATAGGCTCCAGCACCCTAAGTGGGTAAGAAAGTGACCGATGAGACATGTCTCTACACAAAACTTTGTCCAGGTGAACTGGTTGCTGGTTCAAACCCCACCACGGCCAGGTTTCCACTGTTGGGTGCTTGATCAAGGTCCTTAACCCTAAATTTCTTAGAATGTATTCTGTAAGTCACTTTGCTTAAAAGCATCTTTGTAGTGTGTTTGAATACATTACTACATTTCCCCCTGACAAAGTATAAATGCATTTATTATTAATAATAATACTAACAATAGAAGTTTGTTGCATGTGCACATTTCGTCTGTTATTATAATTTTTAATTCTGAAAATGATTGCGCGACCAGATTCAGAATAGCACGAGACACAAAGCTTTACTATTTGCATATATAGGGTTTGCACAACACCTGGCTCTAATAAGCCACTTACACAGTCCCATTCTTTCGCTTTTATTTGTGTATGATGAAGAAATTAGTTCCCGTCCGTCAAACCCAATGGAACTGTCACAACCAATGAAGTAGTCCATTTATTCGTCGACATACTCTGCACCGATACCGAAACGGGGACCAAGGTGCGCCCGCAAATCGATATACGTCGACACAGTCTGCTTGGCGCCGCACTCGTTAGTTTGAGCAGTGTTTGCAAAATCCAGCAGCAGGACAGAATCGAAACGGGAAATAAAAGTCTCATGATGCAGGTCAGAATCTCATGCTGACTGGAAGATTGAAAGATTCTGCCGTGACAGTGAGGCTGAAAATCACTTAAAAAATTATCCTCTCACTGGGATCCAAACTCACAGGTTTGAGAAAGCTTCATTATAAATGTAAGGAACTATGCTAAATGTTCATTTAGACTTCGAACACACTTCGGTCTAGGCCGTGCTGGTTCAGTGTGTAAAAGGAGAACATTTCTGATTTGGGAACAGCAATAGTGATGCAGGACAAACCACAGAGTTAAAAGTCCAACATGGTCACTGAATAGGATTTGTTTTATACTGGTACATCCTTGGTGATTTGTAAGGCGTAATAAAAATATAATGTAATATTATATAATAAAATATAAAAACATTTTTTCATTTTTTCAATATGTAGTCATGGAAAAAATAGAGACCATGTTAAAATGATCAGTTTATTTTAGTTTAAAATCTCCTGAAAATGAGCAGCGTTGTTTTATTCTAATTGAATTCTTATTCTAGTTTATAGAAAAAAACAACACGGCTCATCCTTCTCAAACACACACACAGAAATTTTAACCTAAAATAAACTGATAATTTTGAAGCTGCCTCTTTTTTTCTTCCACGACTGTACATGCTGTCAAAGAAAGATTAAAAAAATAAATAAAACCCAAACATTCATTCAAATAAATTGTGTATAAGATATATAAATCATTTTTTAAATACGTATTATTATATCTAATTCACATATAATGCAATTTAAAAAGTTTTTGACAGACTGTGAGTGTTATAGCTTTACTATAACACACATACAAACACTGGTACAAAACTAAGCTCTCCAAGCTCATGGTCAGGAGTCCAAATACTTTTAGACGGTGTAACTTTCCCTGTGTGGCTTTCTAAATTAGTCATTTAAAACACAGAGCCTCCTTCACCTCGGTGAGATTCTTTTTTTCCTTTTCAGTCAGTTAAAAGACATCTAATTGCTAATCTATAATCCTTTTAATATGCTCCGGCCTTTTTTCGATTGATCCTCTGCCAAGCGGAACAGCATGGCCGCGGGCTACATTAATCCTATTACAGCTGGGTACGGGATGGCACCGCCATCCAAACAGCTCTTTTACACTCACTGTGTATAATGAACGACTCAATAGCGCCTTGTTGTTTCAGAAATGATAACCCTGAAAAATAGCTTGTAACAAGACAATATCTTTAAGCATGTCGGATATTTAATGATGGGCGGCGTGGTGGCTCAGTATCATCAGCATCACAGCGCTCTAGCATCACAGCAGGGCGTGTGCATGTTCTCCCTGTGCCTGAGGTAAACTGGAGCTACTGACCAATCAGGCAGCCGTGGCCTGGTGGTTAGAGAACTGTGCTTGTGATCAGAAGGTTGCTGGATCGATCTGACAGGTCATCTGACAGAGCTGACAGGTCATGACTGAAGTGCACGGAGGAGGTTAAAATGTAAAAGATCATTCATTTATTTTTATTTATTTATTTTTTTTTTTAGATTAACAACTAGCTAAATGCAGGACTAGTTTTCATTTAGGTACTTAACTGTATTAAAAGGCACTGTTTTATCACTAATTTGTGAATCCTTGGCATAGTTTTTACGTCAAATCACCCTCCTGACACAACCCTCCCTATTTATCCTGACTTGGGCCGTGCACTGCTGTGCACTGGTTTATGCATCCTTGCGACTAGATAACTATTTTTAATAATTTGGTGTCTTCGATTAATCTAACCCCTGCGGACACAGGAAGAACATGCAAACTCTACACAGAGAGGACCCAGAACGGCCCACTTGGGGATTGAACCCAGGACCATGTTGCTGTGAGACGACAGGATGACACAATGAGTGTGAAGTGATGTGAGAACAGAATATTGAAATGTTTAACCATAACTGGTTTGTATTGGTACATTACATTGGCATATTAAACATAAACATAAAAAAATATTGGCATATTAAGCATGTTTTCTTAGTACATTTTTATTTTTTATGCATTTACTAATGCATGTTTTCAACAAACGACCATAAGAAGCTTTCTGTGTGTTTTTGTTTTTCACTTCTCTGAGAGCATATATGTGTTTACACATTTTCTTTTCCAACCCCTTTACCGTAAACCCTCAGAACCGAATCCACTGAACAGATGAGAGCTAAAAGATACGGCTGGTTGCACCAAGCACAATGGAGTCCTAATGCAGCCCATCATTCATGTATCCTGTTCATTCCCACTCGGTGATTTGGTCCCGTCGTCTGTAATGCACTGCTGGTAAACGTTCGGATGGTGTGTGAGCACATCACGCCTGGGTCTGTACTGAGAGGTGTGTTCATATTAATAGTGTCTCTACAGAGTGGTTTTAATGTTGATTTATTTTAATACGACTGCTTTCTATTCATTTACAATGGGACAAAATACACAAAGGAACCAATTACAACATGTACAAATGAAAAACCATGTTAAATTGGGTTTAAGGAGCAAATATATTTCAATTCAAACGAATATATAATGGATCAATCAATGTGTTCACCTGTCCTGCCTCCAATATTGATGACAAGCCTAAAATAGTAATAATAATAATAATAATAATAATAATAATAATAATACAGTTTTTTGCATTTGCTAAAACACAATTTCTGAAACTGTGTCTCTTTTGTCGAAACTTAACACACAGAAGCCAATGCTATACACACAACAGGCAAAACAGCTCACACTTTTGGAAAAAGCACACACTTCAACCAAAACTCTTGCCACTCTTGCCAAAACCATATTTTTGCATCTAAACGCTACACACAAATATCAGATGATTAGCCCTTCTTATATGTGACTACACACTTATGTGATAAATAGAAAACACTACTACCATGTGTTTTTTAAATGTTCAGTGTATAGTCTGTTCCAAAAGTATAC
>JAYDZG010000015.1:2448141-2466181 GCA_034509265.1 Microcambeva bendego | reverse complement strand
CATAAACATTACGGCCCGAGTTTAAATGGACGCCCTTCCATACTGAAGTACGCGCATGTCCTAAATTGAAACGATTCGTTCTGAAGAACGTCCGTGAGAAGTCTTAATTTAATTTAACCGCTTTTAATTTTTTTTCTTCTCTTTGCTCCCTTTAAGAGTCGCCACAGTGGATCGTGATCAGCATTATTGATTTTGACGTAGTTTTATGCCAGATAACCTTCCGGACACAGCCCTCCTATTTATCCGGGCTTGGGAACGGCACTACAGTTCAGTGCTTTATGCGTCCTAGTGGCTGG
Organism: Microcambeva bendego; assembly: GCA_034509265.1. Lineage (NCBI taxonomy): Eukaryota > Metazoa > Chordata > Actinopteri > Siluriformes > Trichomycteridae > Microcambeva > Microcambeva bendego. The sequence continues at coordinate 2,465,885 of JAYDZG010000015.1, read as the reverse complement.
ATACCAGTAAGACAAGTCAGTGTCTCCAATAAACCTGACTGCATGGAAAACCTCGCAGATATGCGGAGAACATGCAAACTCCACATAGAAAGGACCCTAACCGGCCCATCTTGGGATCGAACCCAGGACCTTCTTGATGTGAGACGACTGCTGTTAATTCATGTCCTGAAATACCAGATGATCTGCGTGACTTCGGACTGCAGTTTTAAACAACCAGTCTCAAGAGTCTTTCCTACTTACTTACACAAACAGCTTCAGGAAGCTATCTGTCAGAAAACTATAATATCGACTGTCCGAAACGTCGGGCGAGTGTCCTGGGCAGTAAAGTTACTGCTGAACGGTGCAGGTGGGAATAGAATAAGTTTATAGCAGAGCTGTTTCTCCGAGTCAATACTAAACATTCATTTTTATGTTTTCTGAAAAAAGAAAATCTAATTGGCAGTCTTAGTCATTCTGTGTGTGTGTGTGTGTGAGTGTGTGAAGTTGATTTTTTTGTGTAGCACTTTGTACAATAGAAATTGTCACAAAGCAGCTTTACAGAGCTAAGGACCACCAGACCAAACACCAAGGGTGACCAAGGAAGAAACCTTGGAGGAACCAGAAGCCGTCCTTCTTGGGTGGACTGGAGGTTATTTTAAATAAACAGGATTTATTCAGTTCATACAAAAATTACACTAAACTAAAATGTATAAATAGCAGAAACTCTATGAATATGGGAGTTAATCATTATTCAGTCCAGTTTCTGAAATAGTCTGTTTTGAGTTCTGGAAGTTCTTTGAGTAAACACAGCTGGCCGTGTATCATCTATCAGGAGCAGCGTGTGTGTGTGTGTGTGTGTGTGTGTGTGTGTGTGTGTGTTGTCCTCTTATCGTTTGCTTTGCTCTTATACGCTGTTGATTATAAGAATAAAATACGCTATTTATCCGGTGATCAAATCAGTCATTTACATTATTCACACTCGGACATCAAGGTGACTAAGTGTGTAGCGCTGTTGCCTCACAGCAAGATTAAGAAGGTCATGGGTTTAATCCCCAGATGGGCGGTCCGGGTCCTTTCTATGTGGAGTTTGCATGTTCTCCGCATGTCTGCGAGGTTTTCCATGTAGTCAGGTTTATTGGAGACACTGACTTGTCCTACTGGTATCCAGCCACTAGGACGCATAAAGCACTGAACTGTAGTGCCATTCCCAAGCCCGGATAAATAGGAGGGCTGTGTCCGGAAGGTCATCTGGCATAAAACTAGGTCAAAATCAATAATGCTGATCACGATCCACTGTGGCGACTCTTAAAGGGAGCAAAGAGAAGAAAAAAAAATTTAAAGCGGTTAAATTAAATTAAGACTTCTCACGGACGTTCTTCAGAATGAATCGTTTCAATTTAGGACATGCGCGTACTTCAGTATGGAAGGGCGTCCATTTAAACTCGGGCCGTAATGTTTATGGGCTGTCAGTAATAACTCAGACCTCGGCGGGGGCCCGTGCCGTGCATCAGGCCGACGATTTAGAAAAGAAATTGAAAACTGTCAGAAGAAATGAATCTGCACGTCTGCCGTGGAAATGTCTTTAGGTAAATGAACGGCATGGACATCAGCCCTGTAGATATGTCAGGGATTTAATGATCTCTGCTGTTGTGTGGGAAATGTTAAGAATCAGGGGCGCTATGATGAATTTTTCAGAAGAGAAAATAATGTCCATGTGGACGTGCAAAATAAACAAAAATAGCTTACTGGAATAATAATTCATTAATAACTACCATGTACAAAATATCATTTCATAATGAAATGTGCCTGCCACCAGCTGTAACATAGTATTTAGGGTACCTAACTAGTAATCAGAAGATTGCTGGTTCAAGCCCCACCAATTCTAAGTTATGCCCTTGAGCGAGGCCCTTAACCCTCGATTGTCTCTGTACTGTAAGTCACTGGTGTGTCCGAAACGGATCAGTGGGTCGTTCTGGGCATCCAGGATCCTTTCTGTGTGTATTAAGCATGTTCTGCCCAAGTGGGTTTCCTCTGGGTGCTCCGGTTTCCTCTGGTCAGCTGAAGTTACTACGCAGCCTGTCCGAGGTGTTTTCTGCTGAGGCTCTCTGTGTGCTGTTTGTATGTTCTCCTTTTGTCCATACTGGTTTCCTCTGGGTGCTCCAATTCCCAATGTTACTTGGCGCTACAACAAGAAAAATATACTGTGTGTGTATGTGTGTGCCCTATGCTGAACTGGCAACCTGGGCGAGGTGCAAGAAGGGTCTGGGTTTGATTCTCCAGCTGGACATCCAGGATCCTTTCTGTGTGAATTTTGCATGTTCTCCCTGCACCCCCGTGGGTTTCCTCTGGGTTCTCAGGTTTCCTCCGGTCAGCTGAAACCGTGTGTGTCTGTATGTGTGTGTCTGCCATGTGATGAACTGGTCAACAGTCTGAGGGGTTTCCTGCCTCTCGGGGCAATAGGGGCCTGGGTTTGATTCTCCAGCTGGGCATCCTGGATCCTTTCTGGGTGAATTTAGCATGTTCTGCCTTCACCCCCTTAGGTCAGCTGAAGCTACTACGAAAAATGTCCCGTGTCTATGCATGCGTGTTCACCCTGTGATGGACTGGCAACCCGTCTGGGGTGTTTGCTGACTCTTGCCCCACCGTGACCCTGACCAGGATAAATCTGAGGCCAAATGTGTCTAATGTGTAAATGTGTCTAATTTGAAAAGATATTTGTTCCACACACACACACACACACTCACACACCCTCACTTCTTCCACTGAAGACACTGAGCACCGTTAGTGCTTTGCGGCCGCCAGAGTGGCATTATGTGCCAGACTAATGTGTTAAGTAATGGCTTTTGAGAGCTGACAGATTGGCAGTGTTCAGGCCGCACCGGGAGGACCGAGAGCATCTATCACAATGCCACGCTGTTCGCTATTCCCTTCATCCACCATCCATCTGATAAATCCTTATAAAGCACACCCGGGAACACGCCAGCTCTAATTAAAAGTGGCACCTCGGGGAGTCTTTCGGAGGAAACGGCGAGGGAACTTTATTCCTTCAACCTTGTTAAAAAAAAGTAATTTCTATTTATAACGCCATCAGAGGGGCTAGACACCGAACCCGAAGAAGCCCAAACGGCACGGAGGCGTAAATGGAATCATTGTTCCCTTTTTATGAACGCAATAAAACAGTCAAAGGCCCGTTTGCAATCAAATGGAGTCGGCGTTCAGTTCTTACATTTAAAAGTTACGATGGATTTAACTCTACAGAGTGGAAAAATATAGACAATGACATTCTAGATCAAACGCTATTCTTCTAAACGTGTGAAATTGGGGTTGTTTCAAAGATGGTGGACAGCACTGTCTAATCTATTGGTCAGAAATCTCCACTATATAGTCAAAAGTATCTGGACACAACAACTATTTGTTACGGTAACTGTTCTGGACTTACTGAGTGCCTGTCTTTATACCAGGATCAGCCATAACAATATGACCACCTTCCTAATATTATGTTGGACCCCTTTCTGCTTTATAGGAGAACCAGCATTCACTTCTTCAGCAATTTGAGCTACAGTAGCTCGTCTGTTGGATCAGGCCAACCATGTTACCGATTGACCTCTGTTCCTTATTGGACCCCTTTTGATAGATACTGACCACTGCAGACCATGAACACCCAACAACAGCTGCAGTTTTGGAGATGCTCTGACTCAGGTGTCTAGCCATCACGGTTTGGTCAAATTCGTATATTTTTACTGCTTTGAGGATAAAATACTCACTTTCTGTATATTATATCCCACCTACTAACAGGTGTGAAGAAGAGATGATCAGTGTTTTTCACGACACCTGTCAGTAGTCGTGATGTTATGCATGTTATGTACATCTTTGTTAATTTATTGAATGCGAGATCTATATTCTGTGAGCTTGGTGACAGCCTGATTCCAAGGGCTCACAAATACAGAAGGAGGATTGTATTATGACAACATTGCAATTACAGGGACTGATGATTGTCCAAATTATAATATAATAATAATGATTTTATTACTTGCATTAATAATAGTTTGTATTTTATTTAATAAATTAATTAATATATTTAATATTAATTTGACAATTACTATTTTATTTATTTACTGATTTGACTACTGATTTGACTTTTAAAAAAATGAATAAATTACAGATACTTATATCTAATAATATTGAGGTTTACTGTTTAATTCAATTACAATCTATTCGAAAATACTAGAGTCTTTTCTATTCTGTGTTGAGTGTTGGCAGTTTTCAGTGGGGTGACAGGAGAGAGTGTTTAGTTGACACTTGCCCCAGCACTCCACTGTAACAACAATCAAGGTCTGTTGTGCCTTGGAGAGTAAATCCTGTGCACAATTAAAACTCATTTAAAGAACAACAGGTCCAATTAAGGATCGTAAATGAGTTTTAAAGGTTCACTTACCCCGGTGAAAGGTACACACATGTAAACGAACAAAGAACCTTGATGGTATAAGGCCAGCAAGAGTTTTACAGCGACGGATTTACTTCTGAGACTTGGTCACTCAAATGGATCAAAAAATAGAAAAAAATACATCGCATAGGACGAGCATGTCGAATGACTCTCAATGGGATTCTCCGACTGTCTGGCTAGTTAATGTGCGATCTACTCAGCAGCACAGCGTGAGTCCATGATGTTACTGTTAGTGATGGCTGATCCATCCATTCAGCTATGACAGAAAACATTAGGTGTGACTTCTCAAAGGAGATCTGAAGAACATGCTCGTGGGACCAGATACCCAGTTCAGATGTTCCATTTAGCCTGAATTGTCTTATAGGTATGAAAACAGTGATGCATTAAACAGTGCATTGTTGTGCCAGTCCCAAGCCCAGATAAATAGGGAGCAGCCGATAGAAGAAGAAAAAAAACACATGGTTCTACACAGTGATGGAAAGAAAACTCTCGTTCTGTGAACAGACATAATTCAAAAAGCTCTTAAAACAGGCCTGGTCTGGATTACATGCTTCAGTACCTGAATACCTGTCACACTGCCTGATGTCAGACAAGCTTTCTGTTGCTACTGGCTAAATAATTGCTATCCACAATAAAAAAACAAAGTCTGCTATGAGATTAGCAAGCAACTTCCGTCAACCTTCAAGGTGCCAAATTTGGAGCAGGGACATTTTCACTGCCAGCAGCCTCTTGTGACAGGGTTCACGTAGTCTCGATAAACCACAGATTAAATTGAATCATTGACAGAGACCCAGAAATGAAAGCAGAAAAGGATGCGATGAAGCATTTTCCAAATCTTGAGTGACACCAGTCTTCACCAGTTCAGAGCTGCAGTCACAAAAATTAGACTTGTTTTGGCAATGACGGACAGCTGTCAATCAAAGTACCAAAAAGACCAGGAATCGATCGGAGCGATGCTTTTCAGGTTTGAGTGTGTAACGTAACCGTGCTAGTCACACTAGGGGAGAGTAAAACGTGTTCACAAGCTCCGGTCGGACTAAAGATTTCTTTTTTGTCTTTTTTTTTTCAGCTCAGGTTTATAAATGTTTTAAGGCAATAATTGTCCGGAAATGGTGGATCATGGTCTGTGTTATCGATTGGGCAAAGGTTTTTTACACCTGACACAACCCTCCCTTTTTATTTTTTCTATTTAAGTTTAGTACAGGTGAGTTCACACTCTCAGTGCCAGTGTGCTAGCTGAAACTCCTGCTGCTCCACCAAGGCTGCACATTGATTGGTTGGATTCCAGCCTCATCCTTTCTTGAGAGTTTGTTCCATCAGTAGCAGCTCAGCTGTCGTTGAGAGGTATCACATTATCAATCGAATCGGCATATGAACCTGTGCAGGTAAAAATGTTCTCCTCTCCTCAATCTGGTCGAAAAATCCAGTCGAGAGGAAGCATGATGCAACTGGGTACAAATCGGATGAGCTGAAAATCAGGAGAAAAGGGGAGAAAATACCAGTCGTAGCCCTTCATAGCCCAGTTAGGGTACAGGACTAATAATCCAAAGTATGCACAGTACACTGTACCTGTACTGTAGGTCACTGGATAATGTAGAAATGTAAAACACACAAAAAATGCATCTTTTCTCAAATGCAAGTCACTTTAGATAAACAATCTGTCAAAAGCATTGATGGGAATCTAAATCTGTTGAAATACAGGAGTTCCTATAAAGTAATTCTCAATAAAAACTGCTGAGATGGATTCAAAGGCCATAAACAGATCTGAGATTTTCATCCACCATCAGTGCCTTAACTTTTTTGACTACACGGGCCCAAATTACCACATACTTTAAGACATTGCGCAGAAACTCTCATGCAGTAATGTAGGCTCTTATAATTGTCTAGGGCCAAGTGTTTCCGTACTTCCAGCCATGTAATGCGCAGGATGGTTTTTAATTACAGGCCGATCATTTAGATTACAAGCGCATTTCCATTATAATCACAATGTAAATGATTCCTCAGTGGTGCAACAGCTGCTCATGTACCTGAAATAAGTCTCAAAGGATGACTATATTTTCTCACTACAAGCCCATTGACAAGAAAATGTACAATCTGTACTGATTTTGCAGCGATTGATGGAGCAGGATGTAAAACTGCTGAACTAGCAGTTACACTATAAAACACAGTTAGTCAAGATGTGTACGGTCACACTTGAGTCAACCTTTCTCGATTTCGACAGTGGTAGTCTAGTGGGTAGAGATCTAGGCTCTTGTGTAAGGAATTTAGCCCTCTTGGCTCCAGGGGTACACTGACTAACCCTTCCAAACAAGCTGTACTGTATACATGTATCTGCTGGAGATGAAATTAATACATCCAAATTACTCCTCATAAAAAGCCGTGAAAGACCCGAAGGTGCTAGTGTTACCCACCTCAAGAGATTAAATCATTAAATAACTTTAAATGTGATTCCTGTTAATGCTTCCAGCAAATATTTACTGCCTTAAATATTTTATAATAATAGATAAATACATAAAGAAGGATAATTTCATGTTATTATGCTATGTTCTGGTCACATGTTTCCCCTTTCCTCTCAATTTCCAATCACTCAGCATTGGTCTCTTGCTTTAGACACATCAGCTTTCAAGTTAGGACAAATTTATGATTGATGATAAGCTACCATGAATACCATAAGTCACATTTATTTATCTTCAGTAAGTGATTCGTTATACTTTCTAGACATCACAGCTAATCAAACTCTGACACATTAACTCATCACTTTCATTATTCGCTTACCTCCCATTCCCAAACCCAGCATTTTAAACACAGTCTAAAGCGGTCTACTGGACTAGTTCAAACCAGGATCTCAGAGGTGCTATCAGCCTGCCGGGCATCTGCACTGGATTGGATTGGCACCCTGTTCTGGATATTTCTTGAACCCCCGACCTTAGATAAAGACAATGGCATTGCTGGAGTTTCACACTCTGGATCCCAAAAATAACTGTTACAACCTCAGATTTCACAATATCAACATCCTGTTGTTCTGTCAGTGCTGTCCTCATAAAGCTAAAACTGTTGTGCTGTATTTTCTTATTTTATTTTATTTTTACTGTCTCATGTATTCTCTGGGATGAAAAATTTGGGTTCAGCAAGAGTAATGACAGCAGACATTTGTCCAAACCCAGAGTAATCCATCACTGCTGCTGTCTGACTGATGTTTATGGCTCCGATATGTTGCTCTTGTCTCTGCCGTTCCAGCCTCCTACACTCACAAGAACTTCAGAGCTGCAGAACTCTTATCGGATACAGGGGAACGATTTGTCGAATCATCTTTGTTACAATATGGTTATGACGTCACAGAAGCACGGCGTGCGCTTTAAACGCCAGTATTTTATTATTCATGTTAGTGCACTGCTTAGTCTAGAATGCTGACATTCTGCAATATGCTTCATCGTGTAATGATAGCTGAGCAACACAGATACTTAAACACACGTCATACAGCCAACTACCGAACACTCTTATTGTGGAGCCGTCACAGTAATTACACACTCAATCACAGCTATTTGAGGCAATTGTCTTGCGTTAGTAAATATTGATCTGGTTCCACAGTGCTGCATTTCCATACACAGACAAACACCAGGTTAATGAAGCAAAAACAGAAACTAAAATAGCTACATGTAGTAACTACTTGTAGTAATAATAATAATAATAATAATAATAATAATAATAATAATAATACATGTGATTTAATAAATTTGTATTATTGTAATAATAGTAGTTGTAGTAGTAGTAGTAATAGAAGTAATATTTCAAATCAAACTAATAGCGATAATTATTGTGGTAGTAGTAATACTACTACTACTAATAGTAGTCGTTTTAGTAATAATTCAAATAGTGTTAGTAGTAGTAGTAGATGTAGTAGTAGAAGAACTAATACTAATAGTAATATTAATACTGCTAATAATAGTAATTGACCATGTTTTGATTTTCAGAAACATTAAAACATACATTAGTACAAGTTGGTGTACATTGGGCATATATACAATCTATAGTATTCCGAATTCTGTGCAAATTGTGCATGTTACATTAACCATAAAAATAATTATATAAAATATTTATATTTATATAAGCAGCAATATTGTTACTATTCTTATAAACAGTATTTACAGAACTATCATAAAATCGGGAAATAAGGATTGGTCTAGTGTTATACTTAATCACTATATGCAATATATTAGTTAAGGGAGTATAATCAGTTTAGGGAATGTATTAGTATTATTAGTGGTAGTTGTAATAGAAGTTAAATATATAGCATTAGCAGTAAATGATTAGCAGTAATAGTAGTGCCAGTAGGTGTGAATGTGCAGGAAATGAACACACCTGTTCTAACACCTGTTCCTGAGCGCAGTCATGCCTGAATTACCGCATATCTCAAGGTGATGCAGAACAAAGCATCAGTGATTGGTTACATGTTCCTATTTATAGCAGAAGACGAAAGACTCGCCCATGAAGCGCCAGCTCGGCCGGTCTAAAGCGTGATCCTGCACATCCTCCACCGTGTGGTTCAAGCGCACTTGTACTTCTGACCTGTGAGTGTGATTGAAATTCAGGAGCCGAGAGAAGCGCAGACTGCAATCATTAATCAAAGCCATGGCCTCATGCTGCCTCCATGCTGGGATGTAGCCCGAATTTCTCTTTCTCTATCTCTCTGTGTGTGTGTGTGTGTGTGTGTGTGTGTGTGTGTGTGTGTGAGAGTGAGAGAGAGAGAGAGACGATACTGATGGAACGAGTGGTGCACAAAGGTCAAACACTGGATGAGGATATGTCTAAACGACACATAAATACATGAATGAAAACCACAATACTGAGAGAGCCGAGGAGTAGGTAGGTAGGTAGGTAGGTAGGTAGGTAGGTAGGCAGACAGACAGAGACATTAATAATAACTTTAAAAACTTTAGGGGCAAAAGTATGTGGACATCTGACCATATTTGTTTGCCATTATAAAAGGCTTTTTTTTGCCCAATGGCTCTATTACATTCTGTACTGTGACTGAGAAAAATTGTCTTAATATGTTAAAATTTGGAGGCAATGATGTTGGACTAATCTATACCAAATAACTTTAATAAGGATTTGTTGTCAGTGTTTTTATGGACCTTGTTTTGGGCACAGCAACTCAGGTATTGGTATTTCCTTATAATTAAGGATCAGGTATTGTAGGAGAAAGAAATGCTATTATTATATCCCTAGTTGTAGTGAATGTAGGGAGTGTTGCTCAATTTTTATGGATATTGTATAGCGTAGTCATAGAATGTGTGTGTGTGTGTGTGTGTGAGTTAGAAGTGTTAACACACTTTCTAACACACTATGCTGATGATGACATTAACTGCACCAGAGGTACTTTAACATCATGCAAATGTCCCTAACAGCAATACAGCATTGTGTTTAATGGACTGTGGAATTAAGATTGTGTGCGTGTGTGTGTGTGTGTGTGTGTGAGAGAGAGAGAGAGAGAGAGAGAGTCTACACAGAGATTAAACAAGCTTCTGCTCTCAGCTCTTTCTGCACCTCCTGCATCATCGTGGAGCTTAACGTCACTCAGGCTTAACACAAGCGACAGAGACAAGTGCCTCCTCACCCCAAGACCCCCCAACATGTACAAATTGGGCAAGTGAACAAAAAAAGTGAGTGAAGTATGACTGCGCACTTCTATGAACCTGGGTGTGAAGAGTTTTGTAGGTTTTCCTTGTGTCCGTGTAGGTTTCCAGCAGGTAGTCCATTTACCCATCACCCTCTTTTCCCAAAAACATGGGTTAGGTCAAACTGACTGCAATAAATCCCTCCTAGTTATAAGTGAGTGACTTTTTATAACCTATACATACTTTGTGTGTATTCTGCAACGCGCCTACTGTTTACCATCATCAGACATCTTAAACTGTTATATAGATAGAGACAGTCAGACAGACAGACAGACAGAAAGTGTAACCCTCATTATGTCCATGAATATTTGCAACTCAGAGAACACAAACGATTCATCTTCGTGTCTGGTTTGCTCTGTACAACTTAAAGAAAAGGAAAGAACGGTGGTTAACCAGCGGTCATGTGGGGCTCACTGATGCTGGTTCTGATAGAAAGATGTCGGAATACACAGTTGCAGGGCTGTTTTGGCAGGAAAAGGACACAATAAAAGAAGGTGGTCATAATGTTGTGCCTTATCAGTGTTTTTAATATACATTACTGGCAATGGGAGTGTCTGAAACACCTGAACATGGTAATTAGGAAGGGATTCAACACTAACTCGCCATTTAGTGAACAAGTAAATAAAGACTCATTTCATTCTCCTCCAAACTGCAATCATATGATTTATAGTGGAGGACTGTGTGTGTGTGTGTACTCCCAGGTGACTGCAGAGTAGTTCTTGAGCTTTCTGAAGTACAGACGAGGTTTAATGGACAAAAGGTTGAGCGGTTTTACTCCAACAAGTCATTTCACACCTGCTTGGCCTCGCATTAGACTCGAGTGGGTTAGCACCAAGCTGGGCTGCGGCTTCCCGGCGGAAGCGCTAGTGGACTGAGACCAGTCGGCTAAGCGGCACCTCCAAACAGCCACGGTGCTCGAAGGGGCGAGGAGCGAGTCCAGGGTTTTCATTTTTAATGGGATCTGAGAAGTAATACAGTGTTCCTACTCATAGGTTACTTTCTGTCTGCCACTTGATGTTAACCTTAACTGGTTTACAGTATTTGCAGTCTGTTTACACTCAGTACGTCTCCAGTCGAGAAAATCCTCTTAGCTCGAAACCAGCTCGAAATTTTAGTCCTGTCAAATTGTCCTCACGTCTTCTTACGATTATGTGTTTTCATGAATGTGTGTGTGTGTTGGGGTTTGTAAACTAAGTCGGCGTGAAAAAACACATCAGTCAGATCAAAGATTTGAAGCAAGACTATGAAAGTCATGATGGGAAATTTGAACGTATCTAAAATTTAAGCAAAACTCCCTTGTTACCTGCTTTAACTAATATTAACATTCTCGACTGTGGGTGTTCGGGTAAAGTTTCAGAGATTTGGGGATCCAGGGTTCAAAGCTCATTGGTGCAAATCTCAACCCGTCAGGCATCTGTAGATATGATCGGCAATCGTCCGGGGGGGTCAGTGAGCTTTGAATTCCCCCATGATCTATAAAAATGAGGGTTGTGTCAGGACGGGTATCGGGCGAGATTTACTTTGGTGATTTAAAAAAAATTAAAACAAAACCAATAAATGAATTCTAGAGAAATAACAGCTTTGAGTCATTCTGTATGTTAAATGGACTCAAGTGGCGGCTGCTGGTCTTTCAAAGAGATTTTATTTATACATAAATTCCCCGTTCCTTTGTAAGAAAAGGGCCTGAAATGGTCGAGTCATTTCACAAAGCAAATACCAAAAAATGGGTCACAGTTTGTCTTTCGGCTTCACTCGCTAAATCCTCGATGGGACTGAAGCTCCCACTGATTAAGTGTAGATCTCAATCAAAACGGGATTCAGCCTTTCGACTGATCCTCCAATCATCTTGAGGAAGCTCCGGGTCCAGACCTGCCCACAGCTCCATTCACCCCCAGAGATTCTCAGCTTCTGGGGGCGGGACATAATCGTGGCATTTATCCAATGGCAATGAACAAAACTGATCCATGCAGTCCCGTTAAAGTGAATAGATGCTCAGCTTCTACGGGCAAATAGTTCTAACGCATTTGCAGTCAATGAAATGTTAACAGATCTGTACATATTTGATAAGTTAATTTTTGACATTAAAGATAACGTGTTAGTTAAATCGCCACTGATCAGCAGCAAACACAAAAAGTTTTGGGAGCTGGGGTCGGAGCGCCCCTGGAGAAGACAAATCCAGGATTCGAAAGCACGTCTCATGTCTCATTGCCTCAGTATTATCACGGTCATGGACGGCGAGATGTTAGAATCAGCCGAATATGGGTGTGTACTTAAAGAAAACATCAACCAGGTTTTGTGCAAACTCAGAATAGGGAAACAGTTCACCTTTCAAATTACCAAAGCAGCACTGAAGATTCTGAAGGTCCAACAATGGCTCAACAAGCCTACAATCAAACCATGAAGATATCTGAAGACAAAAGGTCTCAGACATTGTAACCTGTGTAAGGCTGAAGTAAATGGGTCCGATTGAACCTTCCTGTTACGTTACGGGTCAAACCTTTTAAATGTCAAACTTTTTGTTTTACCTTATACCAGGAATCCAAGTCATGGTATGTGAGAGCTCCGAAACAAGTGATTAAAGAAGTGATTGAAATAGTGAGTAATGGAGTTAATATTGAGATAAACAATGATTATTGGGATTTCTTTATTTCAGTTTTGGATAATTAAACATGGAACATCATTGTTCAGGAAAAAACACATAACAGGAAGGTTAACACTGAAATGAACACCAAAGCCAGATTTCCTTGCCAATCTTTAAATGAGACCAAATGCGTTTTGATGGTAAATGACCACCAACATTACAGCACTTAGCCAGTCACATCGACGTATTGGTTCTTATTCAATTAAAAAATAAATCATTTTAACACATGTAAATATCCTTTAAAGCTTTTTTATTGTTTATATTTCACTTTCTATTATATCGTCTTATTATTGTATTGCTCAATCATATTTCTATCCATTTAAGGTCAAATGTTAAAAACAAGAAACCTCTGGGTCTCAAGTCCAATCATAACTCAGCTGAGTTTTATTTACTGAGAGAAAATCAGGAGTGTGTGAGAGCTGAAGTCTCCAGTCTGGAAGGTCAGCAGTGTTCAGTGTGTTTTAATTAAAAGGCAGTAAAAAAGCACTTTGGCTGGATTATTTCCAGCAACAATGGGGGACAAAAAGTCTTCTGGTGAATTTGAGAAGCTCAGAAAATCAATGAGCAATTTAACGGCAGTGTTAGTGTTGGTGTCCGGGTTTGTGTTGGCTGAATGGAGGGGAGGAAAAGAAGTTCTGCCCTTACACACACACACACACACACACACACACACACACATTCACATATGGGGCAATTCCGTGTGTCTGAGGAAACTGGAGCTCCCAGAGTGAAGCCATGCACACACATGGAGAACATGCAAAGTCCCAAAAAGGACCCCCCACCCTGGATCTTCTTTTTGTGAGGCGCAAGCGTTGCCCACTGAGCCATATCATATTGCTGATTTTTACCATCCGTTAGTGATGTGTGTCACTAAAACCACCCAGAATCAACAGTAGAAGTGTCCAGATACTTTTGGTCATATAGAGCAACTGAACGAATGCATGAGCGACTACGCTATGTAAATATCGCTCTTATTTAAAGTAAGTGGTGTTCTTGAGAGCGCTTAAAGACTTTCTCAAGGACCTCAGTTTTTGAAAAGTTGCTTACATGGGTTCATCGTTTTGGTTGCTTCGTTCGCTTTTCTGATTGGAGAAAAACATCGTGACATTGACATTCAGTGCATGTTCTATGGAATCTATCTTGCACGTATAGCAGTTGTATGGCGCACTCATGTCGCGGCCGCGCACCTCGATGCGCACTTCAACCCCCTGAATGAGCCGGAGACCTTCCGCGGATCTTCGCCGCACTTTTCTCTTCAGATTTTAATTGATTTCAGTCATCAGCCGCTCTCGAGCGCGCAGACGCGGCCGCCACCGCCGCGAGCCGTACACATTATGTAAATTAATTAGCTCGTGAAGGGCGAACACCTTTTCAGCGGGCTTCCTTTATGGGCCCGGCGTGTACGGCGAGAATGGGGACTCTTCAGCTGCTCCGTCGGAAGGCCGCCGCCCGTGTCAGAGGCGCCCGTGACATCGAACGGCCTAGAGATTGAACGAGCCGACACTAAAGGGTCGAGCGTCATTTGTTTCATCAGAAATCATTTCGTCAAAGGATGAAAATGCGACGCACGGAGAGGCGAGAATGGTAGACTTCTGTTTTTTGTTTTCTCCCTCGGCCGACACTCGTCAAAAAAGGGCCATGAGGGGAGAAATAAACAGATTGAAGAAGCAATTGACATTTCCCTTAAGCGCGCAAGGGCTTATTTGCATGGGTTCACTCGCGCTCATGTTTTATTTATCTGCGATTTATCACAAGCGATCGCGAAGGGGAGACGAATCGGTGGCGAGATTTCACCGTCTCTCCGGCGCACCTTTCCCGTGGCAGCCGTGCTCGGGAAGGGCTCCATATGGCCGGGATCAAAGGTGTAGTTCGGCGCGGTTCCGCTTGGTCGCCAGCCACCGCCATTAATTAGAAGACAGGATCAGAGGCGGTATTAAAATCCAATTAAGCCGGTATGAACAGATTGCCAAGTGATGTTCACTAATGTATTACTGAGCACCATGCAAATTTTGGTGTGTGTGTGTTTGTACAGTACCCCCCACCCCACACACACACACATACACACATACACCTGGCTTCTCAGCCAAAATTTGAGGAAGTCAGTCCTCCCAGGCGACCACGCTCGGCTTTACCTTGGTTGGGATTGGGGGGGGGGGGTTATAGTGGCTGTTGTTCCTGCCAGGCGGCGCACAGCGGTGGGTTTGTGTAAACTCAGCTCGCCGTGCGCAGCACAGCAGCTTAATTCACGATGATGGGATCATTCAAACAACCTGAGCCGAGCACTGGCGTTAAATCAGCCTAATGACGCCCATTCGCTTGGACGCAGGACATCTGAACTGGAGGGGGATAAGTGGCTCCAGCTGGTGGTCCGCCGAGGCTTCACGGGAGGAAAGAATATCGAGCTACATAATAGACGGCTAATGAGTGTCAGGAAAGAGACCTCGAGTGTCAGGAAATTGCCCCGGTCCACAAGGCATGGCAACAAGCACCAGTGATTTAAACTGTTTTAAGCGGTGATGGGAAGGACGCTTTTCATATTCAGATCATTTAAAAGGGGGTCAATGATGTGCTGCTCAGAAGGATTTGGAAATTTGGCATCTGACATTCCTAAAATATGTGCCTCAGTTTGTGTGTCATCCAGGGCCCCATCTTACTTTGCTATCTTACACCCCGCGAACACCTGTTTATGTAGATGGGAAAATATATTAACGCCAATGGGCGTGGTAAAAAATGAGGTGTGTTCAGGTAAAGTACTGGCATATTCTTATCTTGGCAGCGAAAAACACAAATGTACTACTGACTATGGATGCTGAATACACCGTATATCATGCCTACAACAGTGCATGAAATTGCTTTCAATTGAAAGCGCACCAAAGCACGCACTGTAATAGATCGTTAAAGTGAAACTTTAAAGATCAGCCTGCACAGGAGTCACCTGTAGCCTGGTAATTAAATGAAGAGATTTTATAAACAGGACAAGTGTTTATATAATGGGCATTAAAAGTTAAGAATGGTGTACTGGTGAACAATCGTATTGTAGGAAGGAAAGAAAAACAGACGTAAGGAAGGAAAAAAGGAAGGAAAGATAAATAAGAAGGGAGGAAGGCAGCAGGCAAACCCAGCATTCTGTGCCACGCGATTTTTCAACATGGCGAATATGACAAATGTGAAGCAACCAACAGAGTTCTTCTCACATATAAATGAACAAATAAATCTCATTAGAGTAAATGTTAAATTCAGGCTAATCAGGGAAAGTTTTTTGGTGTGAGCTCCGTGATGAGCTGTGAGCAGACGGGCGGGGCGACTCCGGGCGTACCTGAGTGGATGTGAGCAGTTTAAGGCGGTTGATGATGCGCTCTGTAATTAAGTCAGTCTGTACTTGATGAAAGCTAATTCGAATGGCGGGGCACCGCCGTCTCACAGCCCGTTTACTTTTATGACATAATTATGCTGAAAATCAAATGAGAAGATTTAATATTTCTTTGGGATGAGAGCAGAGTCCAATATCAACAATTATTCTCCCCAACCTCCCAACCCTGCCCCCAAGTTAACATCAGCGGCCACCCCAAATCATCCCCAATTTCACATCTGCTGCAGGGAGGTCTGATCACAGGAATTAAGATGACTCATTTTTTAACAGATTGGATTTTAGTACCTTCAGTTGTATGAAGGTGCACTGTTGGGCCCCTCAGGGAGGCCCTTAATCTTCGGTTGGTTAGACTGTATTTGTGACTAATGGAAGCCTTGTGTGAAATTCAGTGTTAAGATGGAACAGATTGCTTCTGTTGGGCCCCTGAGCAAGGCCCTCAACCCTTAATTATTCAGGCTGTAATATAAGTTGATGTGGATAAATCAATTTGTGAAATGGAGGGGTAAGTTGTAGGAGCCTAATGGCCCTGGTCATGATCTAGTAATCAGAAGGTTGCTGGTTCAAACCCCACCTCACTTGCTCATTTTGTGCACTGTAAGTCTGTGTAATACAGGGACCAGTTGCAGCTCCGTGGTTAAGGTACTCTACAAGTAATCAGAAGGTTGCTGATTCAAGCCTGAACACTTCCAGATTGCTACTGTTTGGCCCTTGCACAAGGCCCTCAACCCTTCAATTGCTCAAATTGTAATGTAAATAAGTTTGGCTAAAAGTGCCTGTTAAACGAAATGGAGGAAAATATTTTTTCAGGTGTCCACATACTTTTGGCCGATGTGCAGCATCAGCGAGGATGCGTGCAGATCGCTCCGTCCTCGTTCTCTTTGATCATGCAGGATAAACCTCGTTTTCTTTGAACATACCTCACACGCCACCACAAACCTCTTTGTTCTTCTGGTCAGATCCCCTTGAAGAAAATCGGCCCAGCTGTTGAGTGACCGCGGAGCGACCACACGCCCCTCTGTCTCCTGCTTGCCCCCTCCCATTCTCCCGCCCCCTAAGACTCCACTCGGTGCTCTCGGTGTTCCCAGGCCGACCCATATGGGGCGGATTTGCTCTGGTCGTCGGCTTTTCCGCCCCAAAGGCAGAGCCGCTCACGCCGCCTGAAATGGCGCGCCGGTCAGGGGGTGGAGATCTGGATGTGGAGACCCATCGGGATCCGACTTGTTCCATCATATTAGCACTACTGCTGCTTACATCTTTTTTCTTTCATTTACCAGATGTACAAATTTTGCTATTTTTTACTGTATTGGTTTAGTTTCTATCCATCTATCCATCTATCTATCTATCTATCCATCCATCCATCCATCCATCTATCTATCTATTCATCCATCCATTCATACATCTATCTATCCAATCTAGTTAAGAAATGAAGGGATCTGAGGTTGATCTGTGTGGTCAGGACGGCGAGTGCAGGCCCTGCTGACACCCTCTTCCCCTGAGGCTGTGGCTTTAGCCTGAGTTATCATTTCCTGACGTCTGATGTGTGACCGTTTCATGGACTGCGAGTTTTGGCCACACAGGACAGACCATACCGGAGTTTAAATGCGACACTAGGTTGTGTGGAGATGGGACCAAAGC
>JAYDZG010000015.1:2418946-2434745 GCA_034509265.1 Microcambeva bendego | reverse complement strand
TATTAAAATGTGTTCTTAACATTTTTTTAAAAATAAATCCAGTGCACATAAACTGCCCACGGTAAAATAAATGCATGTTTATGTGGAGAACTGTAAATGAGAGAATCCAATAGGTGCAAATCTGTTTAGCACTTCTTGAGCTGTTTGGTTTTGTGACGTCTTCAAATCCTGTGCTGCATGAATTGATAAAAGCAATCAAGTAATTAACTGCAAATACTTTATCTTAATCCTCTTGACTGAAGCCCAATAGCACACAGCACACGTCTTAGTTCGTAGATCTTCATGATGCTCCCGTCACGGTATTGCATCAGGATCAGGTCAGTGTACTGGTGAACCCTATTCGACCTTTTGGGTTTTGTGAGTTCTTACAAATGTATAATTCTGAAATTGATCTTCAAACAACCCTCCCCCCCCAAACATAATCAAATAAAATCCCTTTACATCCCTTCAAAACCCTCAGATGGTTCAAACCTGGAGCCCTTTCAGTCTGAAACCAGTTAAATCAATGAAAAACATTCAATAGACCGACACTCCCAATCCTCCAGTGGAATAAAAATTCCGTCAAGCAGAAAAACTCATGAATTATCAGATTCCAGATGTGCACAGGGGTTCATTTTACAATCCCATAACTTCTCAATTCCAGAATAGTAAAAGTTTTACAATCCTTGATTCCATAACAGTTCGGGGCGTGTAAGATGTAAAAAATAAAACGGTGATCTGTGGATCTGATCATGTCGTCCTGTATTTGAATGGAAAAAGTACAAAGAGAAGCTATTGGAATCTTTACCTTGTTTAAGCGAAATATATTAAAATTAGTGCAAAGCAAAACTAAAAATATTCAGTAAAATAAAAGAATATTTTTATCATCTGAAGCTTAAGCTTGTACCTTGATCTATTGTATCAGCAGTCTGGGCATCTACACTGACATGATCGGCTATGTCTTTATGTGAAGTGATGGGGTGTTTCCTAGAGGAATTAGACCTGCTGTGACCCTGACCAGGATAAAGAAGTTGACGAAAATGAATCCAAAAGAAACAAAAAGTCAAAGCTAATCACAGGATAATCCAGTTCTTTCATTCTCTGTTCTACCACTTAATCCTGGTCCGGGTCGCTGTGAGTCTGATTCATTGAGCGACGGGTAGGAAACACTCAAGACTAATAGCAAGTGGCTCAAAACTGGGTATAAAAGCGTCCTGAAGCCCAGTGAAAACGAGTTTTGTGGACAGGATCATCAATCCTTTGCATTTGGATTTCCAATGGACATAATGAAATCAAAAAAAGTAAAACTGCTTTCTGTGTTAAGCATTTTACATGCTACAGTAACGTTACCCAGGTGTCCATTTGGGTCCCACCATATACAAACAATGTTAAAAACCAACTTCAAGCAACTTTCAATGAGCTGACTGCAAAACAAAAGGCTACTTTTTATACGTCTAGCACAAGACTGTACATGGTTAGTATTAAGAGAGGCAGTTTTCTATTGTAATCATGCTGCACTAATATAGTGCAAAACAGGACCTGAATACAGAAAGGGACAGAGGCAGGCCGGAGTTCTGTAAGGGGACACTAAAATCACAGTACCAGCCCAGAATCCAATAAACTGACCAACATAATACATTTCATTGGAAAACATTGATAATTCAGGAGAAACTGTGTGCTGTATGTTCTACGAATGATCCAGATGATGCAGCCTGAGGAACAAACGCCATCCTTGTGCTTTCCCAGCAAAAAGCTCTCCGTGTCCGAGTGCCCTCTCCAGCAGAGTTCCTTCCGCGAGTTTAGTCCATCACGGGACGGCAGAAAGGCAAAGGCAGACCCCCGTGAGAAGAGAAAAGTTTGTCAAGGCTCCAGTGAAAGATTGAGACGTAAAAAAAACAGTTAGGGGAGAAGAAACCTGGGCTAATTATAAACAGGGGCTCAGTTTGGGGTTCTGAAATGTCGTAGAAAAAGTCCTCGAGTAGGCAGCTGTGGAGGAATGGGCGTTTGTTTGCAGAAGGCTACATGTCAGCATCACCGTCGTATGCCAGCGTCAGAGGTTTTAGCCTGTTGTTCATCTGTCGTCTCTTGGGTTTCTTTGGCTTTTTGCTAAAGAAAAGAAAGTGATGTTAGGTTTTTAACAAATGAAATTCAAAATTAGTACATTCAGTCGAGTTGCCTCTCGCATCTACCTGTTAAGGTTGTAAAGATCTCTCTAAAAACCCAAACTGACAAGCCTTTTAAAATTAAATAATGTAATTAAAAACAATGCTTCATTAAAACGGCGTTATCACCTTGGAGGATTGATTGCTAGCTAAGCGTTTATGAACAACACCAGAGCATGGTGTCACAAATGCTCTTTTAACTAAATAGGTTCCACTTTTCTTTTCTCTTTCAGCTGCTCCCGTTAAGAGTCACCACGGCGTATCATGATCTGCATTACTGATTCGTCATAGTTTTTTTTATGCTGGATGCCCTTCCTGACACAACTCTCCTTATTTATCTAGGCTTGGTACCTGCACTACAACGCACTGGTTTGTGCATCCTAGTGGCTAGATACCTAGCAGACAATTCATTGTCTCCTATTAACCTATCAGAGGAAACCGAAGTACCCTGAGGAAACCCACACTGGACCTTCTTGCTGTGAGGTGCCACCCTTATGTACACACTTTATACTTTAACTCTGTATTACAGGCCAAGGTTTTAGAATGAGATCCAACCAGCATGTTCTGCCATATAGAGTATATAGATATTGTTTTTATTATTATTGAACTAGCTTTTTAACCATCACTAGTCAAACACTGTCTTGTCGGTTATCAGGTATTACTGTACACCTCTAGTATCTATATGGCTCGTAGCTTTTATAAAACATAGTGCAAATAGTGCTGTTAGTTTCCCATGCATTTTTTCCACCATGCTGTTAATAAAAGCCTGATCATGCAATGACCCATGTATAGACCAAAGTATAAATCTCTCATATTGATATATTACAACACAGTGTACATGCATGTTTTTTGTTCATTGAATGCATTATTGATTAGATAATCAATATACTTCAAAATGTTAATACTGCAACAAAAGAGAAAGCTTATTTATTGTAGCATGAATGTGATGAATGTGCAGATCGCTGCCATTTGGTTTACGCAATAAAAACTAGCTGATGGAGCACAGGAAGGCATGAGACTCCAGGTCTCACCTTAGACAGAAATAATATACAGATAGAAACATGAAATTATAGACAAACTGCAGGTCATGAATCACATCTAGACTGGTGCAGTGAAATAGACAGTGACTGATTTATAATGGCTGATGAAAATGCAGATGAGAACACAGATCCTCCTCCTGACTACTAATCATCAAACTGATTATTTGCCCACCATTACTTTTCTTATTTCCTCAGAATAATCAAAAATGATAGGTTGAGAAAGGGTCTCAATCTCAAAGAAAAAATAGATCCGTATCATGGGATCTGATGAAGTTTAAATGAAATACTGAGGACAGCGTTGACTAACTACTTTTATTTTCTTAACTTTTCATTTCTGTTTTTATTCTGTTTTTATTCTGTTTTTCTTTTTAAATACTTTTTACCTCACCGCCTGAAACAAGACTCAGCAGTAAACCGACGCCTACTTGCTCTAATATAATACTGCAGACAGGTGAATCGAATTCGCGTTGATTAGCGCGGTTATTCATGGGAAATGTAGTTTAATTAGGACTACAATGTGTCGCCTTGAGCTAGCGGTGTACTGTACAGTAGCCTTCGGGAATAAAGTGATATTGTAGATTGATGTAAATACCCAGAATAGATTTAAAATGAAACAGGACTCGGATCGCCACAGATCGTACATTAATCTGGCCGATCACTGTGCTTTTGAGAACTAGATCACACCCAGAAGGGGTCGTGATCCATCTCTGCTGTCTTCGCGTCACGAACTGCTTAAGTGATAACTTGATAAAGTGAAATGCTCTTACCAGGCTAAGTAAGTCATGGAGACGACGAACACGATCAGTACAAAAGCTCCTGCTGCCACACCATAAACCCACGTCTTTAAGGTGCCATCTGTACAAGACAATCAACACAGTGATGAATATCAACTGATAGATAAAATGTATCATTTTCAGGGTGAGTTAAGTTGCAAGTCAAGGTCTCAACAGCTCCTACAGTGGGCAAACACACCTCAATAGTAGCGATACCAGTGTTAGTATTGAAATCGCCTCTGTACTTTAATATTTTTTCCCTATACATCAGAAAGCAGAGACCCAAGACATGCTGCTCCTTTTACATCTTCCATACTCACCTTTGGACCAACCTCCTGCTCTGTAGTGTTTGTTTGAGATACTGTCACTTTATGTTGTTATAATCCTAACACACAGCAGTATGTTTGCAGGCACTGGAAGATTGTAAATTTCTAAACATTTTGGTGCGATTACATGGACAAGAGAGAGTAAACTAGGACTACGTAAAATACGTAACCGCACTTTACGCACGCTGCGCACTCTACGCCAGTGAATCAGCGCATGCGCACATTGCGCAGTCAGATTATGCTCATTTGTGTTCTGCTGAAAATGTGACCTTTTCTAACGACTTTATGGTCAGGAATATAATCGAATAGCGTCTATTTATTTTTTTAAATTTCCAATGACGTATATACTATGCTATGCTAATTTATTCACCCAGAAAACGCAACTAAGTGGTTAACTCCTTGCTGATGGCAATGTTGAGAAAAAGTGTAGCGCATAGTATCTAATCGCTTTAAACATCTGGATTTATACATATATATATATATATATAATGCAATTAGCTACTAATCCTAAATTCTGACACAATCCTCTGCCCTACAAATAAACTGTTTTTGTAAACTAAATCTGGAATACTGGCCTATATTTACTTAGTGTTTTGCATGTTCTCCACCACTACTGAAAAGGCTTAAATCATAATGCTACGTATAATAATGCTTTTTGTTTCACAGCAGCCTGTAGGGGGCAGAAGCACTCCAGTCATACGCAGAACAAGGACACTGAAAAGAACAGTCTAGTCTGACGGAATAACAGTAAATTGCAACATTCAATATCACTCTTGTACATTCAAATACATGTTGACTGGTCATGTGACTTCCTGTAATTAAATACTGTAAGTAAATATTGAGGGTCCATACAGACCCAGGGGCTTTTCCAATATTTGCAGTCGGTAGGGTTCAAGTGATTTAGACATCTCATGAACGATTAAAACCAACAATCTGAGTACTTCTGTGCATAAAAGGTTTCTGCTTCTGATTTTTAGTTTAGTTTTAAGTTTGCATGTAGGTACGTGGGTATGAATGGCAAATATATCAGTTCAGAATCAAATCCACAAAGCAAAATGTGCAAACCATCAAGGGGTCAGAGTTTGTTGAATCCACCGTGTGTATCACTTAACACAGTGCACAATCTTCCACCCTGCTGTAAACATTGATTACATTTCAATTACAGTGATGAATCTGTTTATTTACAGTGAAAATTAAGAGATGATTTAAAGAATCAGCAAAACCTTTAAAACTTTATGAAAAGCATTGTTCAAGTGATGACGGGATTGTTAAATACTATATTTACACCTAAACCAATATTCACTTAAGTGACAGGGTTTAAAGATGTCATTGGGTGTGCAATGCAAGTTCAGCTGTAGGACAACACTGTAGATAATCCTTTAAAAACTACACTTAAATAGTTTATATAAACTTGTATGATAAAATCTTGATTATTCCTGTGGTTTCTGCAACTGTGTCCTATCTCAGACTAAACGATCAAAATATAGTTCTTTGTCCATTAAGTAAATGAATGAATAAATAAATGTAATAGGTATAAATGTTCAGTGTGACTCCCCCAAACACAGTTTTGAAGTACCTGGTGCGAAAGGTTGAAGGTACCAGGTTCGCCCAGAGCGCCCCGGGAAGCCGTCACTGGCTTGTGTTGGGCTCATGGCTATGATCGTCTTCACATCAACCCTGCTGTCTCCAGCGGTGGGAATTTCCAGCACTGGGATGAGAGTGCACTGGTCCAGCACTCCGTCTGACGTCATCACCTCGGTGTACCCCTCCTCACACCCACACACGCCGGCCTGTAGAGGGCAGAGACACTCCACTTATACTCAGAACATGGCTTAAACAGTAATCAAAATAGTTCATTATTGCAAATTATAATATTCTTTTTCTTCTTTTTTATTCAATATTCCGTTTACAACAGTGAGTTGACCACTTTTGTGTCCAAAAAGTTTATTGTAGGTCAAGACTAAACCACAAAGCAACACTTATTTAGTAATTCTGTTCTTATTATTTCCATTTGATGTTATTACATGTTCTAGAGTTGTTTGTTTGGTCGAATGATGTCTTCTAAATTCTAATAACATTTTCTAAGGACATTTTTAAAAGTTTTTTTAAAGTTTAAATTTTTTACTTGGAGAAATCTCAGATTCCCCAAAATTTTCAATTGTCACTGCTTTATCCTGGCTTCGGTGAGTTTCCATGAACTCACTCAGCCTGGACAGGACACCAACCAATGCAGGGTCACGGTTTTATTTACTGGAATTTGCCAACCAGTCCTTTATTATTATGATGATTAATTTGGTGAGCCAGCCCTGATGATAACACATTCCTATTGCATTATTATCTCTATACCTTTAGACGTGTCTGAGGTTCCATAGAAGTGTAAATGTATTTTGTGTGGATGTTGGGTAAGAATAATCCCAGCATGTGTTTTTAAGATGAGATCGGTCTTGCACTATGAATACAGACTTTTACTTAAGTGTGTGTTTGTGTGTGTGTGTGTGTGTGTGTGTGTTTTCTGTGCTTTAGCTGCAGTTAGCAGGGGGTTTGGTATTCCCTCAGCAATCTCTGATAATGACTCTCGGTGCAGACTCGTGTCGGATCAGTACACACCCGGGAGAGAAGAGGAACTGAAGCTCCAAAGCAGCAAATCAAATGAGCAGAGACTCAGTTCCGATTCACACCCACAATAATTTCATTAATAATGCACAACAGGGGATTAACCACTCTGAGAGCTTCATCACATCTTTGCTGCATAAACAGCTGGTTAACTCCTTACCTAATGCAATATAATAATACAATAAAATCTATTTGTTTCCTTTTTTTCGTTGGTTGGTTATAGGTATTGTGTGAAGCAATCAGGTTCCTCTCAGACATGTGAAGTGATCAGTTGCGTTCACAGGTTAGATATGAGACATCCATAAAAGTGTAGCAATCTAAACTACAATAATTGGTAGAAACCACTCCACATTGATTGCTGGATACGATACACAAGCAATACGTTTAGGATTATTTCATTAAGCATACAGACACATCAGAGACCCAGGCAGCATTAGTAGTACAATGGATTATAAGTAAATATAAAGTGCATCCGGAAAAGTATCGCTTCACTTTCCCCACATTTTGTTTTTACAGCCTTATTCCAAAATGGATTACATTCCTTTTTTTTCTCCTCAAAATTCTACACACAGTACACCATAATGACAAAGGGAAAAAAGATCAGAATTCTTGCTTATTTTACTCATTAAAAATAAAAAAAAATACAAAAATCATGAGTACAAAAGTATTCACAGAATTTTGCTCAGTACTTTGTTGAAGCACTTTTGGCAGCTATTACAGGCCTGATTGGTTCTTTAACCAATTATCCTAATTAGGGTCCGGAGGGGGTGCTGGAGCCTATACCAGCTCTTCAACAGGCATAAGGTAACACCCTGGATGGGGCACCAGTCCATCGCAGGTACCTACAGGACAATTCAGTGTCTCAATTCGACCTGGTGGGGTGGTTTTGGACTGTGGGAGGAAACCGGAGTACCAGAGGAAACCCACACAGACACGGGGGGAACAATCGAACTCACCCAACCCGAGGATCAAACCCAGGACCTTTCTGGATGCACTTTATATTGAAAACAAGTCAAATCTGGAAATAATCACGTAAGAATATAAGTCAAGCACATTGTAAATAATTTAGTCTAGTTTTTGCTTACCACAGTTACTAATGACCTTGGGAGACTGTGTCCACATACTTTTGGCTATAATCTGTATGTCTAACACATACGTACTGGAAATGTATAGACATTGTAGTGCATACACACATTCACACACACAGATACTAACCTCGGTGCAGTATGAGCGAGATTTGGTGCAGGGGGGGTCACATGACCTGTCAGACACGGGTTCAGTTGTTGCCAGACATCCGCCTGTAAAAGACGTGATCATGTGTCAGTATTTGTTTTATACAAGGATAGAAACAATGTAATTCACTCACTTCACAATAACAGTTTTCTGAACAAGTGTTCACCCTCTTTTTATTATGCGTATTATGCAATTATTTCAAATTGTAATAATATTATAAGCATAAATATTAAAAGTGATTCTGCCCTTGGCAACTCAGTCAACCAAGTAACTTAAAATATGTTTTTATTTGGAAAAAGAAATTCTAACTTTTTCTACAGTAGTGAAGATCTAATATAACCCTCTATAAAGAAAATACACAATGTACCTGTTTTTATTGCCCCCACTCCCTGATATTAACTGCATGGTCACACCTCAGCCCCCCACACTGCACATGCATTACCATTCATTCATCATTCCTCTGACTGCATGAACGAAGCCACGGCCAGAATGAATAACAAGGTACTGAAATCCTGCAGCCAGTCCCTCATGAATACTTCTATGTACAGTGAGCCTGCATGCAATTAAAATGAATCTCACAACACGATGCTCAGGAATTCCAGCGCAAGGACAAAAGAGATGTGAAGAATATGGAGCGCCGTTCTCTGTGAGTCGTGGCCTGAAGTAGAATCCAATAGTCCTGTGAATGGATAGCCAGAGGGCCGTTAAACCCTCTGATGGCTCATCTCCATGACAGATTTCTTGTTGTAGCCAAATTTGGAAGCATCTGCAGAAGTTGCTGCTCTATTTTTCTTTCCTCAAGGCAACACGTCAGGAATGAGCTGTATTTGTATGGGAGGGGTGTGGCAGAATTTGAAGTATCAGCAAACATGTTTACATAATGGGAACTATGAATATTCATAGAGTGTCACCACAATATAGCACGCCTTTATAGCACGCCTTTATTTACTATTGTGGCAGTATATTGCCTTTGAAATTAAAGGTTAGGGCCTTGCTCGAGAGCCAACGGTGAGGCTTGAACTGGAAACCTTGTGATTACTAGTCCAATATCCTAACCTCTCTAGGCTACAACTGAATATTACACAATAAACGTTCGAAGACTGAGAATATGCTTGGGATGCCGGAAGCTATGATGTACGTCATGTGAAACATTGTGAATACATGACAACCAAATATACGATGTTATTATTTGAGTATTGCTTACTAAAGGATTTAAAATATAGGCACACACGGACATGCATTGATTTAGGTCATTGGTCTAGCTTGCTAATTTATTTGTCCACTGCTTTTCAAAAGGGCTACGCGCAGTCATTGAACGCTCTCGTCTTATATTACATTGCCACATTTACACCCCACAGAGACACAGACAGTTTTAGAGACAGGGATTAAATCAGAGAGTGACATTGTCATGGATTAAAAGCTCAAAACGAGACAGTAATCAAAATAAAACCTGCTAGGCAGCTCGAGTCTGACAGCTAGTAAAAGCTCCTATTATTGTATTCCTACAGCCTGTCACAGTCAGTACTTATAAATTCTGTGCAGATACGTAAAATAAGCAACGACGTTCAGACTGCACGGGCAAATCACAGCATATTAATCGTCTTCTGGTTATGTGAAGATTGGAAACATTGGACTCTGTAAATCCATGAGACGAACTTTTACTTTTTTTATTATTGCAACAACATGCCTTATGTGCATGAAAAGTGTATTTAATATGTATTTTTTCACATATTTGGCCGATTCCTAAATACAATAAGTAAAATAATAAGGAATCTGGCAGGTGTTTTATCCACTTGCTTGATAGCAAATCCCCAATTACATTATGTATTTATTCAAAGTAACTTAAAAGCAGTTAAGAGATAAGAAACCCAATAGTAGCAACTTGACCGTGTTAAGGCTTGAACCAGGAAACTTTCCAATCACTAGACCAGTAACCTACCACTAAACCACCACCACACAATAAAAGGTATTCATTTATATCATCCCAAAATGCATTTGATGAGTGCATGTTGTACTCTGTGTTTAGTTTTAATAATGTTTTAATAACCCCACAGTGTCTGCTGGTGTTCGGATCCGATCTTTCCTTATTAAATGACTAGTTGTTTAGGTTGTGACAAATGGGCCAAATACATAAAACTAAATATCCTCTTTCCATACTGTTTATGTTTTAAGGTACCTAATCTAATATAACGAGTATAAAAAAGATTAGAAGTGTGATGAAGGATGCACCTGTGACGTTTAATCCGTCCGAGCGCTGACACCACACCAGGCGAGAAGAGCCACTCCACGGTCCACTCATCCATTTATACCCATAACAGTGACCCTCTGGTGGAGGATACAGAGCGATACGTAGAATTAAATACACACATTTACAGAAATGCACCCAGCTTAGACGGACTTCTGCTACATTACTTGTGCATGGTCGGCTCTCCCATTCCTGATCTGGACACTGTTCCAGGTTCTCAGGTTCTTCAGCCAGTGCAGCTCGAGATCGGACCTGTACTGAGCCGAACCCGAGGTCCTCGCCACCTACACAGCTCTGCTGACATGCACTCCATGCCGTCCACTCAGTCAGATAACATTCACCTGCAAATGCAAACAGTTCTATCATTTGTAGATCCATATTAGTCAAAGCCATGCACACCTTGTTTCGACAAGAAGTATTTGGACACCGATCCGATAGCTTAAGTGATGTCACAATTCAATATCAAATGTTATTAGAATAGAGTGACCTCTATGTGATCATTTCAGCTATATGAATAATATTTAAAAACAAATTATACACCAGTTTGCATTGTTTGTTGGTGAAACATAAATTCAGTAATTAGATGGGGTGTCCGAATACTTAGTCCATACAGTGTATTTGAGATGCTCTGCTGGGTAGATGTATTGGATTTCTTTTTATGGGTGTAGCTCATAAAATGGCCAATGAATGTACACAGGAGTGCATGTATGTACATTTTTATTGTGACAGATATTGTGCGAGAGAAGCAGAAGTATAACTATAATTAATTTGCAAGGAAGCAACTAAATAACCACTAACTGACAGTAAATACAAAAACGAAACAAATGATGAGTTGTAATATCCATTAAGTCCACTGCTAGAAGAGCTATAAACCCTGTAACGATGTTTTATACCTTGACATTTCATGAGAGCTGAGCATTATCAGTAATGCTTCCGCTTGGTCTTGACTGTGGATTTCATCATGCAGGCTGAATACAAAATTAGCATGAACTGAGTCAGACTGTCCTACAGTGACTGACATACAGAATCAGGAATATATATAGTATATAACTTTCCTGGAAAACTTCAATTCATTATTTTGAAAAATTATCAAGTTCATTGTCATTTGTCCACACAGTATTATTGGTTATAATGTGTGTATGTGTGTGCGGGTGGGGGGGAAGCGATGCGAGTGGTTGCTAACAGTGTCAGGCACCTGTCACCTCACTATGTAAGTGTGTTTCCCGTCCAAGGACAGCTGGGATGATATTTGCATAAGGGTTCAGGCAGTAAGTGGAGCATGAGATGGGATTTCTATACAATATGGGGTGGGGGATGAAGGGGTCTCACCGTTAGTGGTGTGTGATTCTGCTCTGTGCTCCGGGGTTAGGAAACGAATGTCCTCTGATCTGATGATGTGAGGTTCAGATGGGCTAGGCTTGTGCCAGTTTTTGTACTGCGGTTGTACAGTGACGCATGTGGTGGAGTGAAAATTGGTGACTTCATGTTACCCTGACCAAAGTCTAGTACAACATTTAGAATTCTATTAATTTATGAATATATAAATATAACAGAAGCAGAAGAGAAACCTACATGTACCACACATTTATGGGAACTTCTACAACAGATTTGGGGAGAACTTTCTGAATAATATTTGATTTATTGATGATCTTTTGTAGAAAGAAGGCCACAAGTGTGTTCAGCTGTTATATCTGCCAAAGGTGGCTACTTTGATGAGTCAAAAGTTTAGAATACATTTTGGTCTGTAAAACACTACTGAAAAAGTTTTAGATTATACATGTAGATTTAGATTTAGATTAAAATGTAACAGCATAACATTCATTTCTCATAGTTTACTTTGTCAGAAGTGTGTGGGAACCTGAGCATGAGCTTACAGAGCTGCCCATCCAATCGTATCTACAACAGCCTCCACTCTTCTGGAAAGGCTTTCATCAAGTGTTTGTCAGAATTTGAGGTCATTCAGTCAAACGAGCCAATCCGAGGTCATAAGTCTGGTCTTTTACCAAACTGTTACCACAAAGAAGCATGTGTAGCATAATATTTATTTTATGTAATGGATTTCTTACACGTTAGCAACTATGATCACATATATTTGACCATTTTGTTCATACTTCTTCATATTTAATAGTGGTGGAGATCAAGCATAGACATCATGGACATTGTATCAAAAAAATGTATGCAATTTTGGAAAACATGGCAGTGAAAACAAGTGTAAGCTTTACAAGAGTACCAGCTCAGCAAGACAAATAATTATACTCCAGATATAAAAATATAGAAATCAGTGCCTTGTCCAGGGCATACTTCTGGACCGACCACATCTGTGAATGGTCACCAAAACACCAAAGCAAATACCTAGTGCTGTGCTTTTAAACCTGCCACAACCTCAACAATATTAAGACCGAGCTCTGACTTTCCCCAGTGAACAGGGAGCTCAGAACTCGGAGATAAACACAGCACAGATGCAGAGTGGATATCACGCTGTCTTCTCTTTGCAAGCACATCGTTAATAATCAATGTTTCCTCCTTTGTCTTGCACATGCAGTCGCACACGAATGCTTATGAATCATTACAGTCACATCCCACGCTGCAAAAATCTGTCACAGTTTTTTCCCAAGTCATAACAATGTAATGAATGTCACACATACCAAGTGCATCTAAACTTGACAATGTTTTGTCTCATAGCACTTTCCAATGATATTATTGCACAATACTAATAAAGATCTGATATGAATGGGACTCCGGCTCCTGTATGTGCCACCTTTGTAAAACCACATTCAATGCTCACTGGTGGAGAATGTAAAGCAGTCAGCCATACAATGTCCATAAGCAAACAGCAGACCGAGATGACCCTCAACGTGCCACCATCCAAAGGTATACAAATACGTCCACTGTAACAAGCTACTGTATGTAATTATTTCAATTGAGTTGAACTCCTCTATGTTCATGTATTATTCTTGCATCACTGCTTACTAAAACCTTATGACTTCTGTATGTTGCTGCAAAGGTTCAATGCTTCTCGGTAAGAGTGTTAAAAATAATCTTTGCATGGTCCAAAAAGATGCAGTGCACTGTAAAGGAACTTAAACCTCAATCCCCACCAAACCGTCCCATCCTGAAAACCTAAATGATAAATTTACAATTCATTTTAAATGAATTAAATTGATTGGTAGGCATTCTTGAGTTAAAAGTGATCTTTGGATTCTAATAGTGCCTGAGTAAGCCTGAGTAATTGAACCCAATTATTTATTGAATTTGCTTTATTTGTTTTCTTACTTCATTCAAATTTCAAGCTTGTTACAGCATTAAAATGCACGTTTAATTATTCTAATATCGTTGCATTCTCTACAAATGTGAATGAGCAAGTGTGTGTGTGTGTGTGTGTGTGTGTCTGGCATTACCTGGGCACGGCAAAGTACAAGCTTCCTCCAGAATGATCTGTTTATCTCCATCTACAGTCTGCTCCAGATCTCCACACAGTTCTTCATCCACCATTTTCCCTCCTGTATTACCGTAGTTGTCCGAAACGAAGCAGGAGACGTTTCTGAAGCGCAGGCCCTCACCACACCGAGCTCCCTGAACACAACAAGAACACACTAATCCATCAAAGTACATTCAAATGCATTAAACTTATTTAAGCAGAAATGAGGGTCTCTAAACTATTACCTACATTCCGGATGCAAAAGACCAGCTTGTCCACTTACATTTTTTTTGTGGGGAAGTGAAAGGTAATCAGAAGTACCAGAATAAAAATCCCCGCATACTCAGAAAGGACTGGCAGGGCATCTGGACTGGGCATGTATCAAATGAAAAAAATACTAAATGATCACTCGATGTTCAACAAAATCTGTTCAGGCTTCCATTATTTATGGTGCTATTTATAAACCAGCCCACTTTCACACCAGTTTTTTTTTTACCTCGAATGCATCATTAGCTGAGGATGTCATCAGGATTTGTGCTGAGAAAAACTATTATTTTATGGTTCCATATTTGGGGACTATTGATTTTTGGTGGAAATGCTCAAAACATTTCAAAATTGGGTGCGCAAGCTGGAACAGGGGCCATTCCACATCTCTCAGAAAGGCAACGATGGAAACTAAGTTCAAAAGACCCATTCTAATGTGCAACACCCTACTCTGCTAGCCTAGCCTTGGTGCCTTTAGAAGTTAAATAGTTCACACTGAAATTAGGGATCTACATTTAAGCTTCTTAGAGACGCATCATATAGCGCATCATTATCCAGTTCCTCAGGAAGCCCACTGTGCCCTGAATGTGCCATGGAACAGCTCAGTTTGATGTGAATCTTTTTTTTTACCCCTTTCATCTTTCACCTCTCTTTAATATCCTTCAGAAAGCAAGCGAGACAGTGCGGCAGGACTTGAGCCTCGCTGTCAGACAACGAGGCTTGAACTCGGGCAGTGGAGAACAAAGGGGCAAGTAAATATTTTCAGCACCGTGACAGGGGCGTGTGGCACCACTCAGAGCTGGCAGACAATAAAGGGAAGGGGGTGAAACGGAGACAAAGGAGCAGGCCACTGTGATTCCTTCATGTTGTCTTTAATTAAACCTCCCAAAGAGACCAAAGTGCAGTCGCATGACAACTGGGGCAAGACAGAAGAATTGCAAACAAACCAAATAGGAAAAAAAACAAAATCAGCACTGAGGGGCTGTTGGCAAGGTCGTTACATCCTTGTCAGGTTCTTGTTAAATTTGGATCTTATTCCTCTGGGAGAGAATTTTGTCTTGTTGCTTCATCACTTGGAAATCCAAGTATGTTTTAATGGGGTGGTCATCTTCTCACACTATGAAACTAGGCAGCACATCGGCACAGTGGGTACCACTGTTACCCCACAGCAAGAAGGGCCTGAGTTTAGTTCCCCAGATGGGCAGTCCTAACAGTGCTTGAGTTTTTTCGCTTCCCAGACATTAAGCTCATTTTCTATCTGTTCTTAAAAGTGAAAATCAAATCAACAAATGAAAAGATAAAAAAATACAGTAGAGCCACTAGAGTTGTGTATCAAAACCTAATCTCCTCCTCCTGTGTGTGTGTGTGTGTGTGTGTGTGTGTGTGTGTGTGTGTGTTTCCTCTGGTGTCTCCGGTGCTAACTACTATCTTCATCATTATGTTTTTTTTTCTTTTTTGCCTCCTCTGAAAGCTGGGTTGTTGGAGATATCTGTTTCTCATTGGACTGATAATATAAATAAGTAGAAGTAGCAACGTCATCCTAAGACAGAGCCGTAATGACTCCAATGACCTGAGAACAACTGGCAGAGACACAACGTGAATCCTGACCTCGACTTTACATAGAGACCAGACACTGTATCTCCAGCTGTAGCAGGGTTTTACAGGACACGGCTTCCATTGCTCCACCTGAGAGGGACAGGGACGTCCATCACCCTGAGATGCCTGGATCACTGTCCGATGCCTCCA
>JAYDZG010000015.1:2376861-2401869 GCA_034509265.1 Microcambeva bendego | reverse complement strand
ACACGGGGAGAATATGCAAACTCCACACAGAAAGGACCGAGATCATCCCCTCCCCCCGGGGATCGAACCCAGGACCTTCTCGCTGTGAGGTGTTTTTATTAAGGAGATACTTCATCCAAACCCTTTGTTTCAGAACAACAAGAATGTTAATAAAAATATTTTTTCTCACTTGTTTATTAAATCATTTGTTTTTCTTCTGTAACAGTTAGTTTGATGCTGTTGGTTTATTCTACCCAAACACACTTCTGATCATTGTGACAATCTAAGGCTACATAATGAACCATTTTAAAGAAGGCTTTTCATTTTTTTATGTAATCAAGAACAAGCTTGAGTGAATCAAGGTGCAGATCGAAGCATTTTCTTCCCTTTGAAATGAAGACGGAGAGGATTTCTCGAGCAGATGCTTTTCACAGGATGTGTCAATATTTAATACAAATCACTTCTCGGAATAACCTGGTTCAAGATGAAGCGTGCCAACAAGCGTCTTAAATCTCTCCGCAGCTGAAATCTTCTTCCACTTTGCTTATTAGTGCATTTGTTCTACTCCCTCCCATAGACAGGCAGAGATAGTTGCCAGGCAACAATCTATTTTTATAGATGTAATACACCGTCACTGTAAACAATGTGAAGCCCGACATGGTGTCTCAATGCATAGCAAGTTGCTAATGATCAGTTTGTTCAGGCAAATATGCTTATGTGTGGTGGCATCTGTCCTGTCATATCAGTTCAGTGAGTCCTGGCATTGGAAAATAAAAAGGTTCAATTATGTTTGGCAACAGTATGAACATGCACACCCATGCCAGTAGTCTTAATGCGGTATTTACTGTAAAATCTACATTTAAATCGACTTTAAAAAGACACGTAGTCCCTTTGTTTACACACGTATATCATTTTTTTCATTTGTTCTTTTTTGTATAGAAGAATCGAAGAACAGAATCAGAAATGTAAATGGCTCAACCAAATTTTGCCGACTACTCGGCCCACCACTGGAACTAGAGTTAAAACAGGCTCTGACTGTATGCAGTGCAGCTACGCCACCAATGCACAGTCCATTCCCAATCCATCTGTGAGTCCTCACACAAGATGATAGTTTTCCCAACCAGTGACGTTTTAGGAGTTCTGTCTGTCTGTCTGTCTGTCTGTCTGTCTGTATCTATCTATCCATCCATCCATCCATCTATCTGTTTGTCTGTCTGTCTCTCCCTCTCTCTCTCTCTCTCTCTCTATCTATCTTTCTATCCACCTATCTTATCCCAGTGCATGTCAGGGATTTTACCTCTTCTGGACGTACCTGCTTGACAGGTTGAAGTGCAAGTACTCCAGTCACTGTATGGCGTAACCATACAGTCTCTTTTACAAGGCAGGAGACAGGGCCTCACTGTCTCTGGGCGCAGACTCTCTGGACACCTGAAAAAACACCAACAGATAAGATGAGAACACCAGCAAGATGCCGAATCCCTGTGAAGCTCATTAATAATACAGTAAGGACATGAGGGTTGAGACTGTTTACACAGGAATGATGCAGGCATACAATACAGTTTTATATTGTTGGTCCATTCTGCCAGCCTGATCTTACTTTTTGGGAGGTACTTGGCCCACGTTGACACGGACACAGATGACTTTGCGGGTCTGCATTCCCACCGAGCAGGAGGCCTCGATACCAGAGGCGCCAGCTCCACCACGGGTGATGGAACCGTTGGCAGCGGGCACAGATGTATCCTCGATACACTGGCCCCAGGTGCCCGTCTGCCAGTGGTACACGGTGCAGGGGTGCTCGTTACAGCTCCGCACCTCCTGCAGAGCACTGCTGTTGGGGCACGGGATCCCACCTGGATCAGGAAGAGAAGAACCAAATCTGAATTTCGACTCACCGTAATGAATCTCAAAGCATCATTTATGTTTATTAGGAGCTACAATGTAAATGTCGACAAAATACTTTGTTCTTTTAAATAATATTATATAATACTTTATTTAACCCCCTTTGGATGTATTAACTTCATACAGCAGTATGAAGAAAGGGGAAAACAAAGTGAAAACCCTTGAAAAATTAGCTGCTAAACAAAATTGCACTCATGGTGTGTAATTATTTACAAGGCAGTCGGTAAAGTACTGGACTAGTAATCAAAAGGTTGCTGGTTCGAGCTCAACCACTGCCAGGTTGCCACTGTTGGGCCCTACAGCAAGGATCTTAATTGCTTATAATATATAATATTCATGTACTAAGTCACTTTGGATAAAAGCATCTGCCAAAAAAGTAAAGGATTCCCTTTAATAGCAAGTGATGTAGAGTACTTAGCAACGGCGAGTTTTGAACCAGGGTCTTCAGACTCCAGCAAAGTGCTGAAAATGTAAAACAGTTTGCCGTATATACTTAGTGGGAATGATAGGATTCAGCCCATAGTTAGCTGCATGCTAAAAAAAAATCACTATTTAAAATGAAATGCAAGTGATTATCAAGTGATTAAAATAGCATGTCTTCTATTTGGTTGTATCTATAGTGCAGGTAGACAGAAAGTCTGCTACGTTTCTCCTAGGTGTTCAGACGTCATGTAGGAATCTGCCACTGCCTGGTAAAGTGGAGGCTAATGTGTTCATTCGCACACGCCAGAGAAGGGATGTGCCAGCTCCACCTCTATATGACAAAAATAGATATTAACATCTTACCTTAAACTTGAACCATGTCATTCCTAAACTATATGAGCAGAATTATGGATTTTCGAGACCCTATAACAGCCTTCGGTCTTCAGTGTGCGGCCATTTAAACAGTAGAAGGTGTTTTTTGGGTTGTTCATAGTAACTCAAAGTGTTTGGATTCTGGTGTATCTACATTTCTGACATTTCATTCCGAATTCACACTTCCATGTTCATTAACACCATCGAGTTCAAATGTACAATTTCAACCACAATTACACACCAATTGCACAAGCACAATTGCACTAATGATAAGGAGCATTAGAGCTAATGACCGAGATGTACTACCATAAAGCTGCTAGCATCTCAGCAGCACATAAAGCGTTCCGTGTCATCCGATACGATGATTCACATTCTGCTGAGACGATGCCAAAATATCTTTGAATGGGAGTCGGTTTTAATGAGCTCTGACCAGATCGGTCTGAAATAGCACCGAGCTGATTAGCTCACGGAGCCTCAGCACCAGACCCCAGGAGTGTTCACGACCAGATATTAGCCAACGCCGAGTGCCAATTCCTTTCCATAAAGAAACTGTAGGGCGTCCGTTACTGTGTTGAGATTGGGATTATGTTAATACTGTGACACTGGAAAATCCAATTATGGATTGTGCTGGTGGCACGGAGGTGAACTCATGCTTTAATATTAGCAAATTTGTTTTTGTGTGTGTTTGTATGGTTGCTTACTTAGCAAATAACAAAGGAAGCGAGTTCATAACTAATCCAAACAGGGCAGTTCATCAGGGCAGTTTTGGTTTTCTGATGGATTAGTAAAAAATCAACACTGGTTCATGCACAGTATAAAAAATGCTAATAAATATTTGTATTTTAAATAAAATGAGCTAAAATGACTTTTTTTTACAATTTCAAGGTAGAGGGGTTTTTAATCCACCCACTGGCAGGATTTTCAGAGGTTAGCATTACAGCTTTGTATTTGAGCAGCTCAGTGAAACCTTCCAACAGTGCTTCAGTAAAATTACATTTAGGATGAGGATTAGCTCCACGCTCCATTATTTACTGACCTGCTACTCGGATGAGCACTAATCCTTTGTGTGGTTATAAAAGTGTGTCCTTCATAGCTCGGTATAATTACTCACCCGCTGCTTCATCCCACTCGTGGGGTGAAAAAATGACCCGTTACAGTTATAAACAATGTACTCATTTCTATAAGTTCTGTATTATATATTAGATGATTGTCACAACCTGTAATTTCTATCAAGTTGTTTCTATAAATATATTTCTCTTTCTTTTTCCTTTGTCCTTTTGTCTTGTATTGAAAAAGTCAAGTTCAGTATTATTATGTCTTTATTAGTATCTACAGTGTATTACTGATTCATTTTCTTGCTATCCAGTTTAAACCAATATGTGTTAATCCAATATTTAATCACAAGCATTATTTATTTATTCATTTGTAACTCATAAAATATGAAACATTATATTTATTCATTTTCTTTGTCTCTTGAATGACCAATTTATCCTGGTCAGTGTCACAGTGTCATTTAAAATTGTGACTGGACAAGTTTCCAGTCACAATTTTATAGTTACAATTGACCTCACTTGCACATATTTGGACTTTTGGGAGAAAACTGGAGCTCCTGGAGGAAAATCAAATGGAGACAGGGAGAACATGCAAACTTACACTCCGGTCATCCAGCAGGGAAATCAAACCCGAGCCGCTCTTGCTGTGAGACGATAGCATTAACCACTGCACCACTTCACATCAGGACAAATTCGAACCTTGTTTAAGGGGCTGATTATTTTTGAGCTATTGAGAACTTTTACAATCAGAGCTCATCCAAACAGTTCAAAACATTTATTTGCCTTTAAAGGGCCAGACGTCACAACTAAACAGAGCAATTTCACGCCGCTATCGGTCTACAACTGCGTTCTCGGGTTCTCGTCGTCTCTTTTGATGCGGCGTGCCAAATCGTTTAAGTCCTAATCAACCTCAAGATACAGCATGTAGCATCATTTTAGAAACCACCTCCAGATGCAGGAATCTATGCCACATCCATAATTTATAAACCCCGCTTCTGTGCATGGTTTATTAAATCTGTTCTCCTGCCTGTCACATGCGCCGCTCTGGCAGAACACTCGAGCGCAGACACTTTCAAGCCTATTAAACTGATAGCTGGGATATAAAATGAGCTACTTTGATTTGCTCCGAGACGCCGGTGCAAGCCCTACTCACTCATATGAGAGATATTTGTGAAAATGGAGAGCCGGACAGTGAGTGGCAGCTCGGAGAGGAAGAACTCTGCTTCATCGTCGCTCTATTACAAATCAGACACTCGTTTTTTTTCAGCCCGGCCACCTGAGGTTTGAATCGCTTAACACTCCGGGATGCTCATTAACTCGGCCGGGTGAGGTTTTTATACGTCTGCTGGAACGATATACGTTGTGCTAAGCAAGCCGAACGGGGGAGGGTAGGACTGGGTGGTAAGACTACCAATTTTCTTGGGATCCATTGTCTAGACACGGTTTACAATTCACCAGCTATGCATTAACAACACTTATTACATGGGTAGCATTTTTGGTATATTGTGAGCATTTCCTGGCATATGAATGTCAATCATTATATTGATGGCAGATTATATTTCTCGTACAGTCCTTTTCATCTTCGCCATGGATAATGTCTGCTTATTCCTAAAGTCTGCTTATTTCTTAAATCATGCTAAAATGAGAACCAAACATGAGTTTTTGAGTTCTTTAAAAATGAGATTTCCAAAAACTATTATTGAATAGGAATTATATAGATGCTCAAGTCGCGCACCGGTACTGCACACTAGCCCGGTGGTCCCCAACCACTGGACCATGTACTGGGTCATTTATTACAGGGCCAAAAAACAATAAATAATCACAGATTCAAAAGGTAATGAAAACACTGCTTCCATTTCCAACACACTTCAGGTAGGAGTGTTTCAGTGTAGCAATAAAAGCTCAGGATTTCCACTGATTTTCTGTCATTTGTGAGCTGTACTTTTATTATTTTTAAATTTCCCCCAAATCTTAAATGAAATGGCTAAATGAATCTAGCTCATTAAAAAAAAGTCCTGGGGATCCAGTATTGAAGTATCGATGGTGCTGTAAGGCCGGTAGGTCTCTGCATGGACATCATTGAGTAATGACTGAGAGAGGTGGCTGAAACGTGTAACCACCGGGAGGCGCATTTGTTGGTGCCTGCTCTTGTTTGTTGTACCTCTAATGTCTAGAACCTGATGGTAATGCCCCAATACCAAACACCACAGGTCTCCTACAGGTGCGAAGTCCATGTCTTGGCATGTTACTGTTCCTAATATTTTGGCTAATGTGTGTTAGTGTTTTAATTGCAGGTTTTTCCAGTAAATAAAATTACCTGTACGCTACCAAGCAGAGACATGCTGCAGATGGATTGGCTTCTCCAAACTGCCTGAAGATATAAGGACTAAACTGGTTCTCTGACTGGACGTTGCACTGCATTATAGCTTCTATAAAATAATACTCACCCTCTCCGGCATACGCCAGAATGGATCGTGCTCTTGTCTGTTTTCCCTCTGTGTTTTTTCCTGAGCAGGTGTGTGAGCAGAGAGACCAGGACGTCCAGGGGCTCAGCACACAGTCGTCGGGGCACGGCACTTCACACAGAGAAGGCATGGGCAGGATGGCATCACGACACAGCTGCCGCTCCACAAACTCGCCTGAACACAGCAAACGCAAGAGTCATTATGATCATGAATGAACTGAGATACACTTTAAGTGCAATGCAGACTCAGCATCAGTTTTCTTCTTTTGTTCACCATTCACCCATCACAGAAACGCATGCATTCCAATACATCCCTTATTAAAGAGAGTTTACCTCCAAAACAGAGCAGATCCCCATACCGAGTACATCATTTACATCTAATCTGCATATTCATGAGAACGAACACACTGTGTGTGCACCACCACCCGTGTTCCTTTAGTTCCTTTCATCTGCTGCCCAGAAGAGAGAAGTTCAGCTGCAGCGTGTGTAAGTTCAGCAGCAGTTCACACATGTATGAATTATACATTAGTAATCCCACATCTGGATTAATGCCGGTTAACAGAGGCAGATGTTCGAGCTTATGAGATTTAGTTTACGAGCTTGACATGAATTAAATTCTCATGTTGAAATAGAAGAAAACTCACCTGACAAAACATGCTAAAGTTTTATATTTATTATTATTATTATTATTTTTTATTATTATTATTATTTTTTTTTTATTATTCCTTTTTAAATATTTACAATTCTAATATCCATTATAAGTTTTTATTTTTTAGCTCAGTTTGTCAAATAAAATGTAAGGTAACAATTAAAATAAGGAATTCATACATTTATTCATTCATAAATTTTTATCCTTTTCTTTAATTCACAAGCCTTAAGGTCGTCTGAAGGAGTTTGTTTTGGAGATGACACCCTCCAGGCTTCTCTGAGCCGATTCTCCAGGGGTCCCAGTATTGATTTGGAACACTCCATCCTGCTTTAATCGGAAAGAACCAGTATAAAACGACCAGTATAACAGAGAAGAAAGCCAGTGTGTCCGATTTCAGAGTCGAACCTTGTGGGACCCCACAGATCCATTTTCATCAGCGACAGAAAGCAGGATCAATAAAGTCCAGATGAACCAGGAGTGAGAGGAATGCAGGAACATTGAAGAATCACATCTCTGCTGTAGCTTTTACATAGATACACGTCTGTGTTAAATCAAGATGAGTGCAGCAGTAGAAAAACAACAAATATACAGCAGGAATCTTACAAAAATCAAAGAAAAAGAGCCCTTAATAAAGCCAAGCCTGGTACACTCAGCTTTTTCTGCTAACCTAATTTAAGGAAATCCTCTTCAGTAAAGATTTTAAGGGTGGTGAGCAGTAATTTGATTTTAGGGCAGAGTTCAAGACGGGTAAAGAAAAACCCCCTTCATCCTCAAGTCATCACTACGGAAGAAAAAGTGTTAAAAAATCATTTTACTTTTCAGTGAATAAGAACAGAAGGACATAAACACCAAAGACATAAAAAATACCTCTTCATTTCCTGTTTATTTTATTTATATTGAATACTGTATGTTATTCATGGGTTTACTTTACATCTAATTTTATAAAAT
Source organism: Microcambeva bendego (assembly GCA_034509265.1). NCBI lineage: Eukaryota > Metazoa > Chordata > Actinopteri > Siluriformes > Trichomycteridae > Microcambeva > Microcambeva bendego. Next base: position 2,394,083 of record JAYDZG010000015.1, on the reverse strand, counting down.
TATTTTTATTTTATTTATTTAATTATTATTAATTAAATATTTAATTATTATTAATTATTTATTTATAGATCTATTTTGCTTGCATGGGTGGAGAAGTATTGCATTACATCGACCTGTACAAATTGGGAACAATAATTATGACACACATTTAACCACTGGAGAGGCACACAGCTGTATTACTGCTCCCGTCTCACTCTCTGTTTCAACTTCACTTTCTCCTCTGGGTGCTCATTAGCTGTGTAGATGCCAAGGTCCAATTTCCCAGTAATTGCCACATCCATGAACCAAAATTCACTTAAGCAAGGAGGAGAGAACTGTGTAAACGCACTGTACAATTACAACGCACTAGCTTATCATCCATGCATTAATGCACCTCTAACTTAATCATGGATTTCACCAAAGACGTCTCGGACAGAGACGTCACTTAAGACGCGTTTATCCTCTCTCGGAGCAATAAGCATGGAGTGCCCTCATATCCTCTACAATCTAAGGTTAATTTATTCTAATAAAAATCAATTTGGTTTGACTGCAGTGCTCTTACATCATCACACTGCACTCGTTCTGGATTCATTATTTTAGTTGTCGAAATGCTCAGCTTTGCTCAGTTCTGTTATGCAGAATTAATTAGATCAGACAAATTAGAATCACAATTAAACTGTAGTGAAGTTCCTCAGTCCTTCCCACTGGTCCTTCATCAAGTCTGCCGAAACATTCATCCCTTTAAAAAATCCCATTAAATATGCATTAGTGCTGCGCTTCCAAGTGTCTGACTTCCCAGAGACACGTTTAAACCGAGATTGCTGAGCGTTTAAAGAACAAACAAAATACAGTTTGTGGATTGTTAAAGACGCCTGATTTTCTAATCGTCCATTTTATCAAGAAGAGTTATTAGTAACTCTTAAATCACTTAAAAGCCGACAGATCTGTCTGAATCATCTCAGCTGTGCTGGGATATTTTCTCTGCTTTTTCGTTCATCTTCTCTTCCAGATGTTTCAACAGAAATGTTCATGGTTTTTAAATAACAGCCCAGATTCAATTTATGTTCAAAACCTATTTAACCTACAGTTTTGTCAAATAAGGATTGTGTAAATACGGTGCTGACCAGCCATAACATTATGACCACTGACAAGAATAACACTGATCATCTCTTCCTCGTGGCACCTGTTAGTAGGATGTATTAAGCAGCAAATGAACACTTTATCCTGAAAGTCAATGTTAGAATCAGGAAAAAATGGTGAGAATTTGAGCAAGAGATTGTGACGGCTAGACGACCGGGACAGAGTATCTCCAAAACTGCTAAAACAGGGTCACTGATGCACGCGAGGACATGAGGCAAAATGTTAGGGTCATTCAATTTGTTCATCATCCTGGTACAGAACGAACAGTTAAGGTGTCCAAATACTTTGATTATATAGTATAGTAAATGACTGGAAGAATGACATCTGCTAAAGCACCGCCTATAAATTTGACTCCTTCGTAAAGAGTCTATAAATGGGTCATTAGGATTGGTTGGACTGATACAACACGCTATGCTATGAACTTCCCCCTTTAGCCAATACAAAATAAATGACCAGTACCCACGGCCCATATAAAGCAATTACCAGACCTGGGAATTAAACAGACCTGAAGATAGTTCAGAGCAATAAGAGATGGCAGTGGTCACTCTTTATCCACAAACCATTTTAAATGACTGGCCCAAATTGCCTTGCAGCCTTGTGCTTCATGAAATCATTTGTCCTTTTTAGGTTTTTCGTCCTGCTGTGAAATGTTCTTACCATCACTATTGACACACTGGACTTGGGGGTTCTGTGTTCCAGGTCCACACTGTTTGTCATTGTCAGGAATACATTCCTCCAGCTTGAGCAGCAGCCATTCGTAGCAGCTGGGTTCTTCACAGGGAATGGCCTCTGTCAAGTGAGGGCAGCTGCCCGTTCCACCAGTGGGTTCATTTATTTTCCTCCTCTTCCTCAGTTTAAAACCTGAAACCCATGAAAAACATCAGTTGGGGTTGTACCATGTCATTGTACATTGTCTTATTGTTTTAAATCTAACACACTTGGTGTTGTCAATATTTAAATATAATCCACAAGTAAAGGTGTGTGTTAGCAGGAAATTGGTGTTTAACATATTGCTCACCTTTCATTAGTGAGATAATCTTAGGGACTGAGACGGGACTTAAGTCAACCAATAGTTGTAGCTACCATGCAATCAGTCAAACTCATAAGTGTGCAATAACATTGTAAAATACTGGGAGGAAATACTGCAATAGGGTTAATACAGATTTACCCTTCAAAAACAAATGAGTTATTAATTAGTGTTAAAAATGACATAATTGTATAAACGTATTTATCAGGGCCGCCCATTAGGAGACAATGCCAACAATGATAGGAACCATTGAACCATTCAACATGATTATTCTGTCATGCTCATGCCTGCATATCTCCTCTGGGAATAGTACAATTATTGTTCCATAAAGATCTGGCTTTGAAATTTGGCTTTGTGGAACCATGAGATGGTCCAAGGTCACCTCCATCACGCCCCAACCCCCATCTCTGCAGGGCCCTAATCTAATTCATACTGCTGTTTTGGCCTGATAAGAGGAACCGCAGGGGTCTTGGTCGGCCTGCGGGGCATAAGCGGCCACAGCGTTTTTCTTTCTGATAGTTTCTGTGCGCTGGTTATAGAGCTGATTTTTCATCATTAATATCAAATTGTCAACAACATGAGCCAAATCAATTTGTTTGTCTGACTCATTTACACTCGGTGCACAAAGGTGACTGTTGGGCAAAGTCTACCGTTACGTTATTGCTACCTGTCTTCACGAGGCATCCCACATTAATGTTCAATTTACTAAAGCTGTAGCTCACCTGGGAGTTGTACCGAATGCTAACTGACTGTTCTCTAGAATGGTGGTGCTGACAATTATAGAGCCAAAAATGATTCAGACTAAAGATTTTTCTTTGGAAACAAAGAAATTAATTACTTGATACATTGATTTATTTTTAATGATGACACAGTAGAACAAGTGAACATTGTGGATGGCATTGATTTGACTCATAAGCCATTGATGCAGGGTAGTAGGCCCATTCAACACAGCATTTATTAAATATAATAAACAAGTGGGAATAATAGTTTTTTGTTTGTGTTACTTTTTTGACTGTGGTTCAGTTTCTGAAATTGGCTATTACAAAATTCTGTTCTTTCCACGTCTCCTTCATTTTCATGTGGCTAGATGTCCACCAATAACCATAAACAGCTACTAACAACAGAAACACGGCACTAAAAAAACAGTGTTTTAAATCATGGCATAAATGTTTTTAACAGTTTTAATGCTCAGAAGCCGATCTCAGACAAAATGTACTATTTAAATGAGAAATGTATTCTGCATGGCAATCTTTTCCTAAAGCTTCCACAGTGATCAATGCTTAAATCACTGGTGTGTGCCTCCACATGAGTGCGCTTTACCCACTACGGAGTGGGCGTCAATGAAACGCGAGAAGATAGCGAGAATCCATCATTAAGATACATGAGGAGAGATCTCGCTCCCTATGTATAGGTCTAAGTCACATCATTAGTGAAAAGTAAATGCACATTAAACATAGCAGAGGTCTCACCAGGCTCTCTGTCAGAATATCAGCACTATCAAAATAGCAAACCGCTTCCACTAGGTCTCCAGTTATCGCACACAATAGCCATTTGTCAATAGGAAATATGGACAAAAGGCCCTTAAAGCTCCATATCTTTATGTGCAACTGGATGTTTTTTTTCTTTCTTTCCCTGTCTCCTTTTCCTCCAGACTATCACAAACGCTTTTGAGGAAATGCATTGTGGTTTTATAGCTGCTGATAAACTCATGAAGGATAGATGGACAGATAAGGATCTAATGATCTTCCAGAGGTGAAGTGGCTTAGTAGACACAGTGTGTGATACTGAAAGGGAACTTTAAGAGTCCGGTAATGTATTGGAATTCATTTAATCAATTATTTATGTCAACTGGAGGCATAATATTCAAAAAACTAAAATGATGTTAACATTAGAAGGAAAAAGCTCTTAGACCTGTCATAGCTGCACGAGTAGGCAACTGGTTTTGGAAAGAAAGCAGTAGAGTTTAAATAAGGAGACATAATATTATGAGCACTGACCACTGAAGTGAATAACACTGATTATCTCTTCCTCACAGCACCAGTTAGTGGGGGGGATATATTAGGAAGTGAACATTAATCCTCATGGTTGATGTTAGAAGCAGGAAAAACTTAAGAAGAAGTTAATGCTGGTTAGTGCAGCACAGTTAGAGTTGTCTGATCGGTGGACACCAAGATTGAAGAGGCATTTCAATTCTTATTTCTATAAATAATTCAACAATTTAGTCGGAAAACAAGTCAGAATAAAGTTCCCATGAAGCATCCCATCGTAACATTCTTATAGAGTAACATCCACCTTTTTTGGAGCTCTGGTCCTGACAGTTTTCGAAAGTGCAGGGTCCCCAGGCGCTCCACGAAGAGACCTCACACTCCACTGGACATGGGATGTGACAAAGCTGGCTGGTGTTGGGTGGAACTCCTGAACATAGGTCACTGTCCACTGGCCGCAATGCTGAGGAAACACACAAGGCATTTCAGTGATGCTGAACTTTAGGTCTGGACATAAACGTCAAAATGTGATTTTTACGTTACTTTAAATTAAAAACATCAGAGGGTTTTGGCTTTTGGTGGGAAAAAAGACTAGGCCAAGATGAAACCTATTCATAATCCCATATCAGCCTTTTCATGGCGTGGCATAAAACATCACGGCTGTGTTCCAAATCACACATCAACTGCACTACCAAAAGTATAGTTACACTACATGTAACTCTTAGAATGCAATTTGGACTACAGTCTGATAATTCCTTCAGTTAATGGGGTCCAGTGGCTGCTTTTCTTTTCTGGCCGTCTTGCAAACTTGCTCAGTTGTCGTCATCTTCTCACTGGTGTATGTGTGGCCTCAAAACTTAATTTTTTCAAAGCATCCTCTGTGACCACCCCCTACACGCCTGTGTGTGTATGTGTGTGTGTGCATCTCAGCGGTATGTGACTTTCAGCAAGGTCACATACTGATGGATAGCACTGTGACAGATCTGCAACTCATTGGCATGCAAATTACCAAGGGTGGTCGAAAAGGTGTGCGCTTTAATTGAGCCCCTTTTTAAAATGACTGGAGCGTTTGTGTGTGTACATGTGATAAGGGGGTGGAGGCGGAGTGTAAAAAAGTGCTTATAAAGGACATTAATCAACATATTTGACCATTACATTGGTTTAATTGCATTTTACTTTATCATTATTTTATTTACCATTAACCCATGTTTTATAGGGCTGGACGTCATTCAAAGAAAAAAAAGGTTGTCTGTGCTTTGTCTCATTGTACCCCCCACATCTCCTCGCCTCCTCACCTCCCCATTAACCCAGTCTGATTAATGATGCTCTCCTTGCAGCTCGACCTTGTTCAGGTGCCACATCACTCGTGTGCAGGCCAGATGGTTCACACTTTACCCACCGAAGACTTCCCCAACCTAATTAGAGCACCAATATCCTATCAGTACTTCTGCCAATCCGCCGTCGCCGGTTCCCCTCGCTTTACATCATCTATAACTCCACATGTTCCCAGCGGCGGTCCGTGCAGCAGCGCTGTAACAAAGCCGTCATACAGAATCCTCGACAGGGAGCCACTTCCATTAGGAACTGCAAGGAAATACAGCCAGCAGTGGAGCGAAGGAACATCAGCCGCGTTGCTCATATTCAGACTCCCCGGGTCTGGAGTGTATTAATAGATAAAGCCTGATTTAGCAGCTGCTTTTGTCCTGTAGTGGGGGGATCTGCAGCCCCCCTGCAGGGACGCAAACAGCCGAGCTGGAAACTTCTACTTCTAACCTGTGAGAATCTCAATGCTCTTAACTCCAAAACCATGAACCAGAAGATGCAACAAATTTAGCTGCCCATATGAGGCATAATTAAACGTTTATTTATAGGAAAGTTATAAATTAATCATCGACTGTTCATGTCATGTTTTTTTTTTGTTTTACTTAGGGGCACAGGAGGTAGACAATAACTTTTATTTACAACTAACCTACACAGCCAACCTCGGATCATGAAAACACAATTTTTGTATTTATATGGTGTGATACATGATTTATGACCATAAGTATGTAGACATGCCTTCTAGTCTTTCAATTCATGTTTAGCCACACCCATTGCTAACAGGTGTGTAAAATTAAAATTGATTTTATAAAATAACTAATGGATTTTCAAACTTGCGGTAACCGTCTGAGTTAAGCAGGGTTTAGAGTAATGACCCTTAATGAGTAATGAGTTTGAGCCTTTCACAGAGACCCCATACCCCTAAAACATTGTCAGGAATCATTAAATAGTTGGTCGTATATATCAGGTTTTAATAACCCTGATATATAAAAAATCACATGATGGTGTACATTAATGCCACCTTGTTGAGGCTTTTTATTTACATTTTGTAAACCACAGTTGGACCAGATTCTACACAGCAGTGAAGAGAGAATAAGATGCATCGTTCATGTCATCAGAGTCACAAAGAATCCTTGACAAGATGAAAAAAGTTTTAGAAACCCTGACATGTACTTAGCTCCGGTCAGAATTGTTTATTTACTTATTAGGATTTTAACGTCATGCTTTAGACTCTCGGTTACATTCATGCCAGACACACGGTTATTCATCACTCAAGGTTCATCTTTCAATAAGTGTATATAAAAAACAGTATTGGGCAATTTTGTATCTCCGATTAACCCAAATGCATGTTTTTGGACTGTGGGAGGAAACCGGAGCACCCAGAGTAACATGCTAAACTCCACACAGAAAGGACAGCCCAGGTAAGAAAGAAAACCCAAACAGTTACTGTATGTCAGATATTAATTAAAAGGTTTTAATTGAGTCTGCAGTCAAACTAGCTTTTCTTACTCAGTGACCAGTTTCTGTTTTTTTTTTCTCAAGAAAACACTTTTTTGTACAACAGTTGTCACACTGGCAGCTATTGGGCACCAATCAAAATTTCCAGTCTGCCACTGTCCTATTGCTTCAGCCAGCCAAGACTGTCACCCCAGATGCCTGTGAGACTATAAAACTGGCAGCTCTCCAACAATGCCGGGACGGTCTCACACCCTGAGGAGGTGCGACGGCACTGTTTCGGTCATTCAAATTGATTTTTTTCTTTTTTTTTTATCACAGTAGTGGCCAAGCATCAGATTTACTTTGAGAGCAGCTGTGAATATTGTAATAAATTCAGCAGCAGGTCACCAGGTCGGCACTCGGAGCAGATGGCAGGGGGCTTTTCTGTCACCCTCTAATAGAGTGTGGGCATGCTACCAGCTTTAGTACGCAGCACGGGGTACTCGACTCTCCGGCCATGTCACATCACACTTAATGACTGTGTGGAGGTGTGAGGGATGCGTTCACAAACATAAAGGTTTTCTTAACATTTTCCAGAGCAGCAGATTCACCTCGCTGTGCGTCTTACCTTCTTTGCTCTTGAGGGAGCTGAGGTTGGACGGCGAGTCCGATGGAGCTTGAATGCAGTACACTTCCCGGCTCTGGATCCCTCCTCCACATAATCCGGTCTGATTTCCTCTCCTGCGATCCTGCTGGCTGAGCAGCACGTCCACCCTGCATTCGCTCCATTCTGTAGTCTTCCACACATAACTGCACAAAATAGAAAAAACAATCTCATTTTCGGGTTTATTTAATGTGCAAAGCAAAAATAGTACGACCCTGACCTGCAACACTTTCACAGTATTATATATGTATATATTCAATAAATATATTCAATAGAAATATTTTAGACAAAAGACAGGATTAAGTGACTGATATTTAAACTTTGAATAAAAAAATATTAAATTACTAAATTTAAATAAGAAGTTATTTTCTGCAAAGCTAAATAAAGGTGTGAGGAGATTAAATCCCTGATGAATTTTCTACTCTGGCAGAACACTGGTCCACATGGCATAAGTCATCGGGTCCAACTGGGGCTAATTTTGACTGACACACACACGGCTCTCCCAGTGAGACAGTGAGTGATGGAGCTCGGACCAGGCCATCTGTGGCGGGAATCAGATTAGACACCACCTTGTCTGTCCTCACCAGCACTCCCTATTCATCACTTTTCCTCATCCAGACTGGCAGCACGCCAATATGCCAGCCCTCCCTGCCCACCCTCTAAGTCAAACCATTCGCCTGTTTTTTTCTCCCACTTAATCTACAGGAAAGCCCCCAGAACACACAACATACATGAAGAGGGGCTTTTTATTGCTCTACCTACTGTTAACACCAGGCCTAACCACTGTCCTTTAAGCACGGAACACAACCTCAGTGTGAAATCAGAAATCAAAAAACCCACTGAGAGGAGACCCTGCTTACTATAGCAGCAACAGCCATGTCAACATCAAAACAAACACTTACATTTAATGATACACGCATCTGACCGTCCTTTTCCAAAACCAAGGACTTTAATATGATGTTTTGAAAAAAATCTTTGGTTCTCAAAATTATTCAGAAAGCTACCTAAGATTATTGATTTTCTTGCCCTTCATTTTTCTGTGACTTCTAATCAATAATGAGGAATTAGGAGGCCATGCCCCAAAGTTAAATTATATTGAGAATATAAAAAATCCTGAGCAAGCCCCCTGTCCTTTAATCGCTTGCATTGTATTCGGTCACAGTTCCAACTTACACTACACATGGTGGAACTGAGTCTCCCTGAGGTGAACACGGCTCTGACTCGTCCAGACTTGGACACTCGGCTCCTCCGGCCACGTTAAACTGCTTGACATGCCGGACTCGTGTGCGCTGACCCTTCGGCCCGTTGAGATCGTAGCATTCTTTGGAGCAGGACGACCACTCGGACCACTCGGTCACTTCGCAGTCCTTGGTGATGACGCAGGCCTGGTACGTCAGTGGAGGGGTTTGTTCCTCGCACAAGCTGCAGAAGGAAACAGAAAGGGGTCAGTTTAAGGCGAATGACTACATAGCACGATTGTAATCATCAATTAATCATAAAATCAATACTGTGTCAAGGATGGTTTGTGGACCAGATCGTCGGCTATCAACATTTTATACCGAAGGAGCTTAAATTACATAAAAAATAAAGAAGTCATTGCAATTAGACACCTCACCAATCTTCCTGAACAGGCCATGAATTTTTATTCTCGGGGAGAACATGCAAACTCTGCACAGAAATGACCTAGATCGCCCCACCGGGGATCAAACCAGGACCTTCTCACTGTGAGGCGACAGTGCTAACCACTAAGCCACCATGCTGCTCACTACCACTGATTTAGGTTTATTCAAGAAACTAATCTCAACACCAATAACAGCAAGTTCTGATTTTAATTTAGATAATTATTAACTAACGACAGTGAATTTTAATTAGCAGATTTCCGACCCCCTTTTTCACTGAATGATTAAAGCTGTTTCCCTTTCCGCAGGCGTTTAGAGACACATGGGTGAAAGTTTTACTTCCTGCTGGATATTAATTACTCGTTTGAACTGATGAGGATCGCCCGCTTAGAAATATTAAACTCAGCAGTTCATGATCTTTTCCTTAGAAAGTCATACGATCATTTTATTTCAAATAAAGTGTGCTGAGTTCACTCAGAGGCTGGACTCTGGAGTCTTTAGATTTTTATTATTTCATTCTAGTGACACATCAGTGTCCTGAATACTGGACACACAGTACCAGCCTCTATCATCGCAGTACTATCCTGCGCCCGGAGCTAAAACCACTACAGGTCATGTTTACTCACTTTATTGTACCTTTGAATTTCAATGCACAAAGCCAATGGTGAAAATAAATAATTAATAAATTATTTGGATCAAAGACGGTACGAACCTCATCTCTGCTGTGGTTCCATTCTTGTGCACACAAATCATCTCTCTAGTTTGGTATCCAACCTGGAGGTCCCAGAACTTTCCACCCTGCCGGTTGAGCCGGTTCCTCGTCCTCTTCTTCTTGATAAGTTCTCGAGTTTCTGGATCTCTCAGCCGGGTTCTCTCCCTCAGTCGTTCTCCTTTTGCTTTGTTTTTACGCCGCTTGGCCTGCCTCTCCTGCCTCGTTTGTCGCTCTTGCTCAGTCAGTTCTGGATGGTTTGGTTTGTTTTTACGGTTTTTTCTCTCCTTGCGGTTGGGTCGGTCTGGCCTGTTGGGCCTGTCTGGACGGTTCGGTCTGTCTGGACGGTTCGGTCTGTCCTTACGTTTTGGCCGATCTGGCCGATCTGGTTTGTCTGGACGATTTGGTCGGTCTCTGCGTCTGGGACGGTCTGGACGTTTGGATTTCTCCGTTTGTTCAGGTTGGTCTTCGTCCACATGTCTGGCTTGGCGTGTAGGGGGCATGATACAATCCTCCCAGGATCCCACCCTAAGGCTGTACATGCTCTCCTCGTCCTCACACGACTCCTCCTGGCAGGTTCTGAACTCGGTGAGATTGGGGCAAGCCGCACCACCGAAAAGAGGCGGAGCGAGGACGGATCGAACCCGGCTCTGCAAGCCCACCCCACACGTCTTGGTGCATGGAGTCCAGGTGAGAAACTCCGAAACCACGCAGTCCTGCGGGCACGGTATGAGGCAGGCCTGCTCGAGGCGCGGCTTGGGCTCAAAGTACTCGCAGATGGTGTCTTCTGCGGGCTCACCGTTGCCCTTTTGGATGCAGGCCACCTCTCGTGTTTGGAGCCCTTCTTCACCACGTGTGCACACAGCTGGCCGGGTCACGGCAGAGTTACGCAGTGACACTGGTACGCACTGGTTCCACGCGCCCAGCTGCCAGTCGTAAAGCTCTTTGTGCCAGTCACAGACTCGAAAGCAGGTCTGCTGGTTGTCTGGTTGCTCGCTCTGGGGGCAGTTGGTCCGGAGGGTGGTCCAGCCCTCAGAGTGGGCGCACCATACGGCTCGGCTCTGGCTCCCACCTGGACCGCACTCACTGCCCATACACCTTCCCCAGGGACCTGTCAATGAAAAATAAATTTTAAAAAAACGTTAAAAATTTTGCCTTAACAATCATTACTGATTAGTAGAAATGTGCATTATGGATTTGACTTAGTTTTTTAACACAGCATGTCCTTCATGACACAAAACTCCCTATTTATCTGCCCGCAAAACCACTACAGTGCAATGGTATAGGCTAGGTCCCTATTGGTCAACTCGATGTCTCCAGTTAACCTTGCTGTATGTTTCAGTAGTGTGGTAGAGCAAAACAGACACAAGGAGAACATGCAAACTCCACACAGAAAAGACCCCATCTGGGGATCAAGCCCAGGACCTTCTTGCAGTGAAGCGACAGTGCTACCCACTTAGCCACCGTGCCCTTGATATCATCGAATGCCATAATCATTTCCTAAATCGATCCAGCTCTACTCACAAGAATGCCATAAAGCACCCCAAGGAGTGAGTGTATCAGCGGTGATGGACACTAACTGATTGCTCTCGTTGATGTGTGTCAGGAAGGAGCTGAATAAGCACAGCGAAGTGAGAATTGAACAAAGAAGATAAAGACAGATGGATATACAGGAACTGCTCGGGAAAGTGGGTCAGAGTTAGCTCAGATAAATCAGCTGTCGCTTCCTGACCCATTGTTTATTCTTCCTACACGTTTAACAGCACTATGGGTTTCTGTAGTATAAAATGGCACCAGAGTAAAAAATCAAAGCAAAAAAGTAAATTGTAACAGCTCCATGTTCAGAACCGACCGATTGTGATGGGAAGCTCAGACATTAAAACGTCAACACTTTTTCTACATGTTTTTTACATTTTTCTACATTTTCTTTATATTTTCAACTTTTTCTACATTTGTCACATCTACGCTTTTCTACATTTGTCACCTTTTCTACCTTTTTTGACATTTTTCGACATATTTTAAATTTTCTAGTGAAAAATGTAGAAAAATAGAGAAGAAAAGCTGCCTTGGTGGTTGAATAAGATGTGGAAGGCACTCTCAGTAGATTTGGGTACGAACCCATACTTCAGATCACATCCACCCACACATGCTGGTTGTCTTCTCTGTATTGGATGGGATCATCCAGCAAGACAATGTGATACATCATGCAGCTATAAATGTCCCACAGTGGCTAAAAGACTATGAGCAAGATTTGTAATTACTACCCTGATGCTCTAATTCTCCAACAACTGTCAGACCACCTCAATTGTTGTTTCTGCTCTGTGGATCCAGCAGTGAGATGCAGATACCTCCTACCAGGACCTTACTGGGTCACTCCCAGCTTGGCGATCTGTATGGCACACAGCATTTACCCTGGATATTAGCTGACTGTGTATAAACAATCTCTCTAGTCTTTAAGGTTCCTTATATAAACCAGTGTGGTTATAAGAGCGTGAAGACGATGGCTAACTGAGTACTGATGTACGTAGCTACAGAATAAAGTGCCTGGGCTGTAGAGTGATTTAGTAAGAGCCAAAAGGACAGAGGCTGTTTGAGACTCTGTTTTATGACTCCATTCGATAAGGAAGAGGCAGGGCAATGAAAATGTCAACGGAAGAAGCAGCGGGCGAAATTAGCCTGCAGCCGAAGCTGCAGCCGCACGATCGATGAAGATCAATAGTATCCTGGAGAAAGTGGACCAGATGCTAGAGACAGGGCCTGAGCATCTACAACAAACAGCTTTCTCAATATGATCTGGAGAGAAAAAAGTCAAGCAAAAATAAGCCTCAGATGTGCACTACTATTTTTTTTTCAGAAAACCCTAATCCACTGAGAAATATTTTCAAGCCACGTATTTTAATATAATCACTGTTTAAGGAAAGTACACAAATGTGCATCCTAGTTTATCAAAAAATCTATTTGTACTTGGCAAGGAACGATCAATCATCTCAACCTGTTCTTGGTTAAGGATGCTCCTTTGTGTATTTACCCCTGTACTACATTAGTCTCCCCCGGAGATCTGCATCTTTACACAAACCCCTACTGGGTGTTCTGAGTAATTAACGAACATGTCACTGGCTAGCATGGTTATCCACAGGATACCAGGAGAGTGTATATTAAAAATAGGAACCTAATTTGGGCCACACACCTGCCTTCCATTGCCAAGAGGCACCAAGGAAGAGAGAAAAAGCAAGAAAGAAACAAGGTGATAATGCTTCCATTACGGTATCCCACTGGTCCCATTGTTGGCTTATTAGAAATCGAGGAATATAGAAAATAAAGAAACACATAGATGTGGAAATGATTCAGAATGGACTAGACAGAGATCAGTCGAAGATTTTAGAGAAGATGCAACACAGGTTGCATTGTAATAATGATTTAAACCAAATTTGAGAAAAGTCAAATTGTTTCTGTGTATCCATCAATTTATCTTATAGCTTATTTCTGTCTGCTTATATCAGACATTCTCTCTTTTATTAATACAAAATTTGTTAACAAGTAAAACAAGTTATTAATAAGCAGTATAAGCAGGACGTGAGCAAGTCCGACATAGTTTTGTTTTTCCACATTAAAAAGTGATATCAGCAAATGTATTTTAAACTCTCTGAGGATTTGTCTGTGTAATATAAATATACACATAAATAATACGATGCAGATCTTTTTCTGCAAATCCTGTTTGGATGCTGGGGTGTGAGCACAGGGCCAAACAATGTACAAAACCTTCTGATTGTGCGTTGAATTGTCTCTTTGAAAAGCAGAGCTGATTTTTCAGACAGTTCGTGGTGTACTTTAGATGTAATATTAATCTTTACATAAATCGTTTTACACTACTGTTAGTATAGTATCCAAGTAAAGCTGCTCTGTATTGTATCATCGGCTGCATTTCTGCCATTAGCCGACTCTTATCCCTTACAGATGCACACATTACATCTTAGTTTACTCTAATAACAGTCCAAGAATATAAATTTGCTTAAACCCAGTAAGACTTAAACCCAAAGTCTTCTTATATATAGTTATATAGTTCAACAGTCCATATAAGCAGGATTACAGCCATTGTGTCTTCCAGTCATATTCATGTAAATACAGCTTGCAACGTGCTTGGTGTATGTATTATTATTAAATTATTATTATAAGTCATTATGCCCTACTGCTTTACAAATTTGACAGCCCTCCATGCAGCTACTCAAAAGTAACAAATACTTCACAGAAGACACATTAAAACTTGGCTGGAAATATTATAAATACAGTCAGATAGCTATGCCAGACTATTTGTGATTATGACATTTGAGTCATTACTGATTTAAAACAATGGTTAACTAACAATTATTTGCCAACTAAAACAGACCAAATAAAAGTCTTGGCCTGTTGTTCTATTATAAATAATGAACAGCATCCTTGTGTATGTGACATGTACTATTTAAAGGCAATATTATTATTATTAGTAGTAGTAGTAGTAGCAGTAGTAGGAGTAGCAGCAGCAGTAGTAGTAATAGTAACTCACCAGCAAATCAAGCCAGCAAATATTTTACGAAGTGTGTTTTCTCAGCTCCATTTTACATGGAGTCTCTGCAGAGAAATAGAACCTTTCTCTGGCTGTCTGGGTAGTGTGTCTTTTTCTAAAGACTCCAGGGAGTCATTTCATTAGATATGACATTTGTAACATTTCACTTATAAAGCTGCTGCTGAGATAGCCAGCATGGTGCAAAGAGCAAAAATAAAAGTAATCCAGACAGAGGGCCAGCAGCTCTGCCCAAACATACCATTTCATCTCAATTCTCATTCCCATCCTCATCTCAAATACCCACAAGAAGAAAGTTCTTCATAAACCAGATGAATCAGTGTGCTTGGCTCTCTCTTTTAAGAGGCCACACCATACGCTGAGGTCAGTGTGCAGGCCCGGATGAGCTGACCCATGCCGGACCACCTCACGCTCTTTCTGATTTCCAGCCACGGACATCAAATAACTCGGTGGTGATGACAGTACTGTGAGGGTTCTTTGTCTTAAACTCACTGTTGGAATCCAGCATGGAAACAGAAATCTAACTCACCCACCGTGATCTTAAAAAAAGGCCATCTGCCAGCATCTGATTCCACTGTGGTCAGCCACATTTCCATGCCAGAATGCATGCATGGTGGAGTGGGACAAAAACGAAGGATTTCAGCTTCCAAAATTAGATGGCAGAGCTTACTGGACAAAGACAGTAATAGAAGAGAAATACTTCATGTATTGTCCATGTGTGCATAAACAGGAAATGATGTCCATATATATTTCTAAGAAAAAAGGTTCCCATTCTTTTTGTGAAGAGCCATTACACGCACCATTTCTTTTGATCTTGTGCTGCATCAAATAAGGCTTATGCTCCCCAGGATGTGGACACGCTCTAAAGTTCCCACAGGCATGTTTAGCCTCGCTCAGTACAGAAGTTGCACTGATGATTTCATACATTGATACATACAGTAGGGGTCCGGGAAAATAAATGTCGCCTTGGGCCTTGGTCAAGGGTCAAAAGTGGCTTTAATGGCACTTGGTTAAAAGAATACTAGGCTGGGCACTGAAGAGTAAATGCAAATATCCAAAATGTTTATTCTGTAGGCAAAAGTCTGTGGACAGACCCTGACATATTTATCTGAAACTAGCATGTACTGTTTATCCAATGTGACATACAGTTCTGTGAGAGAAGACTTATGTTTGAGGGTTAATGTCCTTTCTCAAAGGCCCAACAAGGGTGGGGCTTGAACCAACCGCCTTTCAAGTTATGTTTACAGTCAGAACCAATCTATTGTATCCATTTAAAATGGAACTTCATATCTGCCAACCACATCAACTTCACTTACAACATACAAACTGCTAAAGTCACAAAATGAGCATTCTCACAGTAATAAACCATACAAATGCTCATAAGTAGGAGTAGTATGCATACTGTAGAAAGCAGATTTCACACTTCAGCTGATCTTGAGAATCCAAAAGCTGTTGTGTTTCCACCAACAAACACGAGCGTACACCCACTCACACACAGAACCAGTGCCAGGCCTTGGTGGAGTGGGCATCGGTGCATTCATCACAGAGCCAGTCTCACAGAACATTGTTCTCATCAATGTTAAAACACAAAGATTGTTTTATTGGGAGTGTTGGGAATAATCCCACGATTCACATTATCATGATGAGATGGATTCACTGGTCAGACCACATAGCTTATGAGAATCAAGCAGCCGTGCCATAGAATAAGATTTAAAAAGAAGCTTATTTCTCCAAGTGGGTGGGATATATTAGGCAGCAGGTGAACATTTTATCCTTAAAGTTGATGTTAGAAGCAGGAAAAATGCATAAGAATTTGATGAGGGCTAGAGCATCTCCAAAACTGCAGCTCTTGTGGGTGTTCCCAGTGTACAGTGGTCAGTATCATCAAAAGTGATCCAAGAAAAAAACATCTAAACCTTTAATTCACTGATAAAAGATCAAACTAATAATGAAACAAAACGACTTATCGGATCCTAATGAAATGCACTGTACACAAGAACAATGGAGCAGCACCCAATTATAGAGGGGTGTGACAATGCACCCAGTGACAGCTTGAGTCTCATTTAAAGCTCAAGCTGTTTAGAAACACAGAATACTTTGTCCTGTAGTTTATTCTGCTCGGAATTCTCAAAATGTACTCCAGGATCTTAGCACCCTGTGCACATACAAATCTGTTACTGCTGGGTCTCCGCTTCATCTGCAAAATAAATCAAATCTAATTAATGCCACAATTAAAACCACAGTAATGCAGTTATGGGGTAGAGAGGGAACGGCAGAGGGGGGCAGAAATAAAAGCCAGTGAAGCCCCAAGGACAAAACAGTACCAACACAATAACAGGTCGTCTTTTGTTGCTGCATCAAGGACACTACTGCAGGAGGTTCCCCTCCAAATTTGCTGATTTGTTGTTTTCTTGGACTCATTTTAAATGTTTTTAAAGGGAGCTGCATGAACAGTAGTGGAAACTAGTTAAAAGACCCTGTGAGAATAAAGTTGGTGGATGATAAATACTGTAGCACTAGTTTGCTGTGAGCTTGAAAATTTCATCAGCAATTCATCGCAATCTAGCTTTTTTTATTTCCTTCTTAATCATTGACAATTCCTCTATCACAATTCCATTGTCACTTTAAGGTTAGCTGTAACAGCTGTAAGTGTTGTTACTGTAAACTTTTCATCTACCAGTAGTAGGGATGCAACGATACACACAATGATTCATGATACTGGGTTCACGAAACTATTTTTCTAGATTTTTTCAAACAACATGAAATTGAAGAAAAATTACTTGT
>JAYDZG010000015.1:2344704-2364493 GCA_034509265.1 Microcambeva bendego | reverse complement strand
AGGATAAAATATTTATAATCAAAGCTCCTGACTAAAAAAACATCCAGCATTACACCGGCTAATTAACTGGAATAAATAAGTTAAGGCTTTGTGGGGAAAATTGCTCTGTAATTTACCCTACAGCATGTCTAAATATTTTCTATATAACAAAGATCAATGTATCTTAATTATCCTGTGGTGCTTTTTGCTGATTTTTCTCAGCAATTATTGGGTTAGCAGGGTGTGTGTTAGCATCCAAGCCTCTCGCCTTATCACCAATTACTCTGACTCTTCCTCTCTCTTTTTTTTTTAGAATTAAATTGCATTGCTTCTCAGGTCGGAGAAAAACTAGATGTTCTCTAAAGAGCAACAACAGTTCAAATGTATGACTGATATTTCTTCTGCATGAACTATAAGCCTCGCTGCAGGATTAGAAATGATGCTGTTTAGTAGGTTAGGATGACAAATCATTATAATTAAATCGATTTCATTACACCATACATCAAAAAACGTCAATCATCTTACTATACGCATAGAAATATTAGGACACTCCTTTTTGTGATGTGCTACAGCCACAGCTAGGTGTAATACATCAGAATCATAACAAGTAGATCTTATGCCTCCAGCTTGCAGTAACAGTTTAGGGAAGCTCCTCAAAGTCGATACAGACAAAATGAAAAACTTGGTATGAAGAAATTCTTGTGTCCTGCACAGCTCAACTGAACAAATGACCAGACACACTTCAGAGAAAAAATCTCAAAAGATTGACTGTATTAATGCTATTCTAATGTTGTTTTTTTAATGGGACGTCCAGCAAGCTCAGGTGACCAAACACTTTAGGCCATAAATTGTTTCTGCTTTGTGATTGATCATGTATTATTTACTCTAAAGTCCAGTTTATGTTTTTAGTCTTCAGTCTGTGTCATTAGTAATAAACCACTGAACAGGTTCGAATATGTTACAACTGAAACATCAGTGTTAAATGCACTGAAAAACAAATTAGCGCTAGCAGATGTTTCATATTTTGATAACATCTGCCAGTATAAATCGAGGCGTCATAGCACAGCCGAACAGAATACTGAGAAGATTTTAATAAAGTTTGTATTTAAGTAGAAACTGTATAAGGTTTCTGAGTATACACCCCTCCACTAGAGCCAGGCACAGGGCTTTATGTTAGACATTGTTTCTGGAGACACTCATATCAACGAGATATATATTAATATATTTTAAAGCCCAATTAAAAAAGATTAAATGCTAATACCATTTTTTTTGCTACTTGTTCCTCAGATGTAGTTGAGATTTCATATTCATGATTCATTATTATTATATCATAATGGTACATTAACTGTATTATACCTTCCTCATTTTATAGGATTTCAATAAATAGATCGACTTATGTGATCAAAAAAGTGGTTAAATACTGACTTGCTGTGCTAGCATAAGGACCTAAAACAAATGACCAGTAATTTAAACAACTCGGTGCTTCATATGATCATTTTTACAGACATGTAAACCTGTGTGTAGCTTAAACAAGTTATTCAACTTCCGATTGATTTATCTTGTTTAACAACTAATGTCTGTGTCAGGGATGAATAAACACAAGATATTTTTAAGTTTTTGCATTATATAAATAATTAAGCATTGTTTTCCTCTGTCTGCTTCCTATGATCCATTTAAAAACACAACAGACTGACAGATATAGGCATGTCTGCGAAGATAAATACACGCTCTAAAAAAGAAGCCAAGACAACGTTGGACTGAACCTAAATAAGCATTAAAATTTAATATGTATGATTTAATGAGCAGATTGGGGATTTCCTTGCTCTTTGGGTTGTGATGCTACTCTGACTCTGAATTGACAGGGATCCCACAAGGCAGGCAGGATTTCATCTGGTTTGGCTAGAGGTCAAGATCTAAAAAATAAAAACAATAAGTGTACATTTTTGGGGAAAAAATAGTTTTCAATGACATAATTCACAAAGATAAACAAGTCTATAGTGGTCATTAAATTTGTGCAAGTTCATGTAGACATAGTGACCATTGAGCTGTCCATTTTAGACCCCAGGCTGAATATTTATTTAATCTGTGGTGAAAACCAACACTTGATTGATCCCAGTTGGGCGTCTTCTAAATGGCTTCATATTGTTTACATAGTGCACTAAATGGAGTGTAGATGTTCTTACTCTGGATGTGTGCCCATTCTGCTCAGCTGTGGCATTAAACAAGCAAAAAGTCACATTTTGTTACTTATTATGCAAAGAGTTTTTATTCTTACCCATGTTGGGGTGAACTTGCAGCTGTAGTGTTCTAATACAAAGTGTTTACAGATTATTTGGCTGCATTTTATGATAAGACGATATATTGTAGGCGCTTTATTAAATTTGTTGTCCATGAGTGAGTGTGTTAAGTGTCCATGGAACAATTGGTTGTATTCAACAGAAATTGTGATAATGCAAAAGAAGAAAACATTTTGTTATTCACTGTTCACTGCAAAATCTAGCATCTGTTTTCCTCAGTTGTGTCATTAACATTTAAAAATTGGTCAAAGAAGTGTCTACATAAGAGCATAAAATCTTCTGAATTACAGGGTAGTTGTTGAGTGATGAACTACAGCTTTAGTAAATTAAACAGCAATCCCAGATATTGAGTGCCTGCATGCATTGGGAGTCTGTCTGTACTTATTTCTCCTTCAGTCCGGCATAAAAAGATAAAAACTTTTAACAACAGTCTAAAAATTCTACCGCAGAGTGTTTTCACACGCGAGTGTGCTGTTTACTTAACAATAATGGGACTTTATTTTGCTAAACCTCACACCACAGGCAGATTTTTGTTTTCTCGTCACAGAGAAAAATCTAATTGTCCTGGTGGATTGAAATTACCCACAATGCAATAAGTGCTCCTCAGAGACTGTGGTCGCAGAGAGAGAAGGGGGTGGAGAGAGGTTGGTGGGTGTTGAGTGTTCCTGTGTTCAATTTTCACTGCCAGTGAATAAAGTCATGCTCTCTCTTTCTCTCTCTCTCTCTCTCTCCAGCTCTCTGTCTCTCTGTCGCTCTCTCTCTCCTGCTCTCCTGCTATCTCTCTCTCTCTCTCTCGCTTCCTCTTCTCGATTCTTCTCTCACTCTCCACAAATATATTCATATTGGATTTGGCAAAGCTCGTGTTTGCAGACGGTACACAAGTACACAAATGCCGTGAAATGAAAAATGACTGAATTAAATATGGAAATAAAAATAATACAATTAGAATGCCTGTACAACTGTAAACATAAACCTATCTGGATCAGACTGCAATGTTGTGACTCAAATAAATAAATAAATTCTGTTCGTGATGGTTTTTCCCACCACCACAGAGACACAATGGTCTTATGCCTCAGTGGTGCCAGTTCATCAGACAGAAGTGGTCTTATTTCACATGGAAGGTCAATGAGGAAAGCATCGTCTTGCTGGTCCAGCTGGGTTGAGGTGTGCATGAGTTTTGCTAGCTACACCCAGTTGACCATTTGACCAGTTCATCTGAGATGATATGATATATATATTCTCCTTGGGGCTGGCACTTCAATGCTCATGGTTTGTGCATCCTAGTCTAGTGGCAGGGGTGGCCCAGCTGACCATGGCAACACCATGATTTGAACTGGGGAGTTCAGACTCTCTGCCCTGGTGTGCTAGCTGAAAATTCAGCACCATTTTTGGGCTAGCTACATGCCCACATGAATGAATGAATCAATATGCATTTTTCTTTATGATTTCCCTATCGTGTTGTGTAAATGCTGTTAGGTGTTTGAGTTGCTCAGTCTGACACTTGAGAGAAGCCTGAGAGCACCGAGCATGAATCACGATCTCGTCCTGCGCCGATCATTACAAGGCTCTGTGCTGTACACATCTGACATACATTACACATTCAACACCGCCTGCCTTTTCAATAGCTCTTCACTAAGCAAAATGAACACCGGCGAGCCTCAATGGGCTCTACCGAGACGAATGCATCCCGTATTGCTCCCCCGAGCACGGATCGTCGCCTGAATGACTGATTAACAATAAAAGTGACGTCCAGGCACCGGGAAATCAGCATAAATTCCGCCGCCGTGTTGAAAAATGCTGTCGGCAAGTTCTCGCAACTTCCATTGCTTCACTTGTCCTGAGTTTGGCTTCTAGAGGTGCGCACAAACCGATTCGAGGTCGAGTCAAAGAGACAATGAGACGTGTTCGTTTCTCAGTCCGCTTCTTCATGCCGTCTGATATGCTCAGCTTACACAAGGCAGGGACGCATTCATCTGGAAAACAGTCGTTCATCCAGATAACACTAAATCATTTTTTTGACAGCAGCTGCACAGCCCTGAGAGCAAAACAAGGTCTATTTTTTTGGCCAACCAAATCAATAAATATATTCCTGAGGGGGTGATATCACCATAGTACTGACAAGCTCTCTATAAAAGCCAGCTCACTTCCTATGACCTTTCAGACTAAAGCCACCTGGGTTCTCACAATAAAAGACCGGTACGGGGAAGACGGATGATGGAAACTTCGGCTAAAATAAGCACGTAGTTATTAATGATGACCTTAAATGGGCTTTGTGTTCAGAAATGGACCCGAGGTCTTTCATCCTGCTCATTAAACACACACCTAGAGCATCTAGACAGGTTACAAGACCTCGTAATGGTCTTCCCAATCGTTCGCTGTTTTGAAAAATAGCTTTTTTTCATCCAGTTGATTTATAAATCTCTTTTATTTCCAAGACATGAAAATCATTTCTACTAATTCATCACTAGTAATTACTATACAAACTACAATCTCATAAAACACTGAACAATGGCATGCAGATTTACTCAGATTCTTGGTAGAGTCTGCAAAACCAATAAAATATGCCAAACATCAACCTTGACTAAATTCACCTGGCCTTCAATTCCTACCTAACTAATGCTTTGTTGACTGAATGGACACACATATTCCCACAGACACCATTATACTGACCATGTAGTGTACATTAGTAATATATGAAACTAAAGCCACACTGCCTGGACCAGTCTGTCCTCGTTACATCTTGATATCAGTTTTTACCGAGTTGTAGATGTCCAAAGATGATGTTTAAACATAATCAACCATGTCCAAGGTGTTGCAGCAAAACGCCATTATGCTAATTATGCACGAGTAGAAAGGAAACCTACTGGACATTTAGGACACAATGTTGTTTAGCCTTTATTCTTTCCCATCAATGCTGTTGTTTATTGCATTTCATTAATGAGGCCCGACTAATCAAAAGAGGAACTCTGTGAGCAAACGAGCCAGCGAGAGAATAGAGATGCTACATACTAATTGGCTCTGCACAATTTGTTCCACATTTGTTGTGATTACATTTGATTCGAATGGGCTTCTGGTGTCTGCTGCTCGGCTGATTGAGTTTCCTCTTCATTGGCAATCGTTTATGTGGCAGGTGAGTGTGTGGTACAAAACAACAATACTGAGCTGTTACAGACAATCAGGGTTTGAATGGTCAAAAAACCTACCTGTTAAGAATGTACACTCACACCATTGTGTGATTCAGGCGCAGCAGTGTTGTTGGGATTTTACTCTAGCAATTTATAATTGGACATCCTGATCACATGGCTCTGTTGACTTATTATTTTTGGTTGAAGCACCTTCCAGCCTCAACAGTAAGAGGTTTAAAAATCCCAACAGCACCGGTGCATCTTTTACATTACAGCAGAACAACACAAACGTCCTTGGCATCACCCTGTTAGTGTCATTGCTGAGTTAAGAATAGAGCACAAAAAATGGCCAGTGAGGACGTGGAGGACCAAGGTCCTTCGGACTTCCATTTTGACTTTGGCACATGGGCAACAGTCAGCAATTTAATTCCCACAAAATATATAAGTATTTGGACCTAGGTAGAATAGGTTTGATGGACATCCATTTACAGAAACTAATGCTATTATAATAGAGTGATCCTCTATGTGCTGTTTTAGCTATAAAAATTGTTTCCTTTAAATAATCAAGTTATTACACCTGCTGGGAATTATTTTGGCTGAGACACCTGAATTCTAGAATAAGAATCTTAATTTTTATCAAGTAGTAGATGTGCAAGGATTTTTTTGTGTGTCAACATATACACATCAAATTAAATAAATAAAACTAAATATTACATATAAACACATAATAAACAATATTATATTGTCATAACAGTACAGCAACAGACAAAGGGATGTCCCCATACTTTTATTTATGCATTATACATTGATTCGGCAGGGTTTTTAAGCCAGATGCCCTTCCTGGTACAACCCTCCTCTTTATCCGGGCTTGGGCCCATCACTACAATGCACCGGTTTGTGCATCCTAGAGACTCAGGTAGCGCCCAGCCGAGGACTTCAGACTCTTGGCGCTGGTGTGTTCGAAAAAATCCCACTGATCCGCCTGGCCGCTACTTTTGTTAGTCATACAGTGTAAAACATAGCACAGCAATGTGTGTAATTACCAGAATTAATTAAAAGTCACAACGGTAGCACAGAGCACCTCACTTCACCAACCTTCGGATAGTGTCAGCGCGAGGCTGTTAACAGGCCCTTATTGCCTTCAAGCTCGAAACAATTTCCTCCATCATGTTTACGTGCAATCAGCCCATCAAGACGCTAACAAATTACAGCTATTTGAGATTGTGTGTGTGTTACACACTGACATTTCACTTACTGTTTCCCGCCGTGAGCCATCAGCCCGGCAGTATAATTGAACTCATGTGAGTTGCTGTATGGACGAGTGTAGTGGACAGGCGTGTGCTTGACCTCACTCATTCACACCAGGTTTTACAGCTAAACAAAGGGCTGACATGCAACGACGCATTCATATAGGAACTCGGGCTGCATTCATGCAAATTAAGCCAAATATTGTGAGACAGTTCAGTTCCAGAGCTAACAGATTTGCATCTTCATTGTTTAGTTTGCATTTGCTGTGATTAGTCTCCTAGTAGCTCATTAGTCTGTGTATTTAAACCCCTTTGTTTCTGTTTAGTCTCATTAAAGTCTTATTTGTGCCAAAATGTCCTGAGCCTTGTCAGCATGATTCTCTTTGGTAAGGTACTTTCTTTACTCTGGCTTGTACTATTTCCTGCTACAGATCAGTGTTTAGATATTTTCTACTCAAATAATCTCCATCGTATCTTCAAAGTGTGTGCTTGTTGTTTTTTTGTTTGTTTGGGGGCTTTTATACGGCCACTCCCGTTAGGGGTCGCCACAGCAGATTTTTTTACACAAACACAACCCTGCCTATTTATCTGGGCTGGGGACCGGCACTAAAATGCACTGATCTATGCATCCTAGTGGTTAAGTACCTATAGGACGATTCATGATTTCTAATTAACCTGCCTTCATGTTTTTGGACTGTGGAAGAAAACCAAGGACTCGACAGAATACCATGCAGATACAAGGAGAACATGCAAACTCCACACAGAAAAGACCCAGACCTGGGGATCGAACCCAGGACCTTTCTTGATGTGAGGTCACAGTGCTACACACTTGAGCCATCTTGCCGCCCCAAACTGTGCATGATAGTCCATGGCAAGCCATAGCCTAGTATTAAAAGGACTGGACTAGTAATCAAAATGTCACAGGTTCCTGCTGTTGTGTCCTTGTGCAAGGCCCTTAACCCACAAATGCTCAGACTGTGTTTTGTAGTTGTAATGTAAGTCGCTTTGCGTCTGATAAATGCAGAAAGTGTAACATGTAGTTATTTAATACTTGGATGTTTTAAATGGATGATGTTGTATAACACGCACCAACATCTTTCATGATGTCTTGTACATTAAATTATTTACCTCATCATTTACCTTTAATGTTCTTCAGCTCTTTAGAGATTACTCTACAATATTCTGAATTGGGCAATACACTGGTTTGCAGTAGCTGTTGATATCACAGGTACTGTTTGCTAGTTGATTCCCAAGTAAACAAGGCTGCTAAATGGAAAACAGTCTGACCTTTAGTCTTGATCCATCACAAACAGCCCTGACTCAACCCTATCTGACTCTTGTCTTCAGGCTGGTAGCCCATAATATGCATCATAAACCTTCTGTGGTCACCATTGCTGGGAGTTTTATGGTGTTTTTTTATATAATCCGTTATGTCTATGCTGTCAGAATAGGTCCTAGTGTTTGATGACCTGTAGTTGACCGTTATGTTGAGTGCCTGACTAGGTCCAAATGATAAAAACAATATATTAAAAATGTTTTCCAGCTTCAGGGTATCAGATATATCGTAGTAGTTTACCAACTGTTTTGTGTCTGTGCAGTTAGCTGCAGGTAGTTTCCTGTGAGCAGCACTAAAGTCTTTACCGTGCAACAAACTGTAAAACAACTCCACACACAAAGCAAATAAAAATGAGAAAGCAGTTCACATTTCTGGCATCACCTTGATTCTGCCAACTCCCATTAGCAGCTAAAAAGAACAGAGCTCAGCGACAGGAACGGTGCATCCCACCTCCCATTTATAAGCCTCTACACAGATGTCAGGCTCCAATAAAGCATGGAGGTGTGTATCTCAAGCTCTCTGAGAAACGTAAGAGATTGATCGTGAGAAAGCCAGAGATGTGCACCCCTCGACATCACCCCCATCATTTTCAAATAAGCACAGAGTGCATGAGAGCAAGCTGTGTTCAGTATCAGGACACACACTTTTCTTCAGTGTCGAGGTAAATGGTGTGAAAGAGCAGCATTCACATGTTGGTTAATTCAATTGGGCCGTATTTATACAGCTTTGGATAGAGTGAAACATTGATTTTAAAGATGTTAGACTCACGGTTTGAGTAAAGTAATGAGAAAGTTAAGTGTAATAAATGAAAATGATGTAAAATTTCATGTAAATATTTTTAGCTGATGATGCAGTTAAATGTTAAAGCAGCTCACAGATTTTGTTGTGGCTGTTCCAAAATTATATTTTTTGACAACATCAAAGGCAAGATTACCATCTTTTAATGTAGTACACTTTAATTCAGCTTTACAAAAAGATTTTTCTTCATGTCAGTGGTCCCCTGTCACCTGACTACGGAACGGTCTTGGTCATTTATTACCAACACACTTCAGGGGTTATTATTCCTTATCACTCCTAGGTGAGAGCGGGGCCTCGTTGCAGCAGAAAAAGCTCACAGCAAATCATTTGTGGTGCATCAAACAGTAGTCGATTATGTTCTATACAATCTAGGCAATTGAGCAGCCTGCCTCAAAGGTCTAACAGCCCTAGCCTGATAGGAGTGGGACTTGAACCGAGGACCATGCACAGCTGTTTATGTAGAACACGTCACCCACTCGGCCTAATTTACTATTTAACTCTAATTGAACGTAAATGAGAGGGACTTTGCTTACATCACATGGTTGTTGGTGAACAAAGATCTTGTGCTAATAAAATAAATATTGATGGTTTGAACCTTTGAATGGTGTTGCTGAGCTTCCTAGCAATGCTGGGTTACATTTCTGATCCTCTTTATCATGCAGTAGACTTCTGAAATCTCAACCGAAGTAAAAGCTGTATAGAAATACTGGGACAGACTCTGTACCTTAAATGTTAAGTATCAAAGTGTCTAAGCCTCTCCGTAGTCCCACATAATTAATGCAACCTAGTATTATCCAATACTAACACAGGCCCACGTCCTAATGAGCCTCACACAAGAAGAAAAAGCACACATAAGACAAAGCTAAATGCTGCGAGGAGGGCATGTGGAACAAATCACAGTGTCAGTAAGTCTTTTGTCTTTCTCCTCAGCCGTTCTGTATACCAAGCAGGGATGTTCCCTGAATCTTCAAAACAACTGTAGGACAAAGAATGGACGGACAGATGTAGATGTGAAGAGCAGATGGGACCTTCAATACGGAACGAAGGAGAGAAGAAAAGCTCAAAGGGGCTGTTAAACAATATGGTTGGAAATGTTCTGCAGGCAGATTGAGAAACATTTAGCACTTCTTTCACTCCTGTTCCATCGACTGGCGCTCTGGTGCTCTTGGAGGAAACCAGACAGCCTATTTTTGGAACCAGTCAGAGAAAGGAGTTCGATGAGGGATTGTCTGAAAACAACAACTTTTATAGGTTATAAGTTTAAAGACAATGGTTCACGTGCATTTAGGAACTTGTAGTTTATTTTGTCTGGTTTAAGAGGCTGCTGCTGTTGTTGTTGTTGTAAAATGTATTTTTTAAAGCAGGGGCCATTGGATTACAT
Organism: Microcambeva bendego; assembly: GCA_034509265.1. Classification (NCBI taxonomy): domain Eukaryota; kingdom Metazoa; phylum Chordata; class Actinopteri; order Siluriformes; family Trichomycteridae; genus Microcambeva; species Microcambeva bendego. The sequence goes on along the minus strand of JAYDZG010000015.1, from coordinate 2,354,330 downwards.
TAAAGCCTCTAAATATAATGCTGACTTAACTGTGGACATCCCATCCCTCACTTGACTGTCACCCATGTTCCAGCTACTGTTATTTCATGGCAGACCTGTTGGTTTGTTGGTTTTCCTTCGAACCTTGAAAAGAAACAACTGCTTAATGTATTTAAATGGATACAAATAAGTTACCAGATGCAGTCAACTATAAGGAAGATTTAACAGACCGTTTTATGAATCTTAATCCCATTAAAGTCAGACCAGATAAATAATCCAAGTTGCAGCCTTTCCAGTTCCAGAGATGCAGTTGCATGACTGTCCATATTACATACATACTTTAGAAGTGTATGTAAAGTTTATTGTGATCTGGAGACAAATTAGATGTGATTAAACATTTGTAGCTAAACTGGTAAAGCAGACAGAAGATATTGCATTTTGCTTACTCGGCTTAAATGGCTTCTGATTAATCCACAAGGGAGCACAACTCATTTCATCCTCCTTATCTAGATCATATCTTTCCCCACTTCTACTGGAGGAGCTAACCGGAGGCTGGTTATTATTACACCACAGTAAAAGCTCGGCTCAGTCCATCCATATGTCTCACTTTTATTTCCTCCAAGCTTAGTGTTCTGTGAGCCAACCTTGTACAATCTGCTGCTCTGTACTTGTTTGGAACATAGCCACTGAAGCAGTAAAACTTACCCAAGTGGAAATTCAAGAATTAGGTGCTTGACCTCTGGCCCACTACCGCCGATGCTTAGTACCACCTGCTTCTATCCCACATGACCCCCAGAGCCCCTCAGAGAAAAAGTGGACGAAATAGTTAAACGATAAACAAAGAGATGAAGAGAAGGCAAGTCGTAGAAAAGATGATAGAAAGGCAGAAGGATGATGCTGGAGAGATGGGCGGGTGGAGCAGATGGGGGAAGGGTGTTGCTGAAGTTGACAAGTATACGGGCCATCACCAAACACAATGCAGACTGACAGAGAGGTCCGTCCCTGTCTATTAAGATCAACGTGTGGAGGCGAGTGTGTTATCATGAATGCACCCATGCGCTAGATATTTCATCCTCGCGATCAAGTACCAAGAAGTCCGGACGGTTGGATGTAAGAAGCCTCACTGAGAGTTTAATAGTGTGTATTAAATCAAGTTTAACAAGCCTAGACTACAACCATCAAAAAGAACCAGAAGAATTACAATCTCTTCATCGATCCGACATTACATTATGATCACCTTCCTAATGTTGTGTTGGTCGTGGACTAGTAATACGAGGGACACCAGTTCAAGCCCCACCACTGGAAGGTTGCTGCTGTTGGTCCCTTGAGCAAGATTCTTAAGCCTCACTTGCTTAGACTTTATACTGTTACTGTAAGTCGCTTTGGATAAAGACGTCTGCTAAATGCTGAAAATATAAATTTCCTCTTTTTGCTGCCAAAACAGTTCTGTAACTGTAATACAAAAGTATGTTTTGAGACAATTAAACCCATCAAGACTGTACCTACTATAGTGAAAGTTTGGTGCTGATAGAAGCATTCTTTGCCAGAACTGGTGTATAACAGGGTGTTCAGGCAGCCTATTTACCCAAAACTGGCTCTGAAATATTTGCCCAGTGATCAAATATCTTACCAAGGACCCGGAGATATAAGGGACGTATCATGAAATATCAGACGTGTGCAGTAGTAAAGAAACTAATGATCTTAGAAGCAAATAAAACTGAGAATTAATGAGAGCCGACAGCTCAAGGCAGCATCATTTACATATATGAATAATCCAAATGTATTAATGTAAAAAATCCCAGCATTTGTTCCAGAGGGATGGAGTTGCGCGCTGAAAAGCTCCTCCTTCTGTTTCCCTTCATCTAACACTCAGCCTCTTCTACAAAGAAACATGGGAATTCACATCACTCCTTAGTCCAATAAAGACCTGCAGCTCCACTACTGCTCCACTACTGCACCACATGGCCACGCTTATCCATCATAGCTGCAAAATATATTGCACCTTCATCAAAAACCTGTTTCGGTCCCGAATGAGCTACCCACTGCCCCCCCCCCCCCACACACACACACACACACCTCGACTGACCACAGTGCAGTTTTTACAGATGCTCCAAAGTCAGGAGGTTTTTACAAGGACATATAGGCCCACAGAAACTGTAAATCATTGTGTGTGTGTTTGTGTGTGTGTGTGTGTGTGTGTGTGTGTTTAAAGAAAACTAGGGTTGCACTGTAAGTAGGTTAACTTGCACCAGCCAACCTGCTTTGCCTCTGCTTCGTCTTCTGCCTGCTAAACCTTTCAAAGTTGTATTAATAATCTAGATCTTCTAGTTTAGCAAATATTTGATTAAATACACACTTAAAGAAAATCTTACAATAACAGATGTACTAAACATTCAGTAACATATGTATTATATTTGGATGAATTTGCCTGACAGGAAATTTTCAATGTGCATCCCTAAATTACAGACTGGGTGCTACATCCCAAACTACATAGCAATTAAGAAACAGATCTTGCCACCAGTGTGCAAAAATGCCATAAAAACAAATGAAACTAACACCCAGCTGTGAAATTCATGCCAAAGGTAACACATGCAGGCAATTAAATTCCCCATAAATTTTCTGATTATTTCTATAGATTCATATTAGGGTCCCTTCTGAAACCTCACACTTAAATGTGCATTTGCAATGTTCATTATTTCTTCATAAAACCAAATTAAAATGGATTTTTGTTGGATGTATGTATAGTTGTCAAATAAAATAATGCATTTGAAGTAAATTTTATATTATTAAATGTTTACTCTTTGGTAACTGACAGAAGAAACACTAAAAAATATATTTAAAAAACTGAACCTAGAAAAAACATCTGCTTGTACAGGGAACATTGACTTATGTTTAGCTATGATTTATTCTAAAAACAATAAGAATAAAAATTTAAAACCCCACTCAAGTCATAGTAATATAAACATGAAATTGATCATGAAAATTCATAGATCCTGTATTTGAATGTCCCAAAAACACTGAATGTTTTACTCCGCATAGATGATCATGGTTTAGGGTTACTTAGGTTCATTTGTAACCAGTTTTGGAATGTGCCAATTCGACTCACTCAACTTCAGGACCATGAAACAAACCCCATTCGCATTGATCCAAACCGCATCCGGCTCGGGCCATGGAGCAACGTGAATCTTCTATTGATTCCCGGCCCTGCCTGCACATTGATCACTTCATACTGGACACTGGGGGTCCTGCTGTTTTCAGCCCATTGATTCACACATTCCCTACTCCGAGACAAGGGGCAAATGACCCATCGATCCTTTTCTCTCCAATCAGGCCGGCTTATTGGAGAAGACACTGATCAGAATATCTACTGTAGTGCGGAGCATCTTACTCTTCGGTCTGTCCCGTTCCCGTCCCCATGAGGACGTGGTTGTCGCAAATGAGAAGGAGAAATGAGAGGGGGGCAAAGGAATGATAAGCTGAGGGAGGGGGAGGACAAGAAGGGGGTTGAGGCACCACCCAAAACAGATGCTGTTGTCCCCTACATCTGTGCATGAGCTGGTGCAAATTAAGAGATGCTACATACTTCACAGTTTAAGGATGTAAATCGTCTTTAAAAGATTTTAGCAGTGTGTCCATCCAGGTGTTTTCCACAAAATTTCCACAACATCATGAAAGGACTTTTCTTTTTTCCCAGTGCCCTGAGACATGTATAACTTTTCCGGGAGAACGGAAGGAGATCTAATTACTGTTGCTAAATGTGGATAGAATTTCCTATATATGCTGAAATCTTGCATTAACCTCCACACTCAAATGATAAATGGATCTTTCATGCACTTTAGTTTCTTTGACTCGGAAGGTCTGTAGAGTTAATGAAGTCTTACAGTAAGTGTTGTTTTATACGTCAATAAAAGTTCCAACAGATCCATATCAACCTGACCCTTCTGAACCAGTAATTATCAGCAGAAACTGAAGATGCAGATGCTCTTATTGCTTTGTTTCTAAGCCTCTCCAAAACACACGAGAAAAGAGTAAGGATTTCTATTAACAAAGCTTTAACCACATAGCCACATAACCAACCACTATAGCTAAGTAGTCTGAGATGGCAATTGAGACGCACAGATGTCCCAGAAATCAGAATAACCAGCCTTACCTGTTTGCCAAATGTAGGTGGGTTTATTATTGCGGATGGTCTCTGTCTGCGCCTGAACATCCCACAGCGCTACCAGGAGCAGTGCAGCCCTGAGGAGCCAGGCAGCTGGCAGTGCCAGCCTCATGGCTTCACTACAGCCACTTAGATCCACACCAAAGAGTCCGCTGTACACTCTCACGCTTCAAACAGAGATGCGCACACAGAGGAGGATGCACAGACAGCACCGTGTCCCTCTTATTGTCCCCTCTGCACAAGCTTTGCTCCAGAATAGGATAATCCACCAGATTCTTTCAGACGCTCCTGTCCTGTGTAAAGACTTCTCCCTCTGTCCTTCTATGTATAGTCGCCTCGTCCCGGGCAAGGAGTGAAGGTAAACGGTAGGGAGGGGAAAAAAGTGAAAGGAACAATAGGTCCCTCAGCACATGCTGCTGCTGCTGCTGCTGATGCGGCGAGTGTGTCCTGCCTACACCACGCTAATGCAGCACCTCCCACTCCCCCTCACTCTCGCTCTCTCACAGAGGCTTTCTCTCATCTCTAACAGCCCCTCTTTCTCACATCCCTCCGCCCTGCCTCTCTACTCACTTGCTACTCCTGTCGATCGTAGCTTCACTTTTACGTTCCCTCACTTGCCCATTTTCGGTCCATTTGTAGTCTGTAGATCTTTCTCTGAGGACGCTTGCTTGCCAGGTCACAAACAAGCTCTACCAAGGCCTTGCAGAAGTGAGATGAGAAGATTGTAGACACATGACGATGGGTTTGTTCTATTCGAAAAAATATATTACTGTAATACTCCACTACCACCAGTTCACAATCAAAGTCCCTTTATTTCACCAGGTTTTGGTGATACACGCAATATACACACAACAGTAAACAAAATTAAATGTGTGTGACATGTCAGACTGACCGTGTTTAAATAACAAAACTAGAGGACTCTGAACGTGAACTCTTTTAGGGCAGCTTACCACCAAATTGTGGAGCATGTCCATGCAAATTGTACCCATCAAGGTACAACAGTAGTTGTGAGGTCAGACTCTGATGCTGGACACGGAGGCCTGGCACGTTTGAACAGAACTGAGGTGAGGGCTCTGTGGAAGCCACTGGAACTCCTCCACCATGCAAAACCACATGTGGCTGGATCTTGCTTTGTGATGGTCATTTGAAGATAGGAAAGAACCTTCCCCAATCTGTTGCCACAAGCAATAAAGCATATACCTTATATTACATGATTTATTTTATTAAAGCCCCGTGCCTGCATGGGTTTACTCTGGGTGCTCCGGTTTCCACCCACAGTCCAAAAACATGCAATTGAGGTGAACTGGAGATTAGAAATACCCAATGACTGTGTTTGATATAGCCTTGTGAGTTGATGAATCTATATAACATAGCCTAGTGGATAAGGGTACAGGACTAGTAATCCGAAGGTCATCGGTTCAAACCGCACCACTGCCACGTTGCTGCTGTTGGGCCCTTGAGCAAGGCCCTTAACCCTCATTGCTCAGACTGTATACTGTAACTGTACTGTAAGTCTGTCTGCTAAATGCTTAAAATGTAAACGTAAATAACCATGAGTGTGACCTTAAAATCCCAGTAAATCAAACAAACATATTTAATTAAACCATTAGCAATGGACGTGACAAACACACAGACCTGATTAATTACGTGTCCACATACTTTTGACTGTGTAGTGTGAGTAGATCAAGGGCTTATATGGATCCAAGTGAACTAGATTTTTTAATCTCTGGTACCTACTTCCCCAGCTGCGCCACGCTGCCTCACTTCCCCGACTGTAATTAACAATGTAATTTTTTTGAAGTCTCTCAGGCAATATATTGTCAAGGAGTAACAATCTAGTAACACTAATAAATCTTGTGTGACATGATAATAAGCCATGGCTACTGTGTTATATGGTCAAAAGTATGTAGCCATCCTACTAAATATTAATCTTAAAATCAGTTTAATTTCAGGATGAACCTTTACAGGTGAACTTATTGTGATCTTCTCTAAACTTTTGAATGCACATGTTTACATCAGCGGGCAGCACGGAGGCTTAGTGTGTAGCGCTGTCGCCTCACAGTAAGAAGGTCCTGGGTTCGATCTCTGGGTGGGGTGATCTAGGTCCATTCTGTGTGGAGTTTGCATGTTCTCCCCGTGTCCACGTGGGTTTCCTCCGGGTACTCCGGTTTCCTCCCACAGTCCAAAGACATGCTACCATGTTGATCGGAGACACTGAATTGTCCTGTAGATACCTGCGATGGACCGGTGCCCCATCCAGGGTGTTACCATGTCCCTTGCGCATGTTGAAGAGATAGGCTCCAGCACCCCTCCCCAAGACTAATTAGGATTAGGGGTTAAATAAAATGAACTTAACTGAACTGATGATGTTTACATGGTGCTAGACGACCTACAAGGATGCCTGGCCACACCAGCCAGAGTTTTTTTGCTGGGGCATACCCACCACTGTTGTTGGTTTTTGTTTCAATAAATTGTTTGAGATGAGGAAATCACCAGTGGATGCTTCTATTTAAATGCCCAACTTTTATTTTTTAATATCATTGTAGCGTGAACTTTTTACTTCTAAATTTCACCCGAAAGCCAAATATCCCTAACTTTTTGTATGTAGTGTATATGGACCTCTACGATGTACCCAATCAGTAAAATAAAACATACTTTCCTTCTGAACTAGCATTCAAGCCTGCACCACGGTTTCAGAGAAAAGCAAGTATCCCAGACAGAGGATCTGATGAATCTGAAAAACCGTGCTATATAGAACAATTCCACTTGGAGTGAATTACACAATAACCTGATCTATTCGTCGACACCTTCATGATCCCTCTGACGACCAAAATGGCAATTCAGAAGGACAAAACATGATTCACTGCAGCAGATAATTCACATTTCTGAAGAGAATGCACCCGCTCATCAAGCTTCAGCTAACATCTTTTCAAATCACTGATCACACCTTAAAGCATGCCGAGTAAAATAAACTGATGAATTATTAAAGAATGATAACCTTGATATGATATTCAGACCATTGACTAGAAAATAAGCCTCCTTAATCATACCTCAGACAGGGCCTGAGATGCATAGAACCAAATTGAATACAGAGTAACACACATGCTACATCAACATGTCAGCACATAGACACAGCGAAGACAATCACGCACCCCTATTCAAGATCAACAAAAAACGATAGTAAAATATTACCAGGACAAACCCATGGAGCCTGAAATGATTACATCTCTACTGCTTGTACAGCAGCACAGAGCGAGGAAAGACCTGCTGTGCCCTGTTTTTGCGAGAGGCCAGATGCTGGCCAATGTCCATTTTACAGCAATTAGGATAATAAAGGAAGCCGCTGACCCCCTGCTAACAATGACACGGAGAGCAAACTGCATAACAAATTGGGCAAACTAGGACCAACAGACAATAAGCATGCCAACTGTCGTCTATCCGACAGACACAATATATAGACATATCTGAAAATATGTGCATGCTTGTTTAAAAGGCCAATGGCTTTTTACCCACACTTATTGTTCACTGGTATGCACCATTCAGACATAACATCATGACCACTGACAGGTCAAGTGAATAACACTTGATTATGTCTTCATCAGGACACCGGTTAATAAGATATTTTAGGTAGAAAGTAAACATTTTATCCTTTAAGATGTTAGAAGCAGGAAAAAAGGGTGAGATTGTAGTCAGAACATCTCCAAAACTGCAGATTTTGTGGAGTACACAGTGGTCATTATATATGAAAAGTGGTCCAAGGAAGGATCAGTGGTAAACCAGTATACAGCAGCAAGTTACAAGTACATCATTCGCTAACACAAAACTCTGATCTCGGATTCATTGAACGGCTTTACCATCAATTGAAACATTGATTGCAGGCCGGTTCTTTTCATCTGACATCAGTGCCTGATCTTATAAATCTCACAAAGGAAGGCCAAGGTCTAAAAACTGGTACCCACTTACCTCTGATGTATCTGGAAGCACAACGGATCACATAATACACCAAATTAACTTTTAAGGCTTGCAGTAACAGTACATACATGTATGAATTAAGATGCTATATTGAAGCATGACATCCCATAAGTACCCGAGGGTCAGTCAGGAATGGCATTGTGCCAGGAACAGAACATTTGGATGGGATCCAGGTACGGGAACACTTTCAGTGAGGACAACATGGTGCTGCAGCTGGTGGATTTGTCGTGGTAAGTGTTGTGCATCCACACATAGTAAGGTCCATATGTGTTCAAGAACATGGATGTCAGCATCGGCCAACCAAAAAATGAATAGAAATCATGTGCGAGGTCAAAATGGTTATTTACTTTATAATGATAGCGCTACGAGTCAACTTGACCAAAAGTATATCATATCTGTGAATTCTTAGCATCCAAAGAGATGGACATTAACATTGAGACACATTTACTGCAGCTGCTGGGTCTTTTGTTCAAAGAGGCACAAGCATGTTGGAACATATAATTTATTATATATTATTTATAAACCTGTTAAGCCCAGTAATAACCCAATAATAACAAGAGGTGTACACAGATACACTTGGTTCTTTTCACTCGTGAATGGACAAACTGACTGTAGTAATATTCAGCCCCTTAACATACACCATTGTCTGGATGGAGAGTTGTCTAGTCAAGGTGCTGCCACTGTAATACCATGGTCATCCATCCAACTCAGAAAGAATCACTGACCGGCTCTTTTAGTATTTAAAATACTAAGCAAGCCTTTTATCCTGTACGAGAGTACGAGAGGACTGATAAAAAAATACATCTATGAAGAAAAGTAGATTAAGAAGATTTATAAATGCTAGCCTCGCTTCATAGAGACCCTGCTGTTTACTGCTGGAGCAACACTGAACGTCAGCAGAAGAGGAGAAAGCAGGAGAAAGAAGCTTTTTCATGAATACAGAAAAAAAAACAGAAGAGTAAAGCACAGAACAAAGCAAAGCTTCATGAAGAACAAAGCAACGAGCACAAAGAAAGTAAGTCTGTGGACGTGTGCTGCAGGGAGGAAGCGGTTCAGAGAAATGAGAGAGGAAACGCGTGATGGATTACAGTGCACTGAGAAACTAATCACCCCAACGCTTTTCCTTACATAAACAAATGTGAACTTGGGGATTCAACTAAAAACTACACTATGTGTGGACTACCCTCCAAATTATTGACTACAGGTATTTTAAAACCCAATTTTTACTATTAAGTCTGTAAAGTTAATCAATATGGAATAAAACTTATCCAGACTTTTTGTTGTTGATTTAATTTTAAATTTGATTTCTATTTGTACCTTTCAATCAACAATTAATCACACAGAAATATACATTTAACTGCTTTTTATCCTCATCCAAACAAGACAGTCCGATCGTTGCAGTGTAGTTTCATGTGTTTCCACTTTCTTCAGGAAAGGAACTAACTGTAACTCTTAAGTATGTTCACTGCCTTTAAGGTGGTCTTATATCTGTACCTCTCTATAAACGACTCCC
>JAYDZG010000015.1:2334333-2344604 GCA_034509265.1 Microcambeva bendego | reverse complement strand
GAACTAACTGTAACTCTTAAGTATGTTCACTGCCTTTAAGGTGGTCTTATATCTGTACCTCTCTATAAACGACTCCCTTGACTTCAATTATATTTGTCTTGATGACATCCTCAACCGTACACATCGACCACACTAAGAAATAAGCTATTTGTTCTGTTGACTATTGATGGTTTATGGGATTGTGTTGCATGACATCAGAGCTAGCTACATCTCCATGCTAGTGATCAACGAAGGAACAGACGGCCATTCATTTCCTATGTAGGAGGATGACAAAGACCCATTAAAAGTGACAGCAGCAAACACAGATGCAGCACAAAGTCAAAACAGACCTGAGATGAGACACGATCAATCCTTGTAACTTACTATGGCAGATTCAGTTAAATAAACAAATAGCTCATGTGTCTGATATCATGAAAGCTAGCTGAATTATTTCTAAATATATTCTGCAGGCTGTAGAAGTATTTTCTGGTCAGTGTTTGTTTTATTGTTATTTTAACATTGTGTTTTACACTCTTGGTTAAATTCATTACAGACACGGTTGTTACTCAGTACGCAGGTTTCATCAGTACACAAGTATATATCAACCACAGTCATGGACAATCTGGATCTCCAGTTCACCACATTTGCATGTTGTTGGACCGTGGGGGAAACCGGAGCACCCGGAGGAAACCCACGAAGACACAGGGAGAACATTCAAACTCCACACAGAAAGAAACCAGATTGCTCCACCACGGGTTTGAACTCGAGACCTTCTTTCTGTGAGGTGACAGTGCCACCCACTTAGTTATCATGACCCTTCTGGTCAGTGGCCAGCATCAGTGACTAGTGTGAATATATGGATGGTGGTATCCTAGCGGGTAGAGCTTTGGGCTATCAACCAGAGATTGGCGGTTCAAATTCCGGCTCTGCTAGGAAGCCACTGTTGGGTCCTTGAGCAAGACCCTTAACCCTGTCTGCTCCAGGGGTGGCATACAATGGCTGACCCTGCACTCTGACCCCAGCTTTGAAAAACAAGCTGGGATATGCGAAGAAAGAATGTTGTTGTACTGTACAACTGTATATGTGTAATGATAAATAAAGGCTATTCTATTTTATTCATTGGGTTACTATTACAGGGGTGCAATGTTTTATTAAGATTAAGATTTTATTAAGCTTTAAAATGGATCTTGACCTTTGTTTTTGTTGTTAAAATATTTTTTTAAATGTGACTTCTAAGCCAATGAAAAATAAACCTAGTAGCAGATACACACAGCCTGCTGTCTGATTACCATGCATGTCTAATTTACATTGGAGTAACACATTAATCTACAGCACTACACCAACAATGCAGCTCTAAGACATTAGCCGACCAATGGCGTGAACAGACAGCAACTCCAACAGCTTTTTAAAATAAGAACGGCTTTTTTAAAATAGAACGAATGCTCCGGGGCTCTAAAAGATATGCGTCCGCGGGTGTAGGCGTGGGTGTTGGTGTGTATTGGTGTGAGTGTGTATCCCAGCACGTCACAATTATTTCAGTTCAATTACATGTGATGAAAACAATTAACAGGCTGATTAACACCGTGTCACGTCTGAAAGATAAATTATAACACTGCCATGCTACGTGGTTAACACAGCACAGTGATTTGCAAAATGAAGACCTAACCTGGATCCGACAGACGTGATCAGTGGGTAGCCAGTGGGTATAGCTGCAGGTAACCAACTACAAGTTTTCTGCCAGGCAGACATCATTGGGCCCTTGGGTATTGCCCTTAACCCTCTCAGTTCCAGAAGCAATGTAAAATGGCTTATCCTGCGCTCCTACTTTGAGAAGTACCGATATAAAAAGAGTGTGTGTACAGTAGGCTTATATGACAGATAATGGTATTTATTCTGCCCTGGATTATCACGATCACATCCAGTCTGAATCCTTTGAGTTAAAATCAGACTGTATATGGCTAAACATTGTAGACATCAAGTTATTAGCTTGTAAGACAGCTGTTATAGCCTCCAGTCTTTAATCAGGTTTTCCACATCAGTGTGTCTGTGGACCTAGCAAGGATTCATGATGTAATAGACAATATCCCTCCAAAAGCCAACCAGTTTGTAGAGTTTGGAAGTATTTGTAGATTTTCTTTTGGCCCAAGCACTTCAATACCCACATATTGATTTTAATTACATGAGAAATAGCTCGTTAGATATATCGGTGTATACAAAATGCATTCAGTGACTGTTGTAGCCTGATGTTACACCTGATCGGTATACAGTGAGTAAAGGTATTGTTTGTTTCTCTTCAGTTCTCTGAAACAGTTAAATGGGGGTGGGGCAGTAAATGGAAGCACCCAGTCAACAAGAGATACCTCGTCAAGCTGATCCAATTAAAATATGCAAATGTTTTGTCAGGAACCAAAATACAGACACGACAAAGGAAAACAAAAAGAGAAAGAGTCTACATGAAACTGGATGTTAACATTGTTTAGCTTTCAGTTAAGGAATTAATTACGGCCTGTTCAGGGCGAGATGTGGGAGCGAGAACAAGGCTGTAAAGGAACAAAAACCGAGTGGCCTTCAGTCTAGTATCATAAGAAATCAAAGATAGGATCACATTATGCACAGCGTACTTTAAAGCTCTTATGAGTACATTTTTGTGCAGCAAATAAAATCATGTGAATGGTTTTTCTTGAAGCAGAACAAATAGGTTTTCTCATCTCTGTCCACCAACGTATATTTATCCGTCCACTCACTATACACCTGTAAACCAAAACCTTGTGTACTGTTGCTTAGCATTTTCTGCTAGACTGTGGCACCAGAAATTAGCCGACTGTGATTTGATTGCAGAACTGCTGACGTCTGAGAATTCCCATGCATGCAAACCAGTCGATGTTTACCCCAAAACCTGCCTGCTCAGGAGCAATTCTCCGATCTGTCAGCTACAAATTGGATGTCCTGGGTGTTTTTTATTTATTTATTTTTTCCAATAATGGGTTTAAAGCTTCCCATAAATGCTAATCTAAGCAGGTCGTATTTGTCGGGGCAAATCAAGCTTGAAATGGGTTCAGTCAGGCACACTCCTCCCCAAACTCAAGACCCGATCCTGACTCGACTCACCAAGCCTCTATTGTCTTCCGCAGGCACATAATCAGTCAGGGAACAAAGGCACTGTGGAGCTGCCCCTTCTTTTAGAAGCCCACCCAAACCCCACTTCAGATAAAATGGTGAGGAGGGGTCTGGTGAGGGAAAACATTTCAGAGAGGATTTCAAAGGGGTTTACAGCCCGCTCCTCTTCAAGTGACATAAGTGCTTGCCTAAAGCAAGGGTAAGCAAAACAAGCTTTTAAAGGGAAACTGTTTTAAAGCAATCCCGCTGTTCAGCCCCAAGAATGGGTGCATTTCACAATATGAGACATCGGTTTCATTTTCATATAATATTTTACCACAAGCAGCTTATATGTTCTAAATACAATCTATAGTCGAAAGTATTTGGACACCTGAGTGCGAGCTTGTGTGAAATTCCATTTGGTGTTGAGAAACAAATTGTATTCAATTAAATATATGTAAATGAAAGGTATTCAAATGAGGCTTCTCACATGATTTTAAAGAATGTCTTTGAGAATGAGACAGAGATGTTGGACCAGAAAGCCCCAACTGATGCTCCAGTTTTTTCCAGAGCCAGATGGGCCGAGGTCAGAGCTCTGTGCAGGATACTGAAGTATCCTTCTAACCAAGCTTTTTCCCCTGTCATTTAAGACCTCAGTTTTCTATTATCTTTCTTTTTATTGATTTATTGCACCAGTTAGCAGTTGTTGTCCTTGAAACACATGAATTCAAAAATAAAAGGAGTGTCCTAATACATGTGATCCTACTTACTTTTAATTATTTTGAGGCTTGCAGCATGCATTATATTTGAGAGAATATAGACTGTCAGGTTTTTTCTTCAGTGGAAGGACATGACGAGATGTGAAGTCAGTTCTGAGCTTAAATAATTGAAGTAATTGAATATGACCCCCATTGTTTGCATCCCTCTTCAAACACAGCAGCCCTAAACACTGACACAGAGGCTACATGTATGTGCTCAATCGATAAGCTTTTAATGACCTTGTCTACATGATGCAGTGCAGTGGAGTTGCTATATGTCTACTGGAGGAGGTAGGGGTACAGATTTCGTCCCTCAAGTGAATTTGATACACACTGGTTGTCAAACTGGGAGTTTTGCCCAGGTGCCCGTAAAAGAAACATCTGGGATGGTCTTCTAAAACAGATCATGTAATCTTTACACTCAACTTAAAACTCAACTTTGTTTTAGTGTTTTCTTCAAAAGTATATATTTTATGTCTAATAAAAATGACAAAAATACCTCACGTCAGACGTCTGATTACAGACAAACACATGACATTGCTCATTTTGGTCAAACATACCAAAAGTGGTCTCTTTTTTCCATTTACTGTGTTTATCAAACATATTCCAAGACATTTTAGTAGTTCAGTTGGCACCAATGCACTGATTTTATATTTAACAGATTACTTAACTAATTTAAACCTTTGGGGATTTTTCTATGAAGGATTATCTGTAAGATAATAGCTACAATTATGCAGTCGCCATTATGATACAGCACTGTGTCATATTCTAGCACATGATTTATAACTTCCTCTAATAGCTAAAGATAGATAACATAATAATTGAGTGCCTGTAAAGACCATTTATAATGAACACAATATTCAATCCTCCTCTCCAACACTAACATGTCAAATCCAGTCAGCCGTGAATGCTGAGAAATTCGATTGAGATAACTTTGTACAAAAAGATATGAACCGCAGGGGCAATTATGGGGAAGAGAGAGTAGATCACATGATACCTATATACTGAGAATGGACAAAATATGAGACGTCTGTGGGAATACATTAATCTAAGAAGGACAATTTTCAGTTTTCTGAGCTTACCTTTGACAGATGATGTAAACACCAGTAACCTAGTGCTAAAGGTACTGGACTAGCAATCACAATGTTCAAGCCCCACCACTGCCAGGTTGCCACTGTTAAGTCCTTACGCAAGGCCCTTAACCCTCAATTGCTTAGACAGCATTCTGTCTACTCCAAGTTGCTTTGGATAAAAGTGTCCGGTGAAAGCCGTAAATGTGCATGTGATCATGTAGGTCTAGGTTAGAAATAAACCTCATCCATACCCATCAGCCCAATTCTAAACAATATGTAATTGGGCATCATTATTCAAACATACGAAAACATCATCCTCAATGAGGATCCTGTAATGATGTTTCCAAGCAAGATACTGTCTAGATGTAATAAATAAATAAATAAATAAATAAGTTATACTTTGTTTTGTGCTCTTTACCCAAACTTATACACACCAAGTTATTCAATTGAAATAGCTTTATATAGCTTTGTGTAGTGCCCAACATATTTGTTAAAACTGGGTCTTATAAGTTTCAGTTTAATTTTGTGAACATTTTTGGATAGGATTATGTAGCATTTAGCAGATGCCCACTACAGTAGCTGTCTGTCCTTGCCGGAGCTTCAGCTTGTGACCATGGTTTTTGGTGAAGGATTATCAAATCAAGGTTTATTTGTCACATACATAATTAAACCTGGTACAACGGGCAGTGAAAGGCTTGGAAGCAAGGGTTGGCAGCGATGGGATTTGAATACCTGCCCCCGAAGAGCCTAAATCCACTCGGTCACAAGTGACTTTCTGTTGGATTTCTTGTTAGTTTTGTCACTAATTCAGCTGTAATTTAAGTCTTATCATTTTACGTTTAAACTTGGATACCTCACCATGGTTGTAATATTTAAGCACAATTATTATTCCAAGATTGATAGGTCAACACAGATTGATAGGATTGCAAAGGTCAACATTGCCTATTTGGCTTTCCAAATTTGCATTTCAGTGGGCATTTAGAAAGTCATTTTAACATTATTTGAATTAAATTACATTTAATTCAATCACGTTAAGAATGTAAAGCGGTCTAGGCAATCACAATAAAGCTCTTGATTAACTGTCTACATATTTGTACATTTCAAAACAAGGTAATCTCTGCCCTTGACTGCTAAACCACTAGATCTAAACATTCATTTACACTGGAAGCAAAAGCAGTGGGCAGGTTGCACCTTACTCTGCATAAGAAGCAGGTCATTTAGTCTTTTATCTCACCTTTCCACACACGATCTGACTGATTCATTTGAATCGTTATTGGATTTAATTCCACACACAGCTAGAGGAGACAGAGCCCTCAGCACACCTCAGCGCTCTCGTGACCTCGAGCTTCTAATTCAATTCGCGCCGTCCAAATGAATACAATTAGTTGGATGTTTTGCAGCTAAACACATCAACGGAGCATCCGGCCGGCCAATCCCCTCGAGTTCACAGCATGAATGGCCAAGAGGAAAAATCAACGACTAGACTATTGATGAATGATATGGGTCGATGTGGGGGTGGACGAGAAGTAACAGGAAGGGAAAAGAGCAGGTCAGTCAATCTGTTATCAGCTTGGTGTGTGATTAGACGAAAGCAAGCAAGCTATAGATCCGTCACAAAAGTGGAAAACTTCCTTCTCAGCTACTGCTAATGAGAAAAATGTACTTCATACTGTCTGGGGTTTGGAAGGTCTCATAATAAAAGCCAAACAGTCCCTAAGAGTCTTTGACTTCATAGTTTTACGATGCAAACTATGTCACTTTTCAGTTCAACTATACAGAGCATTTAGCAGTAATGCTGCCTGTAATCAAGCACCCATCTTAATAATGTTCAGTGTCAGTGCCGGACTGTTTGGCTTTCATTACCTGACCAATCTTTTTCATAGTGGATGTGAACAGGCTGACCACAGTGAGTGAATAAGCTCAACGAGAGCTTGGTTATGCACTGATGCGCTGAGTTTAACATTCCTCACTGTAAAACCACGTTTCCCTTCCCCCTATACTGTACGTCTCGCCCTCCCCCCTTTCAAAACCCCACGACCCACAGAATCACGCCCGGGTCTGCCAATGAATAAGCATCAGCATCATTCCTTCCTAGAAACAGTGTGTTTTGCTCTGGAGTGGTACCCCATCCACTCCCCACCCACTGTGCCCAACAGCAATAAAGTGATGATTCTGCATCGCAGACTTTCGGTTTGCTAAAGAGCGTTATTTAGAAGCACTAAAGCCTCTAGATGTGAGGCTGCCTGGTAATCCAACCTGTCTTTAGGAACACATTTAAAAAGCATTGGCATGCTGGTTATAAAACCCCGTAACTATTGCCAGTTCACTCTGTTATGATAGGGGACTGTGATGGTTTAGCTATTTGTCCTACAGCAAAATCAAATAGTATTTGTTGTAATTGTATTTACAACATACAACATAAAAAACAGAAGTGACCTGAAAAAGGTTTCTTAAATCTACTGCACTAGAGTTTTGGACCTACATCATGGATAATAACAATTTTATTTACCTTATTCTGGGAGTTTCCATTTTTAAATAATGCATTCTTTCACAATGCTAATTAATTGAGTGAAAAGTATCAGATAACCGATGACACAAACCAGTCCTTAGCAGTGGACGTTTGGGAATGGATCATCTCTTTTAAAGAAGCAGTTCACCAAACACATCACCACGTCCATCCCATCCATCCGGGGTTTCATGTTGCAGTAGTCAGGTAAAAAGGATTTTCTTTCCTAGAAGAATGTCACTCATCAAGCTCAAGGACGAATTTAATCAATACCTGAGCTGGCTCATTATACTGGCTCTGTGTTACTGGCATAGACTTTGTACAGTCCCAGAATTCATCTGAGAAAGACTTCAGACGATCCCATGCCAATACCAAACCTCCTCTCAAGAATTCCAAAGTTATATTATTTATATATCAATTCAAATCCAATTTACTAACTACATATACTATCCTCAGTCCAAAGAGTGTAATAAAGTTTAATAGAAGTGTCATATTTCACAGGCTTGCTTTGTGTACCAAACCTTTATTTTGATTCTGCTACTGAATGGTGGTCAGGATCAGAGATGGTTAAGGGCTGCCAGACTTTGTGGGTCGCCTCACAGTGAATGGTTTTGCATGTTCTTTCCTTCCACAGTCCAAAGACGTGCAAGTTGCATCAGAGATAGAAGATTGTACATGATGGTGTTTGTCTCTTAATGTAAAAGGATCAATCATGTGTAACCCGTAACTACCTGCCCTGTCTTGAATATAAATAGAAAACATCCAAAACAAGCCGATTTATGTATATGGCTGTGTGTCACTAGGTGCCTAATGCTAAGAAGTTGTCTCAGGAAGTGGTGTGAGTGGTAAATTCATCCCATACAACCCATTACAGGGTCCTGCAAATCTGGATTGTATATTTATCTGGAGTCACTGGAAAAGGTTCGGTTTGTCCTTCCTGTGTCCCTGTGGGCTGGATTAAATTTGTGTTTTGGCTAGAATTGGTGTAAATCTGTCAGTATGATAATGTTTTGAAGTTGCACCAAACATACTGCACCAGTCACATCTACACTACAATAGAATTTCTATTTCTAGAATTTCTTTCCTCTGAGCTCTAGTTTCCTTCCACAGTACAAAAACTAACGTCTGTTTCTGTCATGAATCTAAACAAAGTGTGTAAAACAATACATTAAAATCCTAATAAATAAACCACATGTGTAGTTTCTTCTAAGATCTTTTGCTAAGATTACATTGCGAATTTCACTTAAGTTGGTACAAAATGTAATTAAGGTTAACTAAAATAAATCCTTAGGATTTTTTTTGGACCGGCCAATACAAACCTACAAAAAACTTTCTTTTAAAAACATACAGTGAATAGAGAATGGCATAGCTGCATTTCTTTGCCCTGAAGCACTCAACCCACATACTTTTATTTTACTTCACATTGCACAGCAGCTTCCTCGCTCTGCCGAGGTTCAGGAAAAGGTGAACTCACTCACATCAGTGGCAACATAAAATTTGCCAAGCATGACAGCATCTTCACTTCCATGTGAAGCGATGCCACAGAATCAAACATACAACCAGTTCAACCCAACAAAGTTTGTCTGTCTTTGATCTTCATAGCACAGAACTCAAAAGAGTGAACAAAAGAGCATATCTAAGGAAATTGGGTTTGGGAGAATTAAAGTCTGGAGGAGTTCTGACTACAGGTTAATAGGAGGCACAGATTGTGTTTGCTCTACATCTACAAGTCATTGCTGCTGGATCTTGAAATTCATTTCATTTTTGCAATTGACATGCACTTTTTTTCCTAACACACCATCGCAGAGAGTTGTTTTATGGCTTAGCTCTGGCTCTGGTGTGCTTTTAGTGAGTCTAAGAGAAAATACTGCCTGGTTGAGGAAAGAATCATGAACAAACTTCCCTAAACATTTGCTGCAAATTTTGAGGCATGTAATTTCTCTACATTAAGAGATTTATTACACCTGTTATGTGGTGGGGTTGAACACACGAGTCCAAAAATTAGAAAAAGCACCAGATACTTTTGTCCATGTACTGTGTGTAGACAGATTTTCTTTTATTTATTACATTTTTTATTCATTTTTAACTAGGGTAGACGATTATTCTGGATCTGGCTGTATGTTCAGTGTTTCAAGCTTGCCAGCATGCAGTTGCTTTGATTTAAGATTTATGATGTGTGGAACTGTAAATTTCTTACAAAAGTGGGTCATGTCACCCCTGTTCTGCCCAACAACCAATCAAAAATCAGAATGGGGGCCGCCCACTCACACAGATCCACACACTCTCACACACACACACAGTAAAAACTAGTGTTTTACTTCACTGAATCAAGCTTGTTTTGTAGAAAATAAAACCTCTTTTTTTAAGAGTTGTATTTTTTCACCCCTGCATTTAATAGGCATTGATTTTAAAATAATCAACATTTTATCCTCAAAGTGGATGTTAAAAGTAGAGTAAGGATGAAATGAGCTTCTCTAAAACTGCAGCTTTTGTGGACTGTTCCTGGTCTGAAGTGGTATCTATCAAATGGGACAGTGGTAAATTGGTGACAGGATCATGGGCGGCTTAAACTCATTGATGCATGTAGGGAGCAACACCAACAGACGACCTACTGTAGCTCAAATTGCTGTAGAAGTTAATGCTGTTTCTGATAGAAAGGTGTCAGAAAACATAGTGCAGCACAGCGACAGGGATGTTTTGACAGGAAAGGTTATGTTATGCCTGATCAGTGTATATATTTTAGTGAAGGCGTCAATCCCAGTCCACAGCGCCAACTAGTGTGTTCTCCAAAAACATTGAGCTTTCATATCCTAATAGGTTTGTAGGGTTGAGCCTCTGTGGTTTAAAGATTACTTTGGG
>JAYDZG010000015.1:2312162-2323088 GCA_034509265.1 Microcambeva bendego | reverse complement strand
TCTCATTTTGTCCAAATTAGTTCTTTCCTCCACCAAGTCCTTCAAAGTTTTCTCCAAAGTTTGCCTTTGATTATTCATTTCAGCCTCTTTTTGATCAAGCAGAAGTTTTTCAGTTACTGTTTTGTTCTTAGTTTCCTCTAGTTCGGCTCTCTCTTTTAGCATTTGTTCTTTAAGAACATCAAGTTCTTTCCAGTTTCTCACCAAGTCCTCTTTTTCTTTCTCAGTCTGTTCTTTTATTTGCAGGACCTTGGCTTTTTCCTTTTCTAGTTCTTGTCTCTCCTCTTGCATTTTCATTTTCATTGTCTCAATATCTTGATGTTTGTCTGCAATTTCTTTTTTCATCATTTCCAAGTCTTTATCTTTCTGCTGAACTTTTTTACTTAGAATCTTATT
Source organism: Microcambeva bendego (assembly GCA_034509265.1). Taxonomy (NCBI): domain Eukaryota; kingdom Metazoa; phylum Chordata; class Actinopteri; order Siluriformes; family Trichomycteridae; genus Microcambeva; species Microcambeva bendego. The sequence goes on along the minus strand of JAYDZG010000015.1, from coordinate 2,322,695 downwards.
TTGCTCTTTCTCCTTTTCTAGTATGAATTCATTTTCATTATATTTCATCATTTTTAGTTTGGCCTTCTCAAGAGCATTCTTCATCTCCTCGACCTTTTTCTGCGTTGTAGCCTTTGAATGATCGAAGGCTTTTCTTTCAACTTCCATTTTCTGTTTTTCTACTTTTAGCTCATCTTGTTCAGTTTCTAATGTGGCTCTTGTTTTTTCTAGATCATTCCTTAAATCCTCCGTATTAGTCTTCATGTTTTTTACATCCATTTTCTCTTGTAGAACCTTTTTCATTAACTCATCAACTTTCTCTCTCTCTTGTTTCAGCTCGTCTCTAATGTTTTGTTCAATTAGTTGTGTTTGTGCATCAAGTTCCTTTCTCATTTTATCCAAATATTTTTTTTCCACATTTTGCCTGTGTTGGTTTATTTCAGCCTCTTTTTGATCTAGTAATGTTTTGTCAGTTTTAATCTTGTTCTTCCTTTCTTCTAGTTCAGCTCTCTCTTTTAGTGTTTGTTCTCTAAGTTGATTGAGTTCTTCCCAGTTTCTCGCCAAGTCTTCCTTTTCTTTTTCAGCCAATTCTTTCATGTGCAGGACCTTCGCCATTTTGTTTTCCAGTTTTTCATTCTCCTCTTTCATTTTCTTTCTTTCTTCGTCGTCTTTTTCTTTCTGTGTTTGGATTTGTAGTGCCAACTCATGACCCATCCTTTGCAGCTCCAACCTTTTCATTTCAATATCCTGTATCTCTTGGTTATGGAGTACATTAATTGTCTCACTATCTTGACTTTGTTTTACCATCATCTTTCTCAAGTCTTTCTCTTGTTCTAGTTCAGGTTTGAATATTTTCTTTTTGTTTTTACGTATTTCTAATTCATCATCAGTTTTAGATTCAGTTTTTGTAATTAAGCTTTCAGTTTGTACCTGTCTGTCTACTTTTAACTTCACCATTTTTTCAGGACTGTATATTCCATGCAGTTCTTCTTCTCTCATCGCCTCTTCATATTTATTTTGTTGTTCCATGACTTCAAATCTTTCCTTCAGTTCTTCTTTTTGTCTTTGTATCCTGACATTCATTATTTCCAGCTCATCTCGTTCTCTCCTGTTTTTTTCTTCCTTGTTTTCCAGTTCTCTTTTTTTCCTTTCGAGACTATTCTTTAATGTCTTTATTTCACTTTTTTCTTTCCTAAGAAGCTCTTTGTTTTGCTCCATTTCCTTTATGATTTGCTGTAGCATCTCTCGGATGTCTTCAATCTCCACAACCAGTCTTTGTATGTCAGCATTCATCTCCTCCCCACCAGCTTCTAGTTGGCTTTCTGACAATCGATTTGCCATGTGAATTTTTGCATCCTTCACCATTTCTCTGATTCTCTCAATCTGAAAAGTCATGTTAATAATCTCAGCATTCATGTCCTCCTTCTCTTCCATGTACACACTGTTTTCCTTTATTTTCATATTCTCAAATTCCTCTCTTGCTCTTTGGAGTTTAGCTTTAACACATTCTATCTCATATCTCTCCTGGTTAGTCTCTGCCCTTCTGCATTCGATGTCATCTTTTGCCATCTCTATTTCCACTCTTATTCTGTCAAGTTCATTACTTTTCCTAATGACCTTTTTTACCTTTTGGTCAAGATCTTTTTCTTTCCAGTCCATCTCCCTTTTCATGAGTTCCATCTCTTCCATCTCTAGTCGTGTCCTTTGCTTTCTTTCTTCCAATTCATTTCTTTGTTGCTGTATCTGCTGTTTTTCAAGTTGCACCTTTTCCACCTCGGCTTTCACCATTTCCATTTTGCTTTCAACGTCGACTTTTTGCTCCATTATCTCAGCCTTTATCTGATCAAGTTTTTTACACTCTGTTTTTGTTTCTGCAATTTTGTTTTCAATTGCCTCTTTTTGTCTCTGCAAGTCTAACGTCACATGTTCAAGTTCGTGCATTTGTCTTATTGACTTTTCCATGCTGGTTTCCACCTCCTTCTTCTGTGATATTAAATCACAGTTTGTGTCTTGGATTTGTTTCTTCTCAATCATTATGTCTTCTATCATTTTACTAACTTCCATTTTTCTTTGAATCTTTTCTTTTTCCATTTCTGCCTCTGTGGGAACACCCTTCATTTCCTCTGTTACTTGCACAAGTTCAGTATTGGCTTTTACTGGAGTAAGTTCAGTATTGGCTTTTTTATTTGCTTTACTCTCCATTGACGTTTTCATGAAATGTAGAGTTTCTCTTTCAAACTCAATTTCTTTTTGTGTTTGTCTTATTGTAACCTCGGATTGTTTCATTCTTGCTAGACTACTCTTGATTTCTCTATTTTGCTCTATAATCTCTGACAAAATCTCATGTATTTTTTCCTCTTCTAGAATTTGTAGTTCTTTGCTTTTAGCCAGGGCTTCTTTTTCTTTCACCACTTCACCATGGAGATGATAAAGCTCATTTCTTTCACTTTGCTGTTCGGTCTTCACTTTCTCTATTTCTTCTCTGGCTCTGATTAGGTCATTCTGGAGTTTTTCTAGCTCTCGTCTCTCCTTAAATATTTCATCTTGTCTTTTGTTTACATTTTCTTGTTCAGTTTTTATCTCAGCTTCCATTTGCTTAGTTGCTTTCCAATGTTGTTGAAGCTCCTCTTTCATCTTTTCCAGATTTGCTCTTTCTGTATCATTAGCTCGCTGCATTTCTTTCTTCAATACTTCTAGTTTTTCTCTTTCTTGTTGTTCCATTGTCTGTATTGCCAGTTCTTTCTGTTCCCAGGTGTTGGTCATTTCCTTCTCCAGGTCGTTTCTCTTCTGCACCATTGCCAATCTTTCTATTTCCTCCTTTTTCTTTTGTGTTGTGATTTGTAATTGCAACTCTTCCCTTCTCGCCTGCATCTCCATCCTCTGCTCTTCTATGTCATTTCTCTCCCTCTTTAGAAGCTCTTTTTGATTTTGCTCTGCTAAAGCTGTCGCCATCATTTCCAAGGCTTTCCTCTTTTGGTGGATTTCTTCGACAAGAATCCTGTTTAGCTCTTTTTCCTTTTCTAATGTCATCTCAGTTTTCTTTATTTCTAATATGTGCATTTCCAACTCATCCTTCTCGTGTTTTTCATCAGACATGTTTCCCCTGTGTTCAGTTTGTTCTTGAACATCTGATTGCAACATTACTCGTTTTCCAGCTTTCATTTGCTGTTGTTTGTCTTCCAAGCTGTTGTCCAGTTCCTCTTTCTGTTTCCGTATCCTGGCACTCATTAGTTCTAAGTCTCCTCGTTCTCTTCTGTTCTTTTCTTCTCTGTTTTCCAGGTTTCTTGTTTTTCTTTGAATTTCAATCTTTAGCGTTCTCATCTCATCCTTTTCTCTTTTAAGAACCTCTTTGTTTTGTTCCATCTCTTTCTTAAGGTGTTGTAGCATTTCTCTTATGTGTTCAATTTCCACGATTAGTTGTTGCATCTCAGCATTCATCTCCTCGGCATTGCCAGCCCCCAGCTGACTTTCCTCCATATAAAATTTTGTATCCCTTATCATTTCTCTGGTCTTTTCGATTTGAAGAATCAAGTTGATCATCTCAGTGTTGATTTGTTGTTTGTCTTCATTGTAAAAACTGTAATCCTCAGGCCAAACCTCAGATTCCTCCCTAACTCTTTGCATTTCAGCTTTATGATGTTCCTTATATCGGTCCCTCTCAATCTCCGCTCTTTTGCATTCGAGTTCTTCTCTTTCCGTTTGTATTTCCCTTTTAATTCTGTCTAGTTCGCTCTTTTTCCGTAAAACCTGCTTCATCTTCTGGTCGCCGTCTTTTCGGTTTCTGTCTATTTCTTTTTTCAAGAGTTCCATTTCTTCAATCTCTCGTTTTGTCCTTTGCATCTTTTCCCTTAGTTCATTTCTTTGTTGCTGTATTTCATCCTTGACATGCTGTACTTTCTCCATCTCTACTTTTGCAAGTTGCATTTTGTTTTTAACATCCTCTTTTTCACGTACTATCTCAGCCTTTATCTGATTAAGTTCATTAACCTCTCTGTTAGTCTCTGCACTTCCACTAAACATTTCCTTTTTGTTTTTTTCCATTTTGGCTTCTGTGTCTTTTTTCTGTTCAGCTAAATTATTTTCCCTGCCTTCAATCTGCTTTGTTTCAATCCTTAGCTCATCTTTCCTTATCTGAGGTTTCTGATGTTCCATTTCTGCCTCATTGCGACGTCTTCTTATTTGTTCTTCCAATTTAGCAAGTTCATTTTTGGCTTTTTTATATGGCTCCTTTATTTCTACTTGAATCCGCTGAACATTTTCTTTTTCAAGTACGATTTCTTTTCTCATTTGTCTTATTGCATTATCAGTCACTTTGAGATTTTCCAGGCTGCTCCTTATTTCTTCATTCTGCTCTACAATCTCAGACATAATCTTGTGTAATTTGTCCTTTTCTAATTTGTTGAGCTCTCGGTTTTTATCTAACGCTTCTTCCTCTATCTTCACCCCAATGCTTATTTGATCAGGCTGAACTTCTTGTTCTCTTTTATTTTTGTCAATCTCCTCTCTGGCTCTGACTGTGTCCTCCTTGAGCTTCTCCAACTCCTGTCTTTCCCTAAATACTTCCTCTTGTCTGGTGTCCAAATTGGCTTGTTCAAGTTTAATTTCAGCTTTCATTTGCTCAATTATTATTCTGTCTTGTTGAAGTTCCTGCTTTGTTCGACTGACCTCCTCTAGTATTCTTTCCAGCCTTGGTATTTCCATTTCATTAGCCTTCTGTATTTCTGTTTCAGTTACCTCCTGTGGCCGACTCTCCTTGTGTAAATGATCACTCTGTTCTAGTTCATTCCTTCTTTCCGTGTCTTTAGTATTTTCAGCTTCTCCCTTCTTTATTTGTGCTTTCTTCATTAACTGATCAAGTTCATCCCTCACCTTTAACATTTTCTTTTTTTCTTTTTCCATATTTTGGATTTGCGCTTCAAATTCCATTCTTATTTTATCCAGATGATTGTCCTTCTGTGTGAAGTCTTTAAATCTGTCCTCCAGACATTTCTTTTGTTGGTGAATCTCAGACTCTCTTTGGTCAAGTATACATTTGTCCGTTGCTAGTTTGCTTTTAATTTGATCGATTTCCGCCCTCTCGATTGCCATTTGCTCTTTTAGAATTTCAAGTTCTTTCCATGTCTTCATCATGTCCTCCTTTTCCTTTTCAGACTGTTTTTTCTGTTGTCTCACCTTGATTATTTCTTTTTCCAGGGCTTGTTTCTCACTTTCCATTGACTCTCTTTCCATGTCTTTTTCTTCTTTTCGTTTTGTCATTTCCATTTGCAGCTCCAACCATTTGTTTTCAATGCAATATTTTTCCTTCTGTAGGAAGTCTTTCTTTGCTTCAACATCTTGATTTTGTTCTGCCATTAAGGCAGTTATCTTCTCCAATTCTTTCTTCTTTTGCATTATTTCTTCAGCAAGAGTCTGATTTTCTTCTTCTAGTTTGGTTGCAGTCTTTGTGATTTCTAATGTTTTAATTTCCCTCTCTATGTCTGGTTCGGTCGTGTTCAGCCAGTTTTCGGTTTGTACTTCCACATCATAGCACAACTTTTCTCCAGGTTTGTCTGTAATGTTTGTTTGATCTGCTCTCATTTGGTCTGCAATTTTATTCTGTTGTTTGATGCTTTCCAGGCTTTCCTCAATGTCTTGCCTTTGCTTTTGAATCCTGACACTCATTAGTTCTAACTCCCCTCGTTCTCTTCTGTTCTTTTCTTCCCGGTTTTCCAGGTTTCTGGTTTTTCTTTGAATTTCAATTCTAAGCGTTCTCATCTCATCCTTTTCTCTCCTAAGAACCTCCTTGTTTTGATTCATTTCCTCTTTAAGGTGTTGTAGCATCTCTCTTATGTGTTCGATTTCCATAATTAGTTTCTGCATCTCTGCATTCATCTCTTCATTATAACTTGCTTCTAGCAGGCTTTCTGTCATTCTATCGTTCATATGATATTTTGCATCCCTTAACATTTCTCTGGTTCTTTCAATCTGGAAAATAAGGTTGAGGATTTGAGCATTCGTTTCCTCTTGTTCCTCTGTGTTTAGATTCTTCTCTATTGCTCCTTGAATTTCAGCTTTAACACGTTCTATTTCATATTTCTCCTTCTCGGTTTCTTCCCTTTGACGTTCAATGTCTTCCAATGCCGCCTGTATTTCCATTCTCATTCTCTCTATTTCATTTCGTTTCCTAATTGTCTGCTTCATCTTTTGGTCGACCTCCTTTTTCTTCACGTCAATCTCTTTTTTTAAGAGTTCCATCTCTTCCATCTCTCGTTTTGCTCGCTTCATCCTTTCCTCCAGCTTATTTCTTTGTTGTTGTATTTCATCCTTGGCCTCTTGTAGCTTTTCCATCTCTGTGTTTGTAAGGGCCATTTTGTTCTCAACATCCTCTTTTTGCCTTAGAATCTCCATCTTCATTTGCTCAAGTTTAGTCCCTTCAATCCTCGCCTCAGTTATTTTATTTTCAATTGCTTCACTTTTTCTCATCAGATCTACATTCATCTGTTCAAGTTTGTGCATTTCGCTTAAGACCAGTTTCATCTGAGCCTCTACTTCTTCTTTCTGTCTTATTAAGTCGTTTTTTATGTCTTGGATATGCTTCATCTCAGTTCTTATCTCCTCCATCTTTTCATTCAGGTCCTCATTATTACTCTGAACTGTTTCTTCTTGCTTTTTGGTGAGTTCAATCTTAGCTTCTTCACACACCTGCATCTTAATACCCATCTGAGCCATTTGCAACTGTGTTGTCTTATCTGTGTCCTCTTCTCTCTTCTGCATATCGATCTTCTCTTTTTCTCTCTGTCCCATCTGCATCCTCAGTTTCATCTGAACCACTGGTTCATTTGCATTCTTGATTTCCTCAGCCTTGTCCTCGATATATGCAGTTTGCAATTGTATATCTGCTTTAGTCTGCTCCACTTTTCCCCACTCTTCCTTTAATAAGTTCCTGTTTAGTATCAAATCCTTCTTTTCATGTTCAATCTTTTGCTTGACCTGCTCCAAATGATTTTCTTTTTCTAAGGTCTCTTGAAATCTTTTCTCTAAAAGTTCTTTCTCTTTGAGCATTTCAGTTCGCATCTGGTTGATTTGTTCCTTCTCATTTTTTAAATCATCCTCGTTCTTCTCAGTTTCTTGTTTAGCTTTCTGAATTTCACCTTGCAGATTTCTTAGCTCTTTTTTCTCTTTTTGGATTTTATCGTGTTCATCTTCCAAGACCTTTCTCTCTGATTGCAAATTTGCTTTCAATTGTTCCAATGTATGTCTTTCTCTATTGAGCTCCTCTGTATGTTGATTCATCTTTTCATTAACATGTTCCAGCATCTTTTTTAGTTTTCTTTTTTCCTCCGTCATGCTGGCTATCTCATCTTGCTGTTGTTGGAGTCTTTCCTTCATTCTTTCGATTTCCGTTTGCTCTGGTTTTGGTTCTTCCCAAAGTTTCTCAATCTGTTCTATGGTTAGCACATTCTCCAGTCTTCTTCTTTTCAAAGAGTCTCTCTTTATCTTGCCGTCTTTATTTGGTTTTTCCCCAGGTGATTGGTCATCATCAGTCTGTGAATACTTGCTGTTTCGTTGTCTCAATTCTATCAAGGAAGGAGATTGAGCTATGTCATAATCTAAGATATTGTAACCATGTTACACATAATCAGACATTAAAATATTTTTTTTAGCATCTGTATTCATCAGTTGTTTGCTTCCTCACACAATCATATATTTTAATCTTATTTTTGAATACTATTAATGCATTTACTGCAAACTATAAACTGAAAACATGTCTTAACAATAAAATTTTAGTAAAAGTTTGAACAATGTGGTGATCATTAACTTTGACCTACCTAGTTCCTGAAGTAGTTCTGGTTCATTCATTCTCAATATCAGATGAAAGGACACTTTGTTTTTAGAAGGTACTCTTTCCAGTGCCTCAAAGAGCCGCTTCATCGCCTCCTGCTCAGTACCAGCAGCTTGGACATGACGGACTGCCCCATCATGAATCAGACTTTGAGAGGAGACTGCCTCAGTGATTTCACAGACTCGTCTTGTTCGTGTGATGATCTCCTGCTTGAACTCATTAAGGAAGTCTCCCACTATGGGGAATCACAGTAAAAGCATAAACAAGCCAAGTAAATATTTCTTCGTGATAGCAATATACTTTTTAATTTCAAAACTTTCAATGGCATTGAATTTTAAATACCATATAAACATAGCTAAGCTGCACATTTGACAGCTGGAAATACGAGTCCACCGATGATTTCCCTGCATATCAAAAGCAGCAGCATCACTATAAGATGAATTTCCAAATCGTGACTGAAGGTTTTCATGGCCGGTTGTTACCACATAGGGGCGCTGTTTGAATAATTTATGCTAATGCTTTAGTTGTGAGATGTATATCTCTTGGTCAGGTGTCCACATACTGTCTGTCATGTCACGTCTTCTGGGAGCTCAAAGTGTGACAATGCAAAAGAGATATAGACTGAATAAAGCTTCAAACTTTACCGTAATCTCTGGATTCAATCATGTCTTGAGATCTTCTTTAGCCAGATGCCCATGTAATGCCTCGTCTATTAGAAAACGTATTTAGTTCAGACTTACAAAGTGTGTCGAACAAATTATATAAACACATTATTACAAAATACCACAATGCAAATTTCCACTTACTGCAAAATAGAAACATGAAACATGAACATGAAGTATTAAACAAAAATATTGTATAAAGTTAGAGTGCCGTGCAATCATTTAATTACCCTTTTCAATACTGGTATAAAAACAATTCTAATTAGCTTCGCTTATATTAAACTTTCCTTTCAAAATTCACCCCCATGTTATGCTGTTTTCATTCTCTAGGTATAACACAGTAGCAGTGGGTGGCAGTGAGGCAGTGGGTGGCGCTGTTGCCTCATAGTAAGAAGGCCCTGGGCTCGTTTTCTTGGCTATGGTCAATTATGTGGGGAGTTTAAATGTTCCTATTTATCCGGGTGAATTCAAAGATTTTGGAAAAACAAAAGCTACATTATCCCTAAACAAATTAAAATACTAAAATTTAAAGTAAGTCTCTTGGAAAAGTCCATTGTTGCATTAGAACCTGGACAACGTTTTATTAATGAAAATACAAAAGCAAACAGAATTAATGTTTTAGAGTGGCTTAGGTGAAACCCAAATGACTTAAGAAACAAGTCTTTTACACTTCTGGACCCAGCAGTGTGTCTTTAAGCAGTTCTAGAAAAGTCTCAGTTTTACACTGAAATCTATTTTTTTTTATCTAACATCATACAGTGTTACTTTTCCCATCAAATCACCTTTTCACATCTGTAAATATATAAATGTTTTCAGTGTAGGTGTAATTCAATGTAAAAACCTAAATGTGTTTGTTGCTCAATTGATTTCTTAAAAAGCAAATGTTAATGGATAATTTTAATAAAATGTATATATGTAATATATATTAAACAGAAGGCCTACCTTGTATGTTGGGAATGGTTAACTCTGCAAGTGGTGTCAGACTGGTGTTCCAGCCATGATGGTAAGCAAAAAAAATGACTCCAATTCCTTATATTGCCATCTAAGAAATTAAAAAGCAAACATTTGCTAGTTGATTGGTAGGTTGGGAGTGGTAAATGTGTTTTTTTCTATATCAGTCTGGTTTTCACTGATAAGGGGGGCACCCAGTACCCTGACGTAATCCTGTGCACATTTTCATATTGCAGCTTGCACCACATACAGTACCCTTCATAATTATCGGAACCCCATTAAAAATAAGGGGTTACAATACATTTAATTTGGTAAATTAGCTTTAAACATATATTCTGTCTCGGGATCTCTAGGACGACTCAGTAAATATCCTTCAAATCTTTCAATCAGTTTGATACTTTGAGATTTCCCAACATTATGGCACCAATTAAACAATAGTTTTAAATTAATATTTTCTCGAACACCTCTTTATTCGCTTCACCTTTGAGGGTACCTTGGCGAGCCCCCACAAAGTAAACAGGAAAGTAAAAGAAGCAAAGGCCCAACGACCACTATCAGAGTTAGAGAAAAAAATCATACAGGGGGCAAGTCTCCAAAACCGTGGAGCCAGAGACACTACCACAACCTAGGATTAATTAAATAAAATCATAATTCCCTCTAGTAGTGTCACAAAATGCTGCCTTTTTTATAAGTGATGGAGTAAATAGTTTTGAAGGCTGCCAAGACATAAGGTTATGATTACATTTGCCTAAACTGAATTGCACAATACATTCTCAATACATTTTCAACAGTAAAACAAGAGTTTATTATTACTTTTACATTTTAGTTGTTATTGAAGGAAATTAATGCAGGGCAGCAAATTTATAATCGGGTGTTTTAACAACAACAAAAAAAAAGCTTATAGGGGTTTTGTACGGGAGCTCGCTGGTAATATTAAGCTCCTTAATGTTCTTATACCCTACATAGTGCACTAAATAGGGGTTTGGGGACATTAGGACAGGCCCCGTGTTTACCCCACTGTGTGGTCGGGCACTGGCCACGCCCCTTCGTGCTTTGTTAACCACGCCCCATCATGCTGTGGCTGAAGCGGTGCTGAATCCACTGGGCTCCGAACAGCGG
>JAYDZG010000015.1:2299826-2310704 GCA_034509265.1 Microcambeva bendego | reverse complement strand
GGGCTCCGAACAGCGGTCAGGATCAGGCGCAGCTCTGGTTTTATCCTCGATAAAGGTAACAAATGGCTTCCGACGGCACGGACGAGCGCTCACCGCTGCTGTCGTCGCAGAACTCCGGCAATGTGACGCCCACGGCCCCTCCGTACCTACAGGAGCCCAGTCCGAGAGGTAATAACACGAATCACATCGAGTCCGAGCTGCTGAATCATTTTGGGGCGTAGCGACACATACTGAGATTCACATAACGGTCCGCTACTGACTGCGATATGTGCGTTTAATGCAAATGTTAGATGAGCGTCTGACAATAAAATGCAACGCATAAGAGCGCAAAGCCGTGCACAAGGCCTGAATTGAAGCGTGAATTAGGCGCAGTTGTGCGGATTTGTTATGTTGCATTTTAGGCCCTGGTTCGGCATCTGTGCAGAAATTGAACTAGTCAGGAAAGATTACAGTGTATTACATTCAGGGATCTGAATCCTACAGAGATTATTGGCAAATTGATTATTTGTAACGCATTAAATGAAACGCTTACTTTGTTTAACGCTTAAATCGTCGGCATTATGTGTGTCGGATGGGCGAACGGCGCTTACCAGCATCTAGTGTCCATTATGCTTCCTAATAGATGAATGACTCTGTCCCAACCAGTACCTTAACACCCTGTTATATATCTGCAGTTATTAGGCTAAACACTTTTAGGCCAGTGCAACAATAATCCTGGTTCAGCAGCTCTCTACAAAGGTTTAGAAATCTTCATATCGTGTATCACTTCTACTGGGATTTGATCGATCATTCTCACCATGCCTTTACTTATTTCTACAAAGTACATCTTCCCCCTTTTTGGTCCAGTGGCACCTCGAAACACTAAGTACAATGTAGGAATCACCATAATCTGAGCACCTCTCTGGCATAGAGCATCATACAGTCACTTGTTCACTCACTTACACCAGCAATAGCCAATTCACTTGTTGCAAGGTGGGAGAAAGATCCACATGGACATGTGTGACTTTTTACTGACTGGCATCCAACCCAAGTGGCTTTGAGGTATCCACTCCACTAGCTGCACTGCTGTCCCACCCTATTTGACAACAAGGGTTTTAATGATTGATCAACTTGACAACAAATCTCCTTGAATGTTTATGGGAACCGGAGTGTCGTGTCTCGTCTCATGAATGACATTGAAGCTTAATTTTGATTTTAATGATGATGATAATAGCATATTGTCCTAATGATTTAAAATTAGCATTTTGATAGCAGTGGGATGATTGGCTGATTGCTGATTCTACTTTGGGCTTAGTTAGTGGATTAATTTGTTCTAAAACAATTGTTAGACCTAACTTGGTTTTGTAGCATCATCTCATCACATTGTAGAAAGTCCTGTTCAGCTCGACCTGGACCTCACTGTGAAGAACCGCTCTTTAGCTTCTACGTCAACTGGTTAACCTACTTTAGCTGGCAATTTAGTTCAGTTACTGTCATCCTGTTGAATTTGAACATGTTCTAAAGAGTCAGTGATGGATTAGAGACATCATTGAAGTTACAAAGTTATTTTACTCAAGCAAACTACAGCGGAGCCATCATCCACAATGGAAAAAATTCACCATTTATGCATCAACATTCGGGATGTCGCCAAAGAACCACAGACCTAACTCAGCTCAGTTAAGGTCAAAACACAGTTTCACAATATGAAAGATGCTGGGCAAAATGGCATATATGGGAGACCTACAAGCCACAAACCACTGCTAAACAAAAAGAACACAAAGGCTAGGTCTGCGCTTCTATTGCAGTTTGTACAGCGTCTAATGTCTGGGGGTTTGTTCTTCAAGATCCTATATTTTGTCAATTGGATTGGGTGTCCATTTCATTCAAAGGCACTGATTTTGGATTATGTAGAGATTGAGATTATGACTTCCCTACAGACCGTTTAATTATACAACATGTACACAAACCCAAAATTGCTTAATAGCACCAACAACTGAAAATAAGCAATTGGCCTATGAGCTTAGCATTAAACTAGGGCACAAAGACAAGTAGATTTACAAATGACCAAAAGTCCAAATATTTCGGTGTGACTAGGTGACGTGAACTGAAAATCCTTCACAGATTTCATGTCAATACTTTTAAATCTCTTTATAATGTACAGGGCTATGGCATATCCAGATTTGAGGCTGGGCAGCAGCTGGTTCCAGAGCTTTAATGTTCAGTGTTGGAAGGCAGTCTCATCTTACCCGTAGTGTAAAGTAGTGAAACTGTAAACTCGGACTTGCCAGAAGAGGCAGAGACCATACTGGCATGTAAGGTGTAACGGGATCAGTCTGCCGCTTTGTGTAAGTTGATAACTGATTTAAATTAAAACAACTGAAACATCCTGATCTATTTATGTGAAGGGATTTCGTTTAAATGATCAAAGTCAAATCAAGCATAGAGGTGATACATTTAAGCACCTTGTTGAATTGCTCAACAGTGGTCCTCTGGAAGTCAGAACAGTGGTTCCCATGACTGTTATCATGTGCTGAGAGAAAATGTGTCAGAATGGTTAGAACCGAAATAAGGCCAATTACGAATTAGAAGCTGCTAGAAAAAAGTTCACTATGTTTACTGTTAAGCATGTGTTTTATTGAAATAGTCTGCTAGAAACCTCTCGCCACACTGGTCACCATCGGGCACTGATTGCAGGGCCATCATAATGCCTTCATACCTGTCCTCACTATCGCATGAGATCTGCGCCAGTTGTGCTATGTTGTCCTCACACTGTGCTTGATCAAAATTGTTTTGGCTCTTTCCATTGGTGTTGCTTAAGGTCAAAAGCAGAAGTTTCGAGTCTGTTGAGCCATAACAGGTCGGTTACTGTTTATGATGGTCAGGAACGTCTTTATATGCTGGGTTTTTTTTCAGAAATGACTGTGGAAAGCATTGATAAATCCATGCAAACTGCTGCAATTATCTTTAAACTGCTTTACCTTCTCCATTACACTTAATATTTGGCTTCCTGACAAAGAGCCTCTAATGCAGTTACAGCTAGAAATGCAATGCAGTGGCAGTCAGATTTCAACAGTTGCCAAAATACTGTAATAATTTAAGTTAAAGGCCGAAGCTCACCCATGTGTTTCTGAAATACATTTTTAATTCACAGATTTTTATTTACACTGGACAGTTTGAAACATTGGATTGTAATTTCTGACACGTTGGTGAAACAAATCTTTTGTTAGACTTTAAATAAGGTCCGAGGAGGATTGGATTGGGTGAGGCAAAGAATACTTCTACTAGAATGTAAGTTTAAATACCCAAGAACTATTGTGTAAAAATATAGTTTTATGAAGTATTGGTGTAGCTACATCAGCTTTCCATTAAAACAGGTTAAATATTCAGTCATTAAGACCTCCAATTAGGAGGTGCCACAGTGGATTGTGATCCACATTATTAATTAGGCATTGTATTTATGCTGAATGATCTACCTGGTGCAACCCTTTTATTTATCTGTGCTTGGGACTGACACTACAATGCACAATGTTTTACATCCAGCTGGTGACAATGGCAAGTTCAGTGCCAGCAGAAACTCTTGCTTCTACACCTGGGTGCTCACCCTGACCTCAATAGCTATATTAATAAAGCCAGAATGAGCTTCTGTCTAGACTTCAAAAGTCATTCATTCACAGCCTGGCACAAAACCAGTTACTGGCCGAGTCCGTTAATATTTCTGGATTAAGGTCAGGTGATTTTATGGCATTCTTACACAATTGACCTTGTTGATGGTGTCGTCATCCCGTGGCTTCTTTCTTCTAAAGTACTTGCAAGAGCTTTGGTTATGTTGAAAGCCATTTCTCATTCAAACAGAGACTACAGTTTGTAATCGAATCAACTGTGTCTTCAGAACTGATTGTTTCCTTTGTTATCAGTGTTTGTAAATAGCAAACACTTAGAAAACTGTGTTTGCTTAAGAGTAACATTAATCAGAAGATTAACGGCTCAACCAATACTAGCACTAAGCTAGGAGTGTTGGGGCCCTTAAGCAAGGTCTGTATTGTGTAGACTTAGTTGTAGGATGCTTTATGTAAAAAGCATCTGCCAAAGGTCTAAAAGTAAACCGTGGCTTCATTTCACTATTATTGTTAGTCTAACATTTTTAGACTTAAATTACATGCACCAATTCATAAAACACAAGTGAATTATTAGTATGTGTGTGTTTCTGTCTGTTAGCGGAACTTCCGCCACCCTACACAGCCATTGCCAGTCCTGATACAGGAGGAGTGCCCGTCATTAACTGCCGAGTGTGCCAGTCTCTCATTAACCTGGATGGCAAGCTCCACCAGCACGTGGTGAAGTGCACGGTCTGCAATGAGGCCACAGTAAGAAAGCTTCTTATCCTCGAGCTAATGCTTAGTCAGGCACAACCAAACCGATCTACATTCACCCCTGCTGGGTCATGACCATGATTTGCTTTATCTTGTGTTTCTTTGACCTCGGTAGTTCACTAAGATGTAGTATTAACTGTGGCAATGTGTGCTTGGTCCTCCACTGTTATCCATCAAATTGCCTCACGTCTCTCTGATTTGAATAATAATAATGTATTATCTGACAAGTTCAGATCAGTGTTGGCCCCATTGCAGATAATCCCTGCTTGGGAAATGTACAAATCTTTTTGAATAGTCTGTAAGCCCATGTTCTGATGTTTTTTAGCCTATCAAAAATCCGCCACCAGGAAAGAAGTATGTCAGATGTCCCTGCAACTGCCTTTTAATCTGTAAAGACACATCTCGGAGGATAGGATGCCCTCGGCCCAACTGGTAAGTGAGAGAGACAGTTATTCACATCCTGTTAGTGCAAGTGTTAGTGGCGCAACTGCATGAACATGATCTGTAGTACAAAATATAAAGAAACAGTAGATACTTTTACTGAAGAAAAGGGGCATTCCAGTGGCTAGATTTGGACCATTGTTTTCCAATGAGTTTCAAAGACTTGATTATTAGTCTTGCATTAATGAGACATTAGTCAATCCAGACTATAAAGCCATATAAGCCATAGCCTTAACACGGTGTATTAAGGGTGCTCGAATGATGCTTGAGCTCTCAAATTTGAATCTGAGCTGTGCTATCGACATGGCCAGGCGTCTAACAGGCCTTTTTTGCCCTGTGTTAAGTAAAGTAAGTGGAGGAAGTGGAGAACTGGATGATTCACAGAAGGCAGTGAAAGTCCACACACTAAGATTTTGTTCAGTAAAATAAATCTTGGCAGTTTCTGCTATTTTTAGAGATACAAACACAGAATTTTTTATTGCAAGCTACCTTCTGGAATTTCCCCAATTTTTACCTTTAATGAAAACGGGTCATGTTGTGGATTAACGTGATCTGTGTTTTTTGATCCCCAGCAGACGCATCATCAACCTAAGTCCGGTGATGGTGATTCCCGAGGAGCAGCCAGCTCAGCCGGCTCTACCAGTTCAGCCTGAAGGTCTTCGTGTGGTCTGCGGACACTGTGGCAATACATTCCTCGTATGTACACGCTCTGCATTCAAAAATCTGATTTTATCCACAGTTCTTTATACTGTTGACACGATCCGATATGTGAATGGGTAAAATTCTGAACGTCACATGAGATTCAACTTTAAAATGTATTGATAAATGATTGCACAACATGATTAAAAAATAATAAGTAAATAAGAAATAAAGAACTATACATTTTATGATGTGAAAACATCTGATGTTTTACGGCTCTGTGTTTCTCCACAGTGGATGGAGCTCCGGTTTAACACACTGGCCAAGTGTCCACACTGCAAAAAAATGTGAGTGAGTTTCATTTATTATTCTGTCACTAATCAAGACTTTGGGCTGAGGATGCGGATTCTGCATCGGGCTGCTGGGTTTGTTTTCTCCTGGCATCGAGACTCCCTTCCACACGGTGATTCAGAGAGGAGGAGTAAACCAAGTGAGAGCGTCGGAGTCACCCTGACATCATGACTGCACTGTTAGAATGAACCTACCACTGAGATGACAAATGTTCAGAGTACACGGAAGCTGGTGGGAAAGGCTTCTTGTGATAAGACAAAAAAGAAAGAGAAAATGGCTCTGAATCAGTCACATGAGAAGCATGTGAAGCAGCCAGCAGGGATAACGGGGAGCCATGTGTCTCATGATGAAATTCCTATCTGATTCGAAACATTAGTAAAAGATCCGGTGGCAAAAAACAAATCACCGGAAGTTGTGACACACTAGCTGTGTATTGCATGTTTTATCTTTGCTAGTGTTTGTACAATTACTATTTCCCCTTTGTGGGTTATATCAGGGTGGCTTCGTGGGTAGCACTGTCATCTCACAGCGAGAAGGTCCTGGGTTCGATCCCCGGGTGTGGCGATCTAGGTCCTCAAAGACATGATACCAGGTTGATCAGAGACACTGAATTGTCCTGTAGGTATCTGTGATGGACTGGCGCCCCATCCGGGGTGTTACTGTGTGCCTTGCACCCATTGAAGAGCTGGGATAGGCTCCAGCACCCCTACAGACCCTGATTAGGATAAAGGGGTTAAAGAAAATGAACTGAACTAGTGTAATTTTTCATTTCCAACTGTGGAAAGAAATTAAAGACCACTTTTCTGTTTATTATATCTGATTGTGTTTAACCAAATTGTTTTTTTCTTCTATAGTAATTCTTTTTCAAACAACACTTCTCATTTTGGTCAAACACACACCCGTAAATTGTAAACTAAATAAAACTGATCATTTTGAAGTTCCTGTGCGTAAATACAATGCAATTTCAATTCGTGTGGAAGCTTGGGTCAGACCACAGGGGGGGGGGCATTGTCCAGCCCCACAACCTTTCGATTGACAGCCCAATGCTCTACCCACTAAACAGACCTAGTTAATGATTTTTAAATACATTTATATTTTTGTTTCAGAATCATTTTTGAATACTGATTTCTGTGCTCTCTTGTTTTCAGCTCGTCTGTTGGCAGTGCCCTGCCTAGGAGGCGCTGCTGTGCCTATATCACAGTAGGAATGATCTGCATTTTCATCGGGATTGGATTAACAGTGAGTACTGATTCTAACCACCATGTATTTCGCTTTATACATACGTCTGGTTAAACAAAGACACCTACTAAGAATCATGATTTTATTCAAAGTGACCATTTTAGATCATTCAGTGTGAGACTGCATCATGACCACTTTTCCTCTGTACAAAACCTGGCAACCCATCTCAAGCTAGATGTAAACTCCTATAGATCATATGCTCATAATTTATTGTAATCAGGTATCTATTGTCTTCAGTGATTCATTGTTGTGCGTCTTATTTTATGCAATGTTTTTCCTAGGTCGGCACCCAAGAATTTGCCCGCCGGTACCACGCCACCTACGTGTCTTGGGCTTTTGCATATTTGCTGGGTCTGATCTGTCTGGTACGAGCCTGTTACTGGGGAGCGATAAAAGTTAGCTACCCGGAAAACACCTTCGCATAGACTTGAGTCCATCGTTGGATGAACCTTTTAGTTCTTCGTTTTATCCTGATTTTAACAGGTGAATGTTCGATGATTATTTAGTTCGAGAGCAAATTCTGGTAAAGGTCTGGAATTGATCCTTGTTCTGTCACCGATTGGCTCCGATAGTTGTTTTCACTACTGAATGATTTATAAAACGAACGTTTTGAATCATGTAATCAGCATATGAAATTGTAGCCGGCTGAAATATCGACAGATGGCTGGATATTGGCTCCGAGCGATCAAAACGCAGACTCTGCGTGTCTTCTGCTTCATATTACCGACTTGACCAAACGTTTGATGTTTTATGAACGGTTATGCCCATTGCACTACAGTTTTATGCAAGTGTTGTTCTGTTGCTGCTAGTTGTCAGCTGTAAAATGCTGGAAGTTATAAAGTATTAAGAAAACCGGCCCACATGCATATGGTACTGTGTTACATTTAAATATACACTTATCTGATTTTTTTTACACATCTGTGCCAATGTTACTGTCTGTGATTGTTAGGGAAGGAGACTACAGTAAAATATCTCAATATCAATATTCTCAAATCCATGTCATTGCTTAAAAATAGCAAACAAATAAACACTTCAACTCATACTTTGACTTTCATCACATATAGATGCTCTGCATGACAGTGATTTAATTGCTCTGTTTGTAAAAGTGTGGAGTGTTTAATTCTTTGTTTGAATTCTGCCGTAGATTAGAAAAATCAATGCATTGTGACATTTCCTCTACCATCGCAGTAGTTCTCTAACTCTGGCACAACTGCTTGAAACTGTAGTTACTAATGTGACTGATTTTTATTTTATTTTTGTATATATTTTATTCATCACACTGAGACTGTAGCTTGAGTTGGGATATAGCTTGAATCTTTTTAAAAATGATAATTTATCAATAAAATAAATTGAAATCCTGTCCTGTTTAATACATTTTGTCTATGCATACACTATCTTCATTATTTCATAAGCTACAAATACAAAGCCGCGTTCAGTTTGGTATAATTATTCCAGCCTGCACAGAGCCACTGAGATCCAGGCCCCAGCTCCCGATCCCATAAATGCTTTTCTGACAGGAAATAAATTCCCACAATACACTCCAGAGCTTTGGAGTCGTGTGAGGAAGTCAGTTTACATGTTGTTTGTTTATTTCTAATCTTCACGTGTGGACACCGCCGAAGTCTGAAGTTCCTTTTAATCTCAACAAACATCACAACTGCAGCTTCATTTATTCACAGCTAATAAACTACATAAAATACATCAACAGTTGGTGGGCAGAACTTTATAGAGAAACAGTAGACAAATGCTTCTCTGATCACAATGCAAGATTTATTACACTATAAGACATTATTCTGTGAATATATTTAGCTTTAGGTGTTTATATTACCATTTTAATGCATTCTAAAAATTTGGAACCTTAATAAATGTACAACAGCAGAAGTCCATGCTGGACAAGAACAGGCATTTGAGGCTACAGTGGGTACAGGCTCACTGAGCCTGGACATTTAAAGATTACAAATAATTTTGCTTGGCTGGATCTGATTTTTCTATAAACCTCATGAATCTATAAACCTAACCTGACCTTAGTCAGCAGTTCCTGTTGGAGCCTTACTTAAACACAGAGTGCTGTTTCTGACACTCTGGCATCTTTTTATGGCCATGATTGACCAGGAAATGGGTGAACAGTGATTTTTGTAGTTCACACTCATGAAAGAGTCACATATGGGACAAAAGACCAAGTTCTGGGATACATTCAGCTGCAGTGTGAACGTAGCTACTGTATAAGGAAGAATCCTGATCCTCACACAGGCTTTTCCTAACCATCAAAGACACTGCAGCTTAAATTCGCAGTATTAAGAGTCTGTTTTGATATCTCACTGTTGTATCATTAGGGTGACACCGTATTTAAATTTATCTAATGATGAACGGAGAATTGATGGTTAATAACATTCACAATTCACAATGTTGTCACAGATGTGCACCATCGAGAGAATTCAAAAGTAGAACAGTTTCCATCCTTCCTTGTAATTTATTGCTTTTCTAGTTGTTGTTCAGGACCCACCACGATGCTAAAACAAGAAAAGTTACCAAATCAGTACGTGTAATTCACATAATAATATTTTGTACAATGAATTCCCCGAATATAATCTTACTCGACCTGGCACTAGCATCGTCGTGGTAATCTCTGGTGTCTCCAAGAAATCCACGTTGTTCCTCTGAAAGGTTTTGCTGGAGTTTGTCTGCAGATGACTGATCACAACACATCACTTGTTTAGAGCAGGTTTCAGATTTACTTTTAATGAATTATGCAAATTTATTTTTCTTTATCTGAAGAACCAGAAAGGTTCCCACAAAGTTCACACACTTCACTCTTTTAAATAATAACGGAGTGTCTATTTGCACCCAGGGACACACAGCATCCTCCACACGGTGCATCTATTTCTACCCCAAATAGAGAAAACAAAGCTAAGCGCTTGCATCATTTATGCATTCATAAGTTCAGCTGTTTTGTTTTTATATATCTATTTATATATGTAGTTACTTTTTAGCACGTTTTGCTTTTACAGCTTGGTTATTTTCGTTTGTATAGCTGTTAAAAGGATGACTTTCTCAGTCTGTATTTTAATTAGCACAATGCATTTCTGCTGTTTATATATTTGTATTTCTGTTCTTATATATTCAACTTAAATCTTTTGTGTAATTTGCACTGATGTTTTCGCTGATGTAGATGTAATGATTTCGCATTAGTGGAAATTACTAAAACTAGAGCTGCTTGATCACTAGAGAGCAACAGTTAAGAATAATCAAATAACTGCATCTCAGTCATCTCCACAACCACACATTGAGTAAATGATTTCTAAAATCTGAACACATGCATTCAGGATTAAACAAAGCATGGATCCAGTGAAATATTTAAATCATTGTGCTACTGAAAAAATGTTATACTTTAATAAGTGTGCTAGAAATTTTATACTAAATGATGAAGAAATAACACTTACTTCTTCCACAGACTGGTGTGCTCCCAGAATTCGTAGATTATAAAGCGTGACTCGTTAGCAATCCTCTGAACTACAATGCTGTTAAGAGAGAGAGAGAAATCTGTTCTTTTACTGTAACTGTAAAATATTGTTTTATTCTATTTTATATTTTTGCATCTGTAAATGTTTTATATGAATCTGTTTGTCATGCCAATAAAGCTTCTTTTGAGATTGAGTATGAGAGAAGGGGAAATAGAGAGAGAGAAAAAGAGAGAGAGCGCGAGTTTATGTACATATTTCATATATTTCCTTTTATTTTAATTATTGCTATTTTTCACTGTCACTTATCCTGTAAAGTATTGTTTTTATTGTGCTGTAATTTTGTTGTTATTATTGTTATTTTTGTAATGCTTTGGCAATATTGTTGTCATTACAGTCAT
>JAYDZG010000015.1:2251806-2268677 GCA_034509265.1 Microcambeva bendego | reverse complement strand
GGACAATTCTCTGCAATTAATGTGGCTAAATGTTTTTGGTTTTAGGGAGGGAAATGGAGCATATAATATAACCCCCCTTCCCCCCCCCCCCCCCAAAAAAAAAAAACAGAGGGACCTTCACCTATTTGTTTCTTCAGAGTGAACAGCATATTATACAGGTGTTACAAGAATGCATGTTGCTGAAACATCTGAACCCTATCATCAGAAGCGTCGCCCTTATTCTTTCGTGGATTATATCCAGCATTTTTAGTTTGATGGTGTAGTTAAATATTGTTTTACTCTTTGGCTTGGCCTAATTTCATGGCTAGGGGAGTAATTGACTACAGCTGGTGACTTATGTGCCTTTATACTTAAGGCTGTGTTGGGTTCTCCCAAATTACATGGAGCGTTGCTCTCCTTGCCAAGGTCAGAAAGAAAACTGCTTTGTTACTGCTGCGTGTATGCCAACATGGGGGCAGCAGCAGGGCAGGAGTGGTTTAAGGGTTAGAGTGCTGGGCTAGTGGTCAGAAGGTCACTGGTTCAAGCCCCACCCTCTACAGGCAAGCTATTATTGCTTGGCCCTTGAGCAAGACATGTCAAAGCCTTTGAACCCTCAGACTAAAAAATGTATTACACAGACGTAGTTAATGTGGACAATGTTCACCACAGAATTTCAACTTTTCCTCCACTTTATGTCTCTTGAAATGTCAGAGCAGCTTGTTTGTTTATAATCCATCATCCTTTATTTTGTCACTCAACCGTGATCAGTTGAAGGTCGCTGCTAGTGCTTACTGCTCTGCTGTTCTCTTTCAGATCACAAATGTGTTCTTGCCAGATTATCTGGTAGCCTCATCAGTGGGACTCCTGCCCACTCAGCTTCTCAACTCGTACCTGGGCACCACGCTGCGCACCATGGAGGACGTCATAGCAGAGCAGAGCGTCAGTGGATACTTCATCTTCAGTTTTCAAGTAAGTTGTCGTTTGCTTAGTGTTTAATACTGAGTTAGTCATTTCATGGATGGATGGATGGATGGATGGATGGATGGATGGATGGATGGATGGATGGATGGATGGATGGATGGAGTTCGTTTCACATAGATTAGAAGATGAGGAGAGTCTGAAAAAATCCTCATATTATAAAGACAATCACTCTTCCTGAATTAGACTGAATCTCTTTGCTCTTGGTACATTTCAGATCTTTATCAGTATAGGACTGATGTTCTACGTGGTGCACCGAGCACAGCTGGAGCTGAACGCCGCCATCGCCGCCTGTCAGATGGAGATGAAGACTTCGCACATGAACGGCGGAGTGACGAACCACGCCGAGTCCACGTACTGCAGCAAACGCTCGGCATGCAGCGGGATTAACGTGGTCTGACGCTACAGTCACGCTCTTGCTGTTCGTGGTGTATTCTGACCACCGTTTTCTTCTCAGAGGCTTGGTCCCAAGTGCCAAGGCTGATGATGATCAGGCTGAAGATAATGGAGTCTGAGGCCAGAGAAGCTCCTTCTTTAGGAGCATCGTTTCAGGGTCATCTGCGGTGCGCGAGGAGGTCAGGACTGCTTCTCAAGGACGACTCCTTAAAGTTCAGGAGAACACGGGCCGTCATTTGCAAGACAAAAATTGACGTTTGAATACGCCGCCTGTTGGGACATTTGGTGTCAAAGATACTTTTTTTTTTTATGTGGTTTGAATTTAAAATAGAATTTTATATATTTAGAGCAGGATGTCAGCATGTGATCTGAGAGGACTGTATAGGACCGTGTTTTACAGCAGGGGCTTTCAACCTTTTAGGGCCTGCACCACCACATTTTATCTTCATTTACACAATTAAACAGCATATAAGAATATCTTCATCATCATCACCTCCTCGAGAGGCGCGTGGGACGGCCCAAGCAGGTTGAAAACCCCGATCTTAGAGAACCAGCTGCTGCTTTAGATTAGACCAAGCTCAGTGAGCGATGTAATCTTAGGGTCAATTACACTGACAGATGTTAAATAACGTCACGTCAAACTTACAAGCTGATTTCAGTAACTGATCAAACTCAGAAATATTAAATTATTATTATAATGGTTGTCATTTTTCCTTGAGTGTTTAATTTAAGCATTGCACCCAGCGTGCCAGACCGGGATCAGTCGCTCACGTTTGGGAGGAACAGATGGAAAGGAAAGCGAATTTCCCTGCAGGATATTTAAAAATGTCCTGCCAAGAAGCAGCTTGATTAAAATGAGCAGTGCGATTTCATCCGTCTTTAGGTGGGAGAGCCTTGGAACGTCTTGTTCTCTTCTTATTTATCCAGACGTGTGGTTTTAAGGCTGCTATAAATTTCACCAAACTTGTATCTGCCTTGTTTGTTGGATTTTTCTTTTACTGTTGCACACTTTGTGCACCTTTTTAAATGATTAATTGCTGGAACGAGGGCTAGTCTTCACTTGAAAGCCACAAACTTGTGTGTATTTGGTGAACTTATTAAGTATGTATGCACAGTCAAGGCTGGAAATAGAATGTGAACGATTAGATTTCATTACTGGCACATCTTTTACACAGCCGTGTTTTCTGAAGCTACTAATCAGGTGGGGGTTTGGAACCAAGAGATGTTTTTTGGCATGTGGAGCCATTAAGGTTGTGTCACAACATATTGATTTTTTGTTTAATGAAACCACAGTGGGTTGCAGTGTAACCTCACAGCAAGAAGATCCTGGTCTTGGTCTTTTCTGTGTGGCTCTGCATGTACTCCTTGTCCGAGTGGGTTTACTCGAGGATCTCTGATTTCCTCCCACAGTCCTAAAACATGCAAGATATTTTGGCGTATAATATAATCCTGTAAAATGATTAACCTAGTATAATGAGTAACTACCATTAGTGAGTAACTACCTGCCGTGACTGTAACCAAAGTGGAACACATGACGTTATCAACAAAGAAAAGGTAATACATCTACGGCACGGTTGTGCAACAAGTGTCTCAAAAACCCTCCATCCTTAGCAAACCTGAGACCTGCAGGAACGTCTGTAACGTTTGTATTATTTGATTTATTATCAGTACTAGTTCTAAAAGTAAACTTTAGCACAGACAGGTTTGCTCACCTGGATCTTTGAAAGATGACCACACCTTGCAAACCATTTGTCTCATGTGAACTAATGAACAGCCGGGTATTTACATACAGCTTTGTAGTCTTTGCTGTTAAAAATAAGTCATTATAAGGGCGTGGTTCACAAACACCAGCCGTACTTTGTAGAATATTAATAGAGCTTTGAGCTAGCTTTGAGCTTACATACTCTTCCAGCCGAGACCGGGAATGATGAGTTAATCTGTCGAATTCTCATTAAGGTTGACGTGCTTGTCCAATATCATGACTTGGAGAATTATCAGACCACATTATCTTGCACCTGTTGGGCTGCCACTGTTGATATTTCGAGTAGTGATGAAAGCTGGACAAGGTTGATTAAAATGTATGGGGGGGGGTTGTTTGGGAATTTAGGCTGGTAAAATAAATCCGTTTAGTCGAATTAATTTGACTAGTACACTACTAAACACTACTAAACAAATACTCAGTGCTAAAATCGAAATGAGTGCAGAAACCTGTTACATAAAAGTATTAGTGTCCTGACGCTCAGCTACCAGATGAAATGAAATTAGACATGAACACCTCCGGAATGAAAGCTTGACGTGGTTTGATCTGTTCACATCAGCCCAGGGTTTTTGTCTTGACGAGTTCTTCACCCTACAGTCTCTCCCCCGCAGCATCTTTTGACCGAATCAGTCCTTGGAATCTAAAATCGCACTATTGCAACAACACAGAGCTGTTTTTTTGTAATACAAAGGACAGGATGTGCTCGTCTAAATCTGGATATCCAAATGCTTTGCATTTGTTTAATTATTTGACTGAGCGATGTGAAATTTAATATTTAGATTTTTAACCTCACACCGGAGAAAATTACATTTTATTTGCAAAAGAAACCAGAATGAAGTTGAACTAGCGACATGAAAGCAAAAAGGAGCCACTAACCATTACACATCCTCTTCAGGACCCACTTGCTTTCTTAACTGCTTATCCAGTCAGGGTCAGGAGGAGATGTTGGGCAATTCAGTGTCTAAATGTTTTTGGACTGTTGGAGGCATCCGGAGCTCCCGGAGGAAACCCATGCTGACACAAGGACACATGCAAACTCCTCACAGAAAGGACCCGGACTGGGGATCGAACCCAGGACCCACTGTCGCCGTTGGTTTGTTTTTCCCCCATTTGTGATTTTCCATATTTATTAGGTTTTTTATTTTTGAAGGACGTTTTTAGAATCGTATTTATGACCATATATAATAACCACTGGGTGAGGGCTAGCACGTGGTACAACCTGCAGGCTTGTGAGAACTACGCCTTCAAGCTTCATGTAATATCACGGAGGTCACGCAGATCACCTGACTGCATGATCGATAGGCCTGAAAAAAGTGCAATGCCTTCGACAAAAAGATGAACAGCTAAAGAATCTCCCGGGCCATGAGCTGTAGCGGGTACGGCTGTAGATCACTTCGTATGCATTCTTCTGTCATTCTAATGTTGCTGCTACTCACTCTATAAAGGGCTGGAATGAATCCCACACCTACTTAATACCGCACCGTACTTATTCCCTGTGTGCTTGTAGAAATGTTAAGAGGTGTAGAACTTTTCTAAGCGTTTTTACTCCTGTTCAGACGCTCATGTAAACGCTGGTGCACATTCCTCGCTGATACTTTTGTACTTGTCATTTGTTGGGGGTTTTCAATTTGCAGCGCGAAATGAAATTCCATCTGTTTAATGTCATTATTTTGGATTACATTTGGATTTATTTAGCAATAATTACATGTAGATGCAATTACACGGAGAAAAATGCGTCCCTAATGCTCCATGGTGTCGGTCCGCCATGCCTGGACAGGACAGTCGGTCTATGGCATGACTCGATCATGAAGAAAGTGATTGTAATACTAAAAACGATGGTGTGACTTTATCTGCCGATGATCTCATTGACACTCTTGGCATCTGTCCGGAAGACATTAACTGCTGGTGTTAATTTGCCCACGTAATAGGGGAACACACATTTATGTACCTTGAGCTAATATAAACATCCTCACAACTTACTGGATGTTCAGTGTGTACTGAATTTGAGAGCTAAAAACAGCATGGTGGATAAAGAAACACATCGGGCATAACATTATGACCACTGGCTGGTGACGTGAACAACACTGATAGTAGGTGGGATATATCAGGCAGCACATGGGCATTTTATCCTCAAACAATGTTAGAAGCAGAAAAAATGTACACAACCAATAAAATATTAGGAAGGTGGTCATAATGTTATGCCTGACCTATGCAACGCTGCAAAGTAACATCATGATTGTTGGTATTAGCTAACATTAATAACACCAGTCTTGACATTTAATTAATAAAGTCTTTATCAGAATGGGGTGTGGCTTGTGCAATAATAATACGTTTTCAGGTCACGTGTGTGCTGGGCTAAAGTTCAAAAATTGGGATTAGTGAAACCATGAAGTAAATTATGCTCTATAAAGCAACCGCTAAACAAAACTCAAAACTTTATAACACTGCGTTATAACACTGAGGTTCAAACCTGTAGAACTTCCAGAAGGGAGGACGTGATCTATTCACACACCAACAATGGCAACGTTGTGTTTTTGACAGATGCTGAAAAAGTTCTCTCGTCTTTCTGTTGTCTGCCAGATTATGCGAGTACAACCTGATATGGGGACAATATGACGGTCTGTGATGAGTCTCTGTCTGAGTGCATGCAAGGCTACATCAGATAGCAGGAAGTAGATGTACTTTTGGATGAAAACAGATCCGTGACCGTTGTGGAAGAACCTTCGCCCCTGTCAAACAAGTGCATTATAATTCTACTGGATCATCAAATACAGGTTCTTACAGTGTCAAAATGGATATCGATGACTGTACCATGCTTGTTCTGTGTTATTTATAGAATAAAAAAGCTAAAACAAAATGGTTGCTTTAACTGATTTGTATAGCGGACAGTCAGTTTCAGAATTATATGACGTTTTTGGTTATGATGGGTCTTTATCTCACAAGGAACATAGGGAAAAATCATTTAAATTATGTGTTAATGTAACTTTACAGTGTTGGATCTCGTTCTTTCATGCATGAAGACATTAGAGAATTCTGGGACCATTTTGTAAAACAGAACCTCTTCAGATCCTCCAGGCTTGTAGATCTTCTTTAGGACTTTGTTCTTTAGCTCAACGCACAGCTTTCAAGGGGGGTTCAGATCAGGGGACTGGGGTGGAGTTGGAAAAAAAATACTGTAGTCATGTTACTGATTAACAGTTCCCAAAACTCACTCATTCACTTAACTGCTTATCCAACATGGATGGGGGGATGTTTTAATGGGTGATTGGTCATATTAACCTGACTGCATGTTTTCGGACAGTGGGATGAAATCAGAGCTCAGACCTACACAGACCCAGACTGACCTGTCTGGGATTCGAACCCTGGTTAACCACGGTCCTTCTCTGAGGCGACAGTGCTACACCGTGCCTGATATACTGATGCTGATTTAAAAACTACCTGCCTATTAAAACATTGTATTTCTCAAAATATGCTGAAACCACAAAGCTTGATTAGTATTAACTAAACATTTAAAACTTCACATACAAAAGATAAGTTTTTGTTCAGGTGAGTAATTAAGAGGAACTAAGAGAGAAGATAGTCACTGTTACCTAAGCTACCATGTTGCCCCATATGCTTCATGCACGTGACCTCCAGTTATAAACAACAAAAACTTTCATGCAATCAATAAAAAAAAAACAAGAATGAGTCAGTCATGCTGAAACGTGAAAGTGTTTGGAAAGTTGGACTCACATTGAAGAGTTTAATTAGTTTTAATTAGTGGGGTGTTTCCAGGTTTATAATTACTGTAATTACAAACTGATTACAGATCCCCTTTTGTTTTTATGATGATACCAGATCACATTCACACGCACATCCAGAGAGCAACAACCACAACTGAGCCAGCATGACCATGCCGTTCTCGCCTAATTAGATATTTGCCTCCTTTTGCATTTTTTATCATTTCCCTCTCTGTGCTCCTCAGGTTTCTGTAGACCCAAGTTCAAACCTCGCTTCTGTCAAATTTGACAAGTTCTTCTAGTCTTTATCCAGGAGTCCGGTGTCCACACAATTCAACAGCACCATGAATTAAGCAGATATTTAATGATGTCATGTGGTTTAGGGGCTTCTTTTATTTTCTATCCACATAAATACAGTATGTTGCTACTGGTCAGAACAAGGCTTTCGTCAATCACAGCTTGGTGATGGTATTAACTGACATTCTCATATTTAACTTCAATCTCCATGTTTGCCAGGAGTCAGCTTGACAGGTGCAGGTCTGTTTACATTGTGGTTAATAGTTTATTTGGTGCTCAGCGCTTATCACCCAACATGACCTTTAATCAACAAGAAGTTTACAGTACAATAGTATTTATACAATCTTTATCCAGTTTATTGCGTAGGTCGTTAGTCATCATTAAGGGTTGCTCATCCTTGATAAGAAAAAAATGCAGGACATGTGTTTGAGTGTCAACTGATCCCAAAAGGTCAACCTGATCCTTTCTAATAAAGCATGTGATCAATCGACATGGACGTGGTCTTGTTAACCTACTCTAAATGTGGTTGAACTTTTTATATGAAGTAGCCTTTTGACAAAGGTGTTAATTACATCAGCTCATCAGACGTCAAGCAGTAAAGTAGTGTTAATTATACGAGGTCATCAGTCCAGACAAAACAATATATTCGATGATACAACAAGCCAATGATTGAAAACACAATGATTTAAGGGGAAGCAAATCAGACCTTATTCCAAATTCGATGATGTGGCGTGACCTAAAGGGCTGAAATTCTTCCTCACTGTTTGCAAAACATGTTGCCCAAGAGGGTTCTACCAGTGATTATTTACAATGTTCAGAACTGAACTGAAATAAAGATCAAACTAAATTTACTGTGTACTCAATAAAATCACTCAGCACGCCTGTTAAACGAACTTTTATTTAGTCTGTTATTAACGGAACAGGGTCATTCATAACAATAAATACAAAATCAAGGTTTTAAAAACACAGGATCTTTGAGACTCGGAGTAAATAGAATACTTTTGGTTTGCAGTTAAAAGCTGAATATATTGAGTCATTTTCTAAACACTGGTCAGAATCAGAAGAGCACTAGTGTGATCTTTTGTAGCTATGTCAGCATCACTAAACAACCTAGCCACTAAACAATGGCTCATTTGTGATGGTATAAAGTAGCATGTTGATTGAGATCAAGGCTTTCTTCTCAACATCAGAGCCTTAACTGCTTGTATGGGCCCAACTTGCAAAATGCTGCAAAAGAATTCTCAAAAGAGCGGAGACTGGTAAAGTCACAAAGGTTCAACATCAGTAACTGATCGTCACTGTCCACCAGACTGTGAAAACATGGGCAAAATAAAGCAGCACAACTGTGAGTGAAGTAGATAAAATAAGCCCTGAAGCTCTAACAATTCTTTCTTCAGTCTAGAAGCCCAACTAAAGCATCCAGTCCGGTGTTCCCAAGCCCTCTTTCTCAGATCAGCTGGTGAAAGTGCAGTAGATTCCCCAGTGATCGCTGGTGTAGGAGCCACAGTCCAGTTTCTCCATGCCGACCAGCGCCATGTGCTCAGGGAGCGTCTGGGGTCCGGTTTTAGCGGGTCTCAGGAAGATGCGATCGAAGCGGCACCTGCTGATATACGGTACTTTCTTGTTGTTGTTGATTTTGGTGTCCCATGTGTATCTGCAGTGCTCCTGTTTGCCCAGCCGCTCCCAAACATCGATCACACCAGAAGGTAGACCACCCACCTGTGCCACCTGGAGACAGACAAGAGCACTACGAATGTGAGTAAATATTTCTATATATACAGCCATAAAAATAATAATACACCACTTCAAAATGTGTATACAGTCGTGGAGAAAAATAGGGGACCACTTAAAAATTATCGGTTTATTTTAGTTTACAATTTCTAAGTGTGCTTAAATGCTCAATGTAGCAGATGGATTTTTCACTAGCACACCAGCACTGAAAGCCTGAAATCTACGGCCTGAAACTCGATGTCGCCACTGGTCTATCCCAGGCCGGGATAAATAGGGAGGGTTGTGTCGGGAATGCGGACCACAATGCCGACAGGAACAGATGAAAGAAATGCAGTGAAACTTTAATCCTTAACTTTACCTCTGTATCTCTAAGATTGGTGTCTCCTCCAAAAACGACGGTCATGTTTTCTGGTGCCTCGTTAATTTTCTGCAGCACCACCTTCAACTGGTTCTTCCTCTCGGCAGCCTGGTTCTTACAGCTCTCCAAATGTGAGGTCATTAAGAACAGCTCCTGACCTTTGAAACGGACCTGTGTGGTACCGAAGGGGAGGTAGATACAGCATTAACCGAGGGACATTGATTTAAAACAGACACTGCTGCAACTGCTGCAACATCTGCAACATCTGCAACATCTGCAACATCTGTTTTTTCCCCACATATGGCAGGACAGCTGCTGGAAAATTACACAAACCTCGAAGCTACAGCTAGCAGTCACTGCTCACTGGATGACAAAAATTGGATACCTCTTCTAACAGCGCTTAGAAGTTTATAAAATCATGTTGATGTTTGATCTTCCAGCTTTGTGGAAGAGTTTGGGAAATATGATTTTTTATTAATATTCAGGGTAAAGCAAATCTAGCAGCCAACAAAATGGCTTGACCCCGACTCTTATCACACATCAGAGTCTAATCTAACAAACACAAAAACACGCTTTAATAAATGAACACAAATTACAACACACGATCCAAAATCTACCGCAAAGCCTTCCGAGTGAAGGACCTTCACAATCATGCCGTGAATTACAACAGGAAGCTCCAGTCTAGATTTGGAACCCAAATGTCAGCGTTCAGTGGTGTGAAATATTAAGGAAATGAAAGTGACAGGCACGTTCCATGACCTGGTGAAAGTCTCTGTAGACTATCAGGCTACGTGTCAACAAAAGCAGATACACTGCATGCTCAGTCGAATGTGGACCTCTGATCATGTGAACTCTGACCATTAAATAATGTTTAGCTCTTAAACCACTCAATGGGCCTGCACCGGTTCACCACCGTTCCTCCCATGGACCACTTTTGATAGATACTGACCACTGCAGACCGGGAACACCCCACAAGAGCTGCAGTTTTGGAAGTGCTCTGACCCAGTCGTCTAGCCATCACAGATCCTTAAGCTTGGCCATTGTTCCTGTTCGAACATCAAATTTTAGGATGAAATGTTCACTTGCTACTAACATGTGCCATGATAAAGAGGTGATCAGTGTTATTCACTTCAGCGCTCAGAATGCTAAACCTGGTCAGTGTATTTAGCGAGGGTCAGAACTGTAGAGATCATTTAAAAGTATTCTTTTAAACTTAATTTCTTTTTTTGTTACAATTCCTTAATTACTAAGATTCTATAACATGTATACAATGCATGCACTGTCCTACCTGGGCACACACGAGGTTCCTCATCATCTGTGTCGTTGGGTAAGGAACGATTTCACTCTTTCCAAGTTTAACTCTCGATTTCTTTAGCATTATGCCAGTGAAATAACCCTCGTCATTTCCTTTAATGAGAATGAAATAAATCAGGAAGATACTAAAACGAGTACAAACCATGTTTTGGGGTTGTTTTTTTTGCTCCAGATGTCGTGGTTACCTTCGACGAACAGGTAGCTGACTGCACGCTTCTTAAGATACTGGACATACTGAGGAATAAGCTCCTGCAGGAAAACTACATCGGGTGTGTATCTAAAAAAAAGAGAGAAATTACATTTCACTTCAAATGGACTCAAGCAACAATCATCCAGACAGCCTTCAATGCCCTTTTAGGTTCAAATGTGTATGCTCTTCAAAAACAACTCACAATGCCAGATAAGAACACAACCCCCTGGCCCGCTCTATGAGATTCAGTGTGTCCAAGCCATCCACATTCCAGGAGATCAGTGAGAGTTTGCTGTCGCCTTCTTCCTCCTCGCGGCTCTTGGAATCTGAGCAAGCAGGCGCCTCTTCAGTCAAGTCGATACTGTAACTCCAAACAAAATGTTTGATTATGTGCGAAAAACGTAAACCAATTCCATATTGAATGTTCATGAACATAAAGGGGGACTTCACATTGTATGGGTGTGATTTAAAAACATTTTAACAGTTTAACGTGTAAGAATATTACCAATTAACTTGTTTGGAGCTGGTTTTCCTTTTTGATTCCGGAGCATCAGCTTGAGGATTTCTGTCTGTCTCTTTTCTCTTACTGGATTGTCTGCTTTCCTCCTGTGAATTTTCAACCTCAAAAACTGACTCCATGTGTGCTTCGAAGTAAGAGTTCAAAGCTGTCTGAAACAGTAAAGCAGAACCCCATCACACATCTGAGCCCATAGTGCTACAGTAAAACCTAAAACATTTAAGTAATCAATTCAAGTAATATGAAATGTTAAGAAATTGCACTGTATTACTGTTAACTTTTGTGCTATTCACTAAAGCAAAATGCATGGCACGGTTTATACCACTGGCTACCAAATGTGACAGTGTTTTGGTCACATGGTGCACTAAGCCGTCCAGTCATGAGTTTAGCTGAAAAATCCTGGGATATTTAGAACATTACTATGGGAACTTGTGGCTGGTTTGACATTTGCCTCACCACACAGCAACTATTACTAACCTCCATATTCCATTCATTTTCCGCTAGGTAACACTGCCCAACGGCGCTGTCCGTCCCGGTAATGTTAGCAAACTGCTCACACAGGCCGGACCTCGTCTCTTCTAAACTCTCCATCTGTTTTTAATCTGTTTTTAATCTGTTTTTAATCTGTTTTTAATCTGCTTTATACAAAAGTCTCACTCGGTGCTTCGAATTTAATTAGGAAGCTACGACGTCTCAAAGCGGGTTAATTCAACTGCGTGCGACAACAATAACAGTCCGGCTGAAACGATGCAGTTTATTCAAAACGTTCCGGTGCGAACACGAACATAACGCTACATTTTAACGAAATATTAAATAAAACGTGAGTGTAATTTTACAACAAATATAAATAAATTATTTTATATAGTAAACATTACATGTAAAATACAATAAAACACTCATTTGGTTGTACTAATCTCTAAGCTGTTTTGTTTTAATGTAGTGAGTCGATTCATTCATTCAACACGATTGACTAAAATGGATCTTCAGAGTCGATTCACACGAATATTGCTTTAATGTGCAATATTGTCAATACTACGCAAGAGCGCACGATACCCCACCCCATGATGATAAATACTTTAAAAACACGCCGTTGATCGGTTTTTGGAGTACTGCATTGTAATCGATTAATTAATTACATGCAACTGATTTCAATGAGGCTTCAGAGTCGATTCAAGGACATCGCTTAGTGTGTAACATTGTGGGGTGGTTTCCCAGACAGGGTAAATTAATCTGGGTTCTCTTAGTTCTGTAAACTATTATATTAAAATATTAAATTAAGCTCGAGTTGTAATTTATTTTTAGTTTAAAAAAGTTTAAACTATGTGTATATACATGACCATATACTGCTTTGCAGCAAAAACTAATGCGCCCTAAACTACACTACAATTTAAAACATTATAAATAATAATTAATTATGCCTACAAGTAAAATACAATAAAAATCCTCCAAACAATAATGGTTGTTCAGTTTTTGTGTAGTCGACTTTTCTGTATGCAATTGATTCAAAGGAAGCTTCGAGAAGTCAAAGGAACAGCGTAAGAGCCTCACTGCGCATGCTCTGATTCACGAAGCCGACATATGTACCGAGTCTGCTTCGTGAATTTACGTAAAATGCGCCAAGTGTGTAAATACTTTATGTACCTATAATTTACAAACATTTCCATAATATTGCCTGTTTTCTGCATGAACATAGCTAATTATTCAATCTTCTGGCAGAACTAATAACTAGAAATTAAAGTCTAAAAGAACTGGACACAAAGCCATGGACTAAGGTTAAATGTGGATTGCATCACTTTTATTGACTTTAATTAGGCCTACATTTCATAACAAACAAGTATTTAAACATGCAAATGTACAATTAGTTGTAAAAAAAAATGTCGTGGTTAATTCCAATATGTGTACTTTAATTGTACTTTTAACTACACACAGACAATAAAACTAAATATTTTGAGCAATGTATGCAGCAAGAACAATACAATCTATTATGCTACAAAAGCCACGTGTTACCCGCTAACAACAAGCATAGCCAAGCTGTTAGCAAATGATCATTTATCCGAACAACGCTCCCTGGTATATTTGTTGAGCTTGTCTCTCTGTAGTTTCCTTAATTTCGCGTCTGATTCCACAACTTTCACTGCATCAAAAGAATAAATAAACAAGTAATGTAGCTAAATGTGGCGCTAAGGTTACTACTGATGCTGATAAAAACAACACATGCCCGATGGCGCATCGGTGACGTCACTCGCAATACATGCGACTGAAGCTATTATTTATAATCTACTGTGAATCACTGAACCGACTCACAATTCACATGATTCGTTTTAATGCGCATTAGGTTACTGCGTATTTATATTTAAATAAAATGTTTTATTGCAGTTCAATATATAAAATCACTAATTTGTACTTTGCATTAAACATAAATTGAACCGCTTTCTGTCAGAATTTGTGGTATTTGTGCGCCATCATGAGGATTTTTTAAAATTTAAATCGACACAATTTACAATACAAGAGGGAAATAAAACATTTAAAAGAACTTTACAAAAAGAAGGAAATCAGTGAGCACCACAAGTAATTATTCAGATAACAGTGAAATATCGCAAAGGACAAAGGGTCAAATTTAGTGTTCAGTAGATGTTTTTATCCAAAGCTAATGACTTAAGGGGTGAGGGCCTTGCTCAAGGCTCCAACAGTGGGAATCCGGCAGTGTTAAGGCTTTAACTGGCAATCTTCTGATTACTGGATCAGTACCTTGACCACTAGGCAACAGCTGCCCCTAATGTGGGGGACACTGAAGAACAGTTAGAACATACTTCTTATTGAGAACATATTTTCATATTCGTATTTCATATTTAGAAGATAGTTTGTTGTAGTAGTTATGACCTTCTTACCAGTTTTCTTCATTTCTGAAAATGCTTAAAACAGGGTATACACTTCTTCCATTAACAAATGTAAATATATCTTACTCAAAACAATAATGACATTATTATGTTTTGAATTTTTTGTGTTTCATGTTTACTGTTTTTATGCATTGTCTACAACTTGTGTATTGCTTGTATGCTGAATTGATACTAGGGAGATACCACCAGTCTCCACGTTGGCCAATAAATCTGATTTACATGAGAGTAAATAAGCATTACACATTGTGGCTGAAATGCAACAGCGTCTTTACAGGAGCTTAAACACTAAATAAAATAAAAATCAACACGTTTTCCTGTTGTATTTTAAGATATGATGATTATTGTAAAATCCTGTGGTCATGATGATAGATTAACAACACACTTTTTTCAGATTAAAATTGTACATACTCTTCTCATGCTTTTCTGCTCAGTATGACAACTTTATAGGTACACACATCCTATTGTGCAAATACATTACAGATGATGGCTAAGTAGGTAGGCAACAGGGTCCTTTGTATGGTCCCCTGGCGGGGCAATCTGGGTTTTTTCTGTGTGAAGTTTGACTGTTCTCCCTGTGCCTGCATGTGTTTAATCTGGATGATCCGGTTTTCTCTCACAGTCTTAAGACATTCACATGAGGTGAACTGGAAAAACAAAATTGTCCATGACTGTTTGATAAAACCCTGTAAACTGATTAATCGTGTGTAACTACTGTTTCTGTCATAGATGTAACAAAAGAGTAAAACATGACAATAAAATCCCATTAAATAAACAAACAATAAATGTTTTTCATGAGTGGAGAAAATAGCACTTCACTTTGAGACTGAACAATGAAAGTGAGCACAAGAAACTGGGTGGTTCTACGAGAAGAACATGTTTTTTACATCTTAAATATGATATATAAATCACATATTGAACCTAACATTGCTGTCTTCTCTAGATAGATGCTGAGAGTGCACCGCCAAAATACTAATACATGAAGGATAAATCGATTGATTGATGGAAGTTTTACTTTTCTGTTCCCTTTTTTTCAATTCTGGCCTTAACTTACAACTCATTTTCAGTTTTTTCTTCGTGCAGTTTGTATCGCGCAGCAATACAAACGACAAATTATACAGACGAAAAGTGCTCTAATGTATATAAATCATTACTCATATTCATATTACTTTGCAAGTAGCTGCTCTGGGTAGGTTGTATATAAATTCAGATGTGCTAACAAACTAGATACTAGATACTAAGTCTAAAGAAAGGGGCATTTATTCATCAAACCAAACGAGCTGCGTGAGAACCGGACTGCGCATGCGCAGACTCTTTGGCTCAGAGTGCGCAAAGTGCGTAAGGTGCGGTTCCGTATTTTACGTAGTACAATGTAGTACAATAATTGTAGTACAATAATTTCCATATATTTGCCCCAATTTCTGTGCGTGCAAAGCAAAGTACTCAAAAGCGTACACTCTTCCAGTGCCTACCTATGTACTGATGTGTTAGGATCTTAACATTGACGCGTGTTACTATTACTATTAATAATTACAATATGCAGTTCTACAATTTCCGTTGCAGTGTCTTCAATCGCTGTTATTTTCGCGACTCAAAATAGCAGATCGTTAAATCATTATTTGTTTAGGATTGTGTTGTATATTAAGAATTAATTGAGTTCCCTGGTGGTGTGGATACATCTCAAATAGCCCGATATCAAAACGAGTTGCGCACTATTTAGGGTAGAATAACCTTCTCCTTGCACCCTATAAAGGGGACCTACAAAGGGAATATGTAAACATTTGAGACTCAGTCAGAGCTGCTGTAGTACGTCACGGAGGGGTTTAGCTAGCGCTAGCTGGGTGTTATCCGCTAGCTGGTATTAATGTTTTGGGATTTGCGCTACAACGAAGTTGTTTTTAAGAACATCAGCGACAAGTAAGGAAATCACATTTTTGTCTTCTAATCTGTGTTAAATAAATATCAAGATCTTTATTTTTTTTTTATTAGACGTAGAATTTAAAAAGCAGGCTAGGCTACCTAGTTAGCAAGAAAGCTAATTCGCCGGCTTTTTAACCAAGTCACAATAAACGACGCTAACCAGCTAGATAGCCAATATCACGATTATAGTTGGGCCAGGTGTTATGTCTTGCAAATATTATTTAAGTGTTTCACTAAGCAAACCAGAAACTGGTGTTTAATTCTGCGAGCAAATGATCTAATGACAACAGGACGGGGAAACTGAACTAGCTTTGAGATGTTCTGTGGTCTGTGGTCGGTATAAAATGTTCAGCCGGACTTGTTCACTGCAGTTTTAAAACAATGTAACAAAAGACACACGCCTGTCAGGAGCTGGAGGACAATTAGAGGACGGTTCAGGTCTGAATAGGTGATTCCTTGGTCCCTGAATGTGGGGGTGATTGCAAGTCAATACAGTTATTCTGATTGGCCTTGTTCATTTGGCATGGGGTTACAAAATAGTTTAAATGTAAGTGTTAACACACCTTTAATTTCCATCCTGGGGTGTTGTTTGGGCTGCATGATGTAGGGAGTCTCGAGTTTATACTGGAAACACTTTCCAGAAGACACCACTCACTAAGAGAATTTCTTTAAAAAAGGGGTGAAAAGACAAGGTACCTCTTAGAAATTACAGTTATCACTATAAGTCCTGGGTTCGATTGCTGGGTGGGGCGATCTGGGTCCTTTCTGTGTGGAGTTTGCATGTTCTCCTCGTGTCCGTGTGGGTTTCCTCCGGGTACT
>JAYDZG010000015.1:2149218-2162051 GCA_034509265.1 Microcambeva bendego | reverse complement strand
CTTTATTGCAGAAATACTTCATGGATCGATGATCCATCAAGTGACCGAGAGTCGGCTGCTACTAATCTGATAATCGTCATATATATATATCGCTCAGCCCTAAAGCACACTTTGTTTTTGTAATCATGTGAAATATGGGACAGAGAGTTATAATGAAAAATCCCAGCCTGATTATCGGCACATCATCGATTTACAGTATCGGTATCAGACATGAGAAGAGCTGGATCGAGTCAGCCCTAGTTAATAGCTTAAGGTATCTTCTTTAGGCGCGTTGGGAGCTTAGTGGGTAGAGCTTTGGGCTGCTAACTGTAAGGTTGAGATTTGAAATCCCGGCTTCCAAACAAGCTGAGATTTGTGTAGGAAGAAAATCTTCATACTGAACACCCGCTAGTTTCTATTCTAGACCTGGCGGAGGCTCCACTTCGTCTTCATCAGTGACGTGACGCTGATGAACGATGCTTTACTGCTTGTTGTGTTCAGATGATGGATGATTCAGGTGTCCAAAACTACTATTTACTCAATTATTCTCATTCCACAAACATGATCAGTTAGCCCGGAGCTACGCTATTTACCGCACAAACAAGCTAGGAAGGTAGAAGCGCAAGTTCCGCTTCATTCCAGCCGGATGCCCAAATCATCCCTGAGTCCCTGCAGTCATTCGATCACTAATAATAACAGCGACAAGGAACAATGGCCAACTGAACATCAATAGGATACACACAACACCTGACCGAGTGTCTAAATCAATCACTCCAGAGTGAGCAACTAGGACCTGAATAAAGGAGAACACGACCCCTCCCTTCATTATGGTAAAACGTATCTCTTAGATGTCTGGTTCAGGTCCTGCCAGGCTGCAACTGTTGGACCCTTGAGCAAGGCCCTTATCCCTGCTCAGACAGTGTCCTGTATCTGCACCTTTAAGCATCTGTTTCTTCTATCGGCTGCACTTCCTGACGCAGCCCTCCCAATTTATCCAGGCTCGGGATCGGCACTGGCTTCTGCCTCCTAGTGGCGAAGTACCTACAGGACCATTTAGTATGCATGTTTCTAGACTGTGGGAGGAAACACACACCTGGAGAACATGCAAACTCCACACAGAATAGACTGGCCCACCTGGAGGTGGAACCCAGGACCTTCTCACCGTGGGGCGACGATGCTTCCCACCGAGCCGCCGTTGTGAGCATCCACCGAATGCCTAAGAAGTATAAATGTACGCTGCTGGAGCAGCTTCTTTGTTTACAGTTTTGTGCTGTAGAAAGTGTAGAAAAGGAGCCCGAGGACTTTCATTAGAGTGTGTGTGACTGTAGTGCATTACACCCGCGTGTGCTCACGTTCAATACAGTCTGGAGCGATTTGGAACACAGCCCGTTTCATTCGCTCCCGCTCCACAGAGTCGAGGGAGCAGGACTCGGGTTCTAAAATGAAGTTTCGGCTCCGGTCACGTCCGAGCGGCTCCTCGGGTTTCCGGTTCTCCTTCATCCACTTGATCAGAGGATTTAATTCAAATCGAATCGAACCTAATAAAAGTGAACCGGCGATGTGGAAGGTGAGAGATATTAATATAATTAATACTCACACACACACACACACACACACACACACACACACACACACACACACACACACCCTT
Source organism: Microcambeva bendego (assembly GCA_034509265.1). Lineage (NCBI taxonomy): Eukaryota > Metazoa > Chordata > Actinopteri > Siluriformes > Trichomycteridae > Microcambeva > Microcambeva bendego. The sequence goes on along the minus strand of JAYDZG010000015.1, from coordinate 2,160,421 downwards.
GTCCTGTCTACCCCAACCCCCCCTCCACACACACACACACACACACACACACACACACACACACACTCGCACCCTTTGTTTTAAATCCTGGAAACATCACACCCCTTGTACTGACTCTCCTAGGATAGTCGTAGCTTAGTGGTTAGGGTACAGGACTAGTAATCCAAAGGATGTCGGTTCAAACCTCCCCACTGCCAGGTTGCTGCTGTAGGGCCCTTGAGTGAGGCCCTTAACCCTCATTGTTCAGACTGTAATGTAAGCTAAATGCTGAAAATGTACACACTAAAGAGTTAAAAAATCAAGAACAGTTGTCTGATATACAGCCGTCTGCTAAATGCTAAATACACCCTCCACACACATACACACACACACACACACACACACACACACACACACACACACACACACACTCTTCTAGTATCCTGTATTGCCCCAGCCTCATGAATCATCACACCTATTCTGCCTCACACTTTAGATCCTATTCCCCTTACCTGTTACCTGGGGTGTGTGTTTATCAGGAAGAGGACCTGCGGCAGAGCGGCGAGCCCAAGTACGCCCACCTGTCTATGGAGCTCCACGTGTTCATCGAAGTGTTCGCCCCCGCACCCGAGGCCTACATGCGCATGGCTCACGCCATGGAGGAGATCAAGAAGTTCCTCTTCCCTGTGAGTACCCGATGTTTCAGAAGTATTTAATCCTTAAAGAGAGCTCATTCACCCTGACCGATGAGATATATATATATGATTGTCTAGTTCAAACTGAAGTAACGAGTCTGTTTTGAAAATGTGAGTAAAAAGTGATTATTAAGTGACAGAAGTACTCAAGTAAAGTACAGATACCTAAAACAATACTTGAGTACAGTAATGAAGTACACCTCGGGTGAGTACCAACAAGAATATTTCTCTTTCTGCTAGCGGATTGGGTCACGTGTCTCATTTATTACTCTGGAATGGCTCTGTGTTTAGGACTGATTAACCACTTACGGGGTTAAATCTGAGCGCCGCTGCCTCTGCCCGCGGCTAGAGGTTAATACTCGATCTGATAAATCATCCCTGTGCCGTACGTGATCGAGAACAGCCACTAATGACCTAATAATGCGATCACGTTCAGGCCTCCTGCTTTTCATGGCGGCTCTTTTTCTCTCTTCATTTTCTTCACATCAGAACCCGGGGCTGTTTGGTTAAGACGCACTCCTTCCTTGTTATATAAACTACACAGCGATTCACTTGAAAGAGGCCCCGGATATTCTGTAATAACTCTCGCGAGGATTAATAATAGAACACATTCTTTGTTGTGTGTGTGTGTGTGTGTGTGTGTGTGTGTGTGTGTGAGTGTGTGAGAGAGAGAGAGAGAGAGTGAGAGTGAGAGAGATCATTTGCATTACATTTGTCATTGGAAGTGTCTCCCATTTTCTCCCAGACCCATTTAAACTCGGTACACCACGTTCCTGAACATATGGGCTCAGATTTCACGCTGCGTGTTTCCCTTCAAATCTGCAGAAACCCGAGATGCTTCCAGCGGCGCCTTTAATGCAATCGAAGCCACGTACATCAGAGTACGTGGGGTACTTTTGGTTTCGCACTTAGACACTTGCTACAGAATATTCGGGGCCTCTTTCGAGTGAATCTGGTTTTTATTGATCATTTCTGTCTCTGATTGGATTTCCTCTCTGTGTGCTCGCGCTGTAGGACCTGATGGATGAAATTTGCCAGGAACAGTTCATGGAGATGGGTTATCTGAACGGCAGTGAACACGGCGTCCGGGGCAGGGGGGGACCCCTTGCCCGGGGCCGTGGAGGACCGCCCAGGTATTTCTGTACAGAATGTAAAGTAATCTGTGCGTTATATTGTGTAGCTTAATGCTAATGAGTCTCACTAATAAAAATAATGCATTAATAAATAATACATTTTGACACTTAATTGCAATTTAAAACTTTAGATCTCATTTCACAACGCTGGACTTTAATGTTCGGTGTAAAGTGCTGATCAAATGAACCCTGGTTGGTCTTTCAGGGGGCGGGGCTTGCCGCCGATGCGTGGCGGCGTTCCTCGCGGAGGTCCAACGAGAGGCGGAGCCGTGAGAGGCGGGCCAGCCGGCAGAGGAGTCCTACCGGCCCAGCCCGGCAGAGGGGGCGCCGCCAGCCGCGCCCGTGCACCGGCTCCCGGACCCCAGAGGCTGCCCCCCCCACCCCCGCACCCTCCGGCCGAGACTTATGAGAATTATGTAAGGTTCAGTTCTGACCTCTCGGCTCAGTAAAGGTGTAACCCGACCGCATTGTTCACTGTGTGTGTGTGTGTGTGTGTGTGTGTGTGTGTGTGTGTGTGTGTGTGTTGCTCTCCAGTCTTATGATGAAAGCTACACGCAGCCCGGCTACGAATCCTACGACGGCTATTACAGTCAAGCGCCGGGGTGAGTTCAAGCGCCGTTCATTAGCGTTCCACAACGACCCCACAAGGCCGAGCTGTTTAATTAATGAGGCTAATCAAGAGCAGGGACGAACATGCCGGGTTACGGCTGGTCGCCTTCCATCTAGGCGCCGCCTGACCTGCACAAGTTCTTCTGCTTCTGTGGTTTCCAGGGAATCTGGCTGAAAATTCAGACTATAATATTATTTTTCCTGTAGATTCAACACTGCTTCCTTAATGATCAGATTATTGAACTGCCGTGGTGTTTGTCGCCTTTGTGTCAGCGAATGTTTATATCTACGTAAATATCCTCGTGTAGCTGGCGTGTTTACTGTGCCTTCGTTCTTATAGAGAAACGGAATATTACGACTACGGACACGGAGAAGCACAAGAAGGATATGAAAATTATGGTAAGCATGATTAGCATCATGATTGTATCGCCACTACATGTTAAATGGAAGAGCTAGTCAGTTAGCGAGAGAGAGAGGACCCAGAACAACCACCACCAACGGTGGCCATTAATGAATCCATCAAAATAAAAGCCAGTTGCAATGGCTGGTACTAGCAGAAGAGGGAGCCGTGGCCTGGTGGTTAAAGAACTGGGGTTGTGATCATGACCGAAGTGCCCTTGAGCAAGGCACCCAACCCCTAACTGCTCCACTGCACAGTGATGAACGGAGTATTCTCACACAGTTTAGACACACTTGCAGACCGCCATACACCAATCATAATAAAATACATCCTGACCGAACCCCCCAAATATCTGCCCAATACATACGTACTCGAGACCCCTCAGAAACAATCCTGAAGTCCCTTAATGTAATAAAACCGAAGCCTTGAACAGATCTTGGACAAAATATGAGACCACTTCAAAATGTTCCATGTTCATTTTACAGTTGATGTAAACCAACAGTTAATGTGACCAGAACGAGCAGCATTTTATTCTAATTATGTTCAAATTCTTATATTAGTTACTCTCACACACGCAAACATTTTTACTACCTGAAAGGTTACCACTTTTATTATTAATATTAGCTCTGTTTTTTTTATATATATCCTATTTTTATCTTGTATCGGTATGTGATCTTTTTTATTGTCATTTTAATTCCTTTAACTGGCGTGACCAATAAGGGCATTTGTATTGCCAAAGCTCAAAGTCACACTCCTATGTGCGTGTACCCCACTCGGACCGGTCCTGGACATTGCTTATGATGATGATTATCCGATTAGTCGCAGCCTATTCTCGGTCACTCGATGGATCATCAATCCATGAAGTATTTCGGCAATGATAGTGGAGTAGTTTTGCAATTGCTGTCTCCACCCCTCCCTATTTATCCCGGCCTGGAACCGGCGTGCAGCTGTTTCCAGTTACACGGCTGGGTAAACCTACAGGACGATTCAGTGTCTCCAGTTAACCTGGTAACATGTCTTTGGAGTGTGGGAGGAATCCAGACGAAACTGTATATGTATATACAATAAATATAATAATATAATATAATCTAAGGTATACAACCTATATAGCGCCTTTCCCAAACCCTTTACATAGCACTTTACACCCATAACATTAACACCCCCTTCAAAAAAATAAAATAAAATAAAAATTCTAAATACTAATATCTTTTTTTTCTTATTTGATTCTTATACAATACTTTGATAGTAACAGGGCTGCACGAGAGCTATTAAAATAACTACAACAATCGAGATGAGCTACTTCCCAGGAGTTGCTAATGACAAAGGCAGAAGCAAAGCCCAGGGCTGTATTAGATAGATGACTTATCTCATCACCAGATCCTCTTAAACGCTTTAGTAATGAAGATCAGACAGAATAGATAAACTGCTGGGAGTCCGGACGGTCTTTGTTAAGGCTCCGTACACCACAACGAATTCCCAAAATGACAGACATCAGCAGTTCATTTTGACAGTGTTTAAAAGTTCTTTCTACAAAACAACTCTGCAATTATATGTTATTATTGGATTGTACTGCTGAGGGGTGTAAGCGGCTTCTCAGGCAAATTAGCTTCCTGTTCTGAGATGCATTAATCCGGTACACTGAGGGGAAAAAAATCCCATTCCAGAGCAACACTTCAGCTGTGTGGATGAGAAAACACAGAGAGGTAAAACCGCCTGCTGTGGGTGTTCATACATCATCAGTGGGAATGAATAATGACACTAACGAGAGGATGAGAAACACCAAAGCCCCTAAGTGTTATTAAGTTCAAGTCTCTGGTGTAAGTCTAATTAATAGTAGAGAAAAGGAACAGAAGAAGAAAAAGTGCTTTTACAGAGACGCTACTGGCATTCAGTTTTTAACTTTGATGAAATTCATGCAATTGATTCTCTTCTGTATTGTCTAATTTAAAATGACTAGCAATCATCTCTGTGATGGAATTCATATAACAGAGACCGATCCGAACATCAGCATTAGCAACAATTAGCAAAGTCAATGAGTGAGACTTTTCTAATTTTTTTATTAAGAAACTTAACTTTCACTCTCCATTAATGTCGACTCCAGCTCTGTTTTAAAAGACCGAAGCTAACCCACACACCCTCTGACATGTGGGCAGCAGCCGTATGCATTTTGTCACCTACAATTATAATGCATAATGAAGTATAATGCAGATCAGCTGTGTGTATGAAGAGACACACCCTGATCAACATACTCTTTCCTCATCTCTGTGCAGTGCCATCAATCAGCCAGTAGAGGTCACGGATGCACCGGATACGAGGAGACCCTATCCAGCCAAATACCCCACCCTGATTGAACAACAGACTGATCCACACGATTCAATACGAGATGTATTCGTAATCCCCTCTCTGGTGTGCTAGCGTGTGTTATACCGCTGTGCCACCTGAGCTGCTTCTTACTTTTACAGCTTGAGCGTCCAAAAAGGTGAAAATCAGATGGAGCTAAATCTGGACTATAAGCTCTCTCAGACACAACTGATTACTACTTTTCCCACATTCACCTCTTCACACCAAAATATAAAAGTGTGGACACTTGTTGAAGATCCCTCATATAGAGAGAAACCTTGGTTTAATAAACTAAAGAGGTGCACTGGTCTGTAACAACAAGGTTTTTTCTAAGTGTTTTTTTTACTCAATATGTTTTTTTTCATAGAAATTCAGCAATACCAATATGCTCCTCTTTCATTGATCACTTCTCTTGTCTTTCAAAATCATTACTAAGAATTAGAACCTGTAAAAATTGAGCTCTAACACAGAGAAAAAGGAGAGAACAAAGCGAGTCTCCTGGCAAAACAAAGTCAATCACTAAGGTAAACGCATAGACGATCGCTGACTAGTGGACGCTTACAAAACTACAGTCTTGCTTCTGGACATTCATTAAATCCGAAATCTGTGAAATCGAACTTTCTCTGAATCTGAATATTGTCCAGGGGATTATTTACTTGAATTTTGGTCTTGATTTTATCCAATGAGACAACTGTAACCTTATACAGTATAAGCAACTGAGATTAAGGGCTAGCTCGATCAAGCTGTCTGTGCCTGTTTCCAAATACCTCGTTACCGATGCGCACTTGGGTGGGACATGAGTGAGAAAAGATGAGCTTTCGATATGTGTTCATTGGAGGGTCATGAGGAAAGTTGAGTTCCACCCAAGAAGAGAAAGTGCAATTATAATTATATATTCCGCTGTATTTAAGTCAGCCAGCAAGAGTGCGCCGCTAATCTGCGGTGAAAATTCTGCGCCTCTCAATAGCGGGTGTAAACTTCTCTTTTCTTTTCTTTGTGTGTGATGATTCACTTTATTCAGTGGCAGCAGTGATCCGAGCAAGACGAAGGCATGGGCCAAGACGGCGAGCCAGAAATCCTCCAACTTTACAGATGAAGCAGCCATGCAATAATTCAATTACTGGACGAAATCGAAGATGTCATGGAACCTCACACTCGGCCATCCCAGCACACGTTAAACTCCAGGCCAACATTACAAATCTCGGCATCAGGATCATTCCAGTCGCTCGTTGCATCAATTGAGGGAATATCGATGCCTTCGCTTAACCCCATACTCACACAGGTACCCAACGCATTACTGCGGCACACTGGTCAATACACACATTACCCCACTAACGCCAAAGTAAGATGCACCAAAGAAGATTTCTTTCCCATTTCAAACTTTCCGAACATTATCGAACCCATTGATTCTCCCTGTATAGATAATAAGGAGTTTATTTAGACAGATCGCGATCTACAATAGACAACAATAGATGACCAATCTCTGCTCTTTTAGAGGCGCACTAATTGCGCTCGAGGGCAGAGTGTGCGCAGATTGCATGATGGGATTTGCTAAATACTACGCAAAATGAGGAAGCACAGCGTGCACTATTAAACTCACTAGTTAATCTACCCCGAAGAGTCTTGCTCAAGAGTCCCATGGTGGAAACGTGGTCGTGGAGAAAAATAAGAGACCACTTCAAAATTATCTCTTTATTTTAGTTTACAGCTTCTTGACAAAGTGTGTGTTCGACAAAAAATGAGCAGTGTTGTTTTATTCTACTCAAACTACTATTCTAGTTCATAGAAAATCAACGCTGCTTATTTATGTCAATAACATACTTAGAAATTGTACACCAAAATAAAGTGATAATTTTGAAGTCGTCTCTTATTTTTATCCACGACTGGATATAATAGTGATTGAACCAAAAATATAACTTCTCAAGTCTAGGAGCGTATCCAATTAACTTTTTAAGATGTCCTACCTCATTACCAAAATGTTGCACTTAATGTAAATATTGGACCACTGGAGACACCGCAAATAAGCTAATGGACTATTGATCAGACTGTTAAGGGTTCAAGCTCCACCACAGCCAAGCCGGCACTGTCGAGCCCTTCAGCTCGTGAAACATCCCACAAACTCATTACAGAGCGCTGTGGAAAAAGATGATCCCATTTTTTAAGATGCTATCTGCAATATGCTACACACGTGGTGGATAGGTTATATAAGGTTATATAAGACCAGAGCACCGAGCGCCATCTGGATATTGATTTATTTTTCTTTTTGTAATATAATCTATACTGGAGATAAAAAAGGATCGTATGAATCGGTCCCTGCCCTCGTCTCCCCTCACTAGCGCTGCGCCCAGGGAACAAAGAACAACGTTCTTTTTATTCGACTTTCTAAGCTTTTTTTCCCCCTCTGGACCACTCGTCTATCCAAGACATCTTTGATGAATTAGCTAAGCATTGAATAATCTCGTTCTACATGCTACTCTGTGTCCTTTTTCTAAAATCCAATCATCAAAGAGTCGTCAGACAAAGCTGGGTGGACATCAAACTAAGAAACAGGGAATACGCCGAGCGTCTCACGGCGGACAGAAAAGAATACATAAAGAATGTGAGCCACATGAATAAAACACTGGAAGTCGTTTTTTTCTGTCTTTTAAAATAAATCACTTCCCCGAGATGACTTGAAGACAGACAGCAAGTAAAAAAGCAGCGCCATTAAAATAATGGTGTGCCCGACCAGAGACGCATTAAAAATGGATTCGATTTTTACCAGGGAAAGACTTCAGGCTGATTTTAGTCAGTAGGTCGAAGCTGGAGGAGACTTACTTGGCCAGCGAGGCAGAAAATTGGAAACTTTAAGCTACAGTGAGTCATTAACAAAGTCAAACACGAAACAAAAGCGAGGCCGTATCTGCCGGGATTAGTCCTCAATGTAATCTGTTTCAGCAAAACTGATCTCACTTCGGTGAAGCCAAAAAATTACACTCTGTCTTATCGAGGGCTTTCATGGCTGATGAACTGGCCGGCCTAAGGGCGCAGGCGAGTCCAAAGATCCACAATCTGAAAGTGTCTCAGTTTCCTTCACTTGAAAATCCGAACACGGCATCCTCGCTGATTCTGGGTAAATCCAAGAAGTTTCTCCAGACTAAAGCATCCTGTCCACCAAAATCTAAAGATATGAAGTACAGTCTTACATAAACTGGGCGCAAATAAGGAAATATAGCACCTGTGGGTAAAGTTTAAAGTATCTCGTCCACCGTCATGTTTTTTTTTTTAGGAAACCCGAGGAAACCAATGCCATCGTGGAAAGAACATATTAAATGCTCAAGGAAAAGGAAGCTTTGGCTGAGACCTGAACTCACAAGCTTACAGTTTGTAGCTCATAGCTTCACCCACTGAGGTACCACTCAAGAGATCAAGACTCAAGTCAACACAGATTTTAAAAATAAGATTATATTCCTAATGGACTACACACACATAAATTATATAGCATCTGGAAAAACAGAGGCTCAGGTAAACAGTGCTTATGATTTTATTTTGCTGTGTTTTGGATTTTGTATCATATCAGTTTAATCACTTTGATCTCCAGTCACAGGGTAACAAGGTCCCTCTTTGGATCTTTTTACATTACATTACATTACATTACACAGCATTTAGCAGATGCTTTTATCCGAAGCGACTTACAATAATTTAGTACATAAACAGGGTCAGAAGGAGGCCAAACAGTTGCATTGGCAAAGAGGAAGGAGGAGGAGCAGGAAAATCTCCCTTGGATCTCCCTTGGATCTCCCAATCTTAAGTGGTGTTAGGTAAAATCTAAAGGTGTCCATCAATGTTTGGTAACTTGTTCTTTCCTTCTGATTTCTGTTTTACAACAGATGTGCCTGTTAAACTTGAATTCGTCAGCATATCGGACAACGAGTGTCTTGGACCAGAATCTCAGCATGATGCTCGCTGACGATTTCCAAGCCTCAATGGCGTATAGGACTGTTGGTATCACAATGGAGGTGAGGTGGCAAAATTTTGTCTTCAGGGAGGCACAGGTTTTATTCCTCCTTTGGAAGACGTGTGGAACCTGACATCCATTCTGGGAGATCAGACTGCCATGGTAAGTGAACTGGGCAAGCCTAGTGGTTAAGGTACTGGACTAGTTATCAGAAGGTTGCCAGTTCAAGCCCCACCATTGCCAGGTAGAAGTTGTTGGACCTCTGAGCAAGGCCTCATACTGTGACCGTCAAGTAAGTCGTTTTGGATATGAAAAATCATCTGCTGAAAATGTAAAAGAACGTTTGGACCTCTGTGTAGCGCTCATATGCCACGTTTGGCCCATGTTCGGTCTTTCGAATCATCTAATCCTGCTTCTCTTCTAAGTCGACAGCTGTAGATTCGGCTCGTTCTCCTCGAGTAAGCCGAAGTCCAGATCACAGAGACGTGACCAGACCAAGGTACGCTGGCCCCCGATGCATGTTCAGGCCCATCGCATGACCAAGATTTTCAGATCTATTCACACTGCTCATGTTACTGTTCATCAGAAGCTGTGTTTGGGTTTATTTTCGAACCTCCTGGAAAACAATTCATAACAATTTGCAAAGAGAACATTTCCAAGTAAAATCTAAACATGACCGAATCTGGTGACCTAGTTTTCTCCAGAATCCAAACCTCCATCAGCAGTAGCGAAGAGAAAAAGAAATCTGTGCTCTATGCACTAAGCTCCACGTGAGCGTGTGTAATTGCTTGAAAACATTTGACCATAAAAACAGACCATGTGACTTATTATGGACTTATTATGCTTGAAATAAACATCTCCTATTTTACACATGGGTAAGAAAAGACAACATTTTCCCAAAGTGCCGTTTTATGGACATTTCCAGGTCGCAAAGCAATAGGGACGGTGGTAGCCTAGTGGGTACAGCTTTGGACTGTCAATCAGAGACTGGGCAGCCACTGTTGGGTCCTTGAGAGAGACCCTTAACCCTCACTGCTCCAGGGGCGCCGTACCATGGCTGACCCTGCACTCTGAGCTCAGATTCCAAACAAGCTGGGATTTACGAAGAAATAATTTTGTTGTACTGTACTGTAATGACAAATAAAGTCTCTCTTCTTCTCTTCTTCTTCTTAAAATTGTCCACAACGCTGAGCATCTACGACCATCCAGACAGAATGCGAAAGAGCCGTAAAATAAAAGCATCAAAGTGAAAAGATGGGAGGAAAGTTTACTGATTTTGAATCAGTGACACCGGATGATAACAGAGGAGCCCACGAGCCACGCCACGCCACGCCACCGTTCCCCGTTTGGCTGGGTCCTGGCGAGCAAGATGGGGACTGTCGAACTAATTAAACGTCTCCTCTGACAGCGAGAGTGAGACGAGCCAAGGAGCAGAGCGGAGAGAAGGCGGCAGACAGGATTCAGTAATTGAATCACAGAGTGGGAATTCAATCAGGAACAACACAGAATATCAATAGAGACCGTGGGGGTGGCAGTGGGACCACGCAGAGGCAGCTGTTCACCATGACAGACTGAAGATGAGAGGAAAACGCCGGGCACAATGAGAACGCGAACAAAAGAAACGAAAGAGAGCGTGCCAAACCACCAGGGGATAGATTTTACAGAGCATGGCGAGCGACTGAGCCCCACTGTCCGCAATGAAGAGCATCATTTCTCGATTACACCAGCGGTGCCCATTTCACCCGACATGGAAACTACAAATGAGACTTTGTGCTTCTGTTGCTGAAGTTTAATAACACGTACACACGATACTTTTTTAAACAAAGACAGAAACTCGTGTCTCGTACTGCTGTAGATATTTTAGGGTTTGACAGACATTATGGGGTGGGCGGTACGGTGGCCTGGTGTGTAGCACTGTCGCCTCACAGCGAGAAGGTCCTGGGTTCGATCTGCGATCTAGGTCCTTCCTGTGTGGAGTTTGCATGTTCTCCCAGTGTCCACGTGGGTTTCCTCCGGGTACTCCGGTTTCCACCCACAGTCCAAAGACATGCTACCAGGTTGATCGGAGACACTGAATTGTCCTGTAGGTACCTGCGATGGACCGACGCCC
>JAYDZG010000015.1:1955276-1967100 GCA_034509265.1 Microcambeva bendego | reverse complement strand
TATCTCTCTGATTAGTAATACTACAAGGTGACCATACTACAAGGTGTTTATTGGGATGTTGAGGTCGTTTTTAGCCGGGACCTTCTCGCTGTAAGGCAACAGGGCCCCACACAGAGCCACCGTGCCGCCCTCTGGAGGACGACTCCGGACTCAGTACTCACTAGGGATGCGCTTGTCCGACTCCTCGTCCTCGTCCCCGCTGTCCTCCGGTACGGCGTCCTCAGGAATGGGCTGCATCTGAACCCCCGGGGCGTGTGGCAGCATGCGCAGGTTCTCAAACAGACGCTGCCTGAAGGACGAAGGGTCACGGAGGGGCATTAGAAGCGTCAAATGGAGCAAAGGATTCGTGCGTCGCCGGAAACACTTACTTGATCTTTTCTAGGTAGTCGTTGGTGTTCTGGTTGGTCATGTTGGAAGGGCTGATGTGGAGCTTGAAGTCGGGTCCGAAATACTCAAAGTAATCATTGTAGGGAAGCTCTGAAGTAATGCAAGTAAAAATAATTAACAAGTGGACAGGTGGATGGAAAGGATGGGGCATGATGGGAAGGGATACGATAGGGTAGGATCAGTTTGTTTTTATTTAGGGATGTAACGATAAAATTTACACAATTATTTTTTTAAACAACATGAAATTGAAGACAAATGATTAGTCATTGACTTAAAGTTTGCTTTTACGATTGCTTGTTCATTAAAATTAAAGACATTGGTACATATCTATTATTCATTTAAACAATTGTCCTTTTATTTCTGGATGTGGTTGCAAACCTGTTTCTCTGTAAACAGATGTTATTAATATTTATTATTGTAAATTCATTATTAGTATTTATTACTACATTTGTATTGCTGAAATTCGTATTATAGTAGCATTAGTGTTTCATTATTATACCTTAATAATTGTAAATGTATTAATATTATATTTGTTTAATTTGGAGGTAGTTTGGTAAAATGTTTCTTATTGGGTGTGAAAATACCAGCGCCCCCTGCTGTTTAAAGTGAACATCAAGTCATTGTAAAAGAATCATCTAAATGAACCGGTTCGTGTCGATTCTTTTTGAATGGTTACATCCCGACACATGACACCAGTTTATTGCACTGCGGGAGGAAACCGGAGCGCCCGGAGTAAACCCACGTGGAGAGAACATGCAGACTCCACACAGAGAGGACACGCCCCGCCCCGCCTGGGGATCGAGGAGTGGTGATTAGAGATAGGATGGGGATCTTGAACGAAGCCTCACCGTTGGGTATAGTGCTGTCCAGGGCGACCGCAGTCTCGTAGGTCCAGCAACGAGCCACGTTCCTGATGGTGTAGCCTCCTCCACCCAGCATCAGCAAGGGCAGATTGAAGCTCTTCATGTACTCCACACACTTGGCATGACCTGCGGGGCAGATTCACGACAAATCAAAACCAAAGACCTGGATCAGGGGAGAGTCTGATCTCAGACATGTTCGGCACCGAGACCTTTGATGGTGAGGTTGAAGCAGCCCAGTCTGTCCCCGGAGAGAGAGTCGGCGCCACACTGGAGCACCACGGCACTGGGCTGGTACATCTCCATCACTTTGGCCATGATCTAAAACATACAGGAGTTCCATGCAGATTTGCTTCCACCGTTATCGACGTCTTAGACGTTAGATTAAAACTTACAGGTTTAAATATGGCTTCGTAAGACTCGTCGTCGATTCCATCCCTGAGGGGGTAGTTGACGGCGTAGTATTTACCCTTCCCCGCACCGATGTCCTGCAAGAAAGAGCACGTCAGCACCAACACCGCCGAGGGCCACATGCACTCATCTGTGAATCGATTCTTAAAATAAATCGGGTCGACTCTTTACTTCACACCCGCATTGCTCACTATTACACCATCACAGACGCTCACGGAGACACGCGCTAACAATCCGGGTCATTGAATGAATCGCCACTACAGGACACTAATAAAAGCACACTCGGCCCTTCGGTCGCGGTCACTTATTTGGAACTCACTCGGAGGTCGCCGGTGCCGGGAAAGTACTCGCCGTACTTATGGAAAGAAACGGTCATGACCCGGTCTGTGGTATAGAAGGCCTCCTCGACTCCATCACCGTGATGAATGTCGATATCGATATACAGCACTCGCTGGTGGTACCTGCGGGGTCAAAATAAAAAGCAAAAGGTTCATACAATTTCCCCCCCAAGAATTTCCATCACACTGTAACTTATTTATTTATCCAAACATCTACATCCATCCTCATAATGATCGAGTGTTTTTATTTTGTCACACAAAGACTGTGTGATGTGATACCCCATCAGAATTCAATACCTTTGAATCCTTCTGCATTAATACTTCTGATGTTTTTGTAGTGCGTCCAGTCTCCTGTATAGTTTATTACCACATAAACTTACACAGTCGTGTGTGTACAGACCGGTTTATCTTCAGGATCGAGGACTAGGGGACACGTTCTAGGGCCCCGCTAGCCAGACGTTAGCACGCTCAGAAATGAAGGACTCACTTGAGCAGCTCCAGGATGGCCAGGACGATGTCGTTGACATAGCAGAAACCGGAAGCCTCTGACTTCTTGGCGTGGTGGAGGCCACCCGCCCAGTTGATGGCGATGTCCGTCTGCTGCTTGTTGAGCTTCACAGCACCGGCTGGAAAGACACACACACTTTAAGGTTCTTGTTTTCTGCTAGGAAGTGTAATGAGATTTGAACTGGGACCTTCATGAATACATGAAAACTCAATCTCGGGCGTAAATGTACTTACCGACAGAGCCGCCCGTCGAAAGCTGACAGAATTCGAATAGGCCGTCGAACACGGGACAGTCCTCCCCGACGTTAACTAATAATAAAAATAAAAAATCAGTATTTTATGAAGAGACGCTGCTGCAGCAGAACGAAGTACATTGTTGTTGCTGCAGATTCGCTCTGATTGTATTAAACTGGTCATGACTGGATATCTGACATTTATCATGTTCATTTAAAACTGATACGCCGACATGTTTAAAATACTCATGAAATGGTGAACAAAAATATTTGATTTATAACCTTTTATGATTTCAAAGATGCAAAAAGAGAAGTTCCGCCAGGATCTTTTCCGTTAGACGAGGTGTGTGTGCGGGTTACAATTAGGGACGTATCGCGGGTATTGTCACATCCCTGCTATTTTTGTTTAATAAAACCTTTTCGATTATAATAATAATATTCTGCTACGAGTACAAGTCAGAAGTATTTTATTTAATAATCACTAAATGAATAATAACCAAAAATGATCAGAATATCCGCAAGTTTGTTTTATTTATGGTTTTAAGTTTAATAAAACAAGCACGTCTCAGAATCCCAGGCTATGATCAGTACTCACATCTCTGCATCTGCTTGCTGTACTCGGACATGTTGTCTGGGCGGATCGAACGGAGGAACTTGATGTAATCATCACTGTGATATTTGGTCATCTCTTCACCGCTGGCTTTGTGCGGTCTCTGTTAAACAAATCACAAGAAAAGTCCATCACATGTAACGTTTGTGTGTGTGATGTAGCACACGCGGGTAATAAAGCCTCACACACTGCAGTTTTCAATCATAATAAACTTTCAAAGGCAAGAATAATCAAGAACTGTGACTAAAGTGATAAAAAAATATGCAAATTACTAAACAGCTGATACATAACTATAAAGACATATATATATTTGTAATATTATTAGATTGTCGATGGCACACAGTTTTATTTTATTCAGCTTTGTTTAAAAGAATTATATGTCCAAATGTGACTGACAACACACAAAATATCAAGACTCCACACTCACGCCACCCATTCATATCTAGTCATCGACCTACGGGAGGCTTCGGCACCTTCAACCTTTCTTTAAGTTTAAAGACATCAAACTGGTTAGAGCACACCAGGCATGCATAATAAAAGGTCCACGTCTTACATAGATCTCCATCTTCCTGTAGAGGCCATAGTTCAGGAGAAGGTTGTGGGTCATGCGAATACGATGGGGCTTCATGGGATGACCCTGTCCATAGTAATAATTTCCAACATCACCTGCAAAAACAAACAAAATAATGTCACAACCATAAGACAAATATCTCTCAAGTCACACAGGTCTGATAAATGACAGTCTAGATCAGAACTGAAACGTTAATTTACAATTCAGTATTTTTCGCACATGCAGCCAGTTTTACATGGTCACCCATCATTTATTGTACCACACAAGCATTTTTATTTTGTTATGGTATTTGAATGATATACTTTTTGGTCCCCTCAGAAGGAAAACCGTCCAATTAGTCCGAAGCAATGGATTGGAAGTACAGAGGCAGGTTTGCCATGAATTAGAAAGTTATGCGACATTGGGAGGGGGTGCTGGCTCAGCTAAGCAGATATGTTAGAGAGAAACCCCTTCAAAAATCACCAGCTTAAAGCAGAGACACAATTCAGTTTAGCACCAGCACCTATAAACACACTTCTCTAGATACTTTCGAGGAAGATGTGTCACTGCTGAATGTAGTTCCTCTCCTTTTGGGGAGATTTTGTTCCTTGCCACGGTCACGCTCGTTTAGTTTATCGGGGGTTTCGGTCTGTTGGTCCTAGGTTATGTAAAGTTGCTTTGAGACCATGTCCATTATAAATAAATGGCCACTGGGAAGTCAATGGGGAAACACTACAAAGTTACGAATAAAATACACTGTGGTCGTTTATTGCAGAAGAAACGTGTTTTACTGGACCACTGACAAACACACGAAGTTATTAAGATTACAAATCATGGCACACAGCCTTCACTGGTGTACGTAAACTTTTGACTCCGTTGTGTTGCTTAGCTAGTGCATTTCGAGGACGAGATTTATCTGGAAAAAGCTGCACAAACATCATGAAGAAATTAAAAACACGCGGAGATATGTTGTTCAAATGTGCAAAGAACTCGTTCAATAAAGCACAGCATCACTCCCATTAAACTTGGCTAAATTAATGATGCTAAGCTGCTAACTATTATCCTGTGCATGCGTGCTAGTCGTGAACCGGTCATAATTAATACTTTGTGATGTTTACGATACAGCTAAAAAGCCAGGGAACTGTAATTCAAGTTTTTAAGTAGTGTAAAAAAAAACAAAAAAGGGACTAAGACAAAAACACACTCGAAGCTTTAAATCCTAACTAGCCTGTTAGCTAAAGAATGCTAACTAGTTAAAAAATGCTAACCGGCTAGCCGCGGCTCACAAACAAATATGCAGCTTCCGAACCAAAACAAATCGCACCGCACAGCGTCTCTCTGAAGGAAACTGCACACGTTTGTTACGACGCTAAAGCAAACATGAACTGCAGCATCCACTCGTGGTTTCTTACCATCATAATAATAGCAAACTTTCTTCTTTGTTCCTTGAGAAGTCAGCGCCATTTTAGCTGCACACACTGTGGTAGCGCCGCTCTTTCTGCTCCTCGACTAAGATACAGCGAGGCGGAGCTTGACCAATGAGATTAGAGCTCTACCGTTTGGGGCGGGACGGCTGTCTGTCTGAACCAATCAAATAACTACAATTGTTTATCAATTACTTCTCGTTGCATCTCGGTTTAACTTCTTTCGCGTCTATTGTTGGAGTTTCGCATGTTCTCCCCGTGTCCACATGGCATTTCGCACCTCACTGGATATGAATTTAGACTGGATTGTCTGTTCTAGGACGACTTTGTGTTATTTTTTCTAAAGTCTTCTGTCCGGAGTACATCTGTGTCTTGCATCTATTGTTTCCAAGAGGCCGCGGACCCACCGCGACCCTATAGGCGATATGAAGGAACTCTGGTTGTTTGTCACTGCTTTTACTTGTGCTATTTTTACTCTTAGTTTCGCATATTTTAAAATGCATGAAGGGGAATTAGTGAATTGATCATTGATGTGCACCGCAAGAACGTCCTGGGTTTGATGCACAGGTTGGGCAATTCAGGTCCTTTCTGTACGAATTTTGCATGTTCTCCCTATGTGAGTGTCCTCCAGGTGCTCCGAGTTCCTCCCACCGTCCAAAAACATGCAGTCAAGTTAATTGGAGACACTGAATTGTACTGTTAGTATCTACGTAAAAATAGACCAGTGCATTGTAGTGCTGGTCCCACACCCGGATAAATAGGAGGGTTGTGTCAGGAAGGCCATCGGGCATACAAACTGTGCCAAGTCGATAATGTGGACCACGATCCACTGTGGTGACCCCTTATGGAAGTAGCCAAAGAAGATAATGGCCTGTTTAGTCTGTCTTTGGTTTAGTATATATGTCAAAAATGTCCATAGCCTAATAATAGGCTAATAAAAACATCAGTTGTCACCAAGTCTCAGAAACCACCATCAGACGCCACCTCAAACAGTGACAACCTGGTAGTGGTGAGGCTTGAACCGTAGTGACCTTTTGATTTCCAGTTTAGTACCTTACCCGATAGGCTTTAACTGCACACATGTACATCTATTTATCATTTTATATGCTACACCTATAAGCCATACAATTTGTTGGTATACAGTTACGGACTCTACCTTCTTTTATACCCAAAAGACCAAATGATGTTCGGGAGGTGGGTCATTTTCAGAGTTGCAATGATACCAGCATGGTAGTGTGTATGAGGTGAAGCAGTGTTGTTGGGAATTTTAAATATCAATGAACTTCACTGTTGATGTACACATACCTTGTTAACCTTGGTTGTATAGGGGTACTTTTATAGGGTACCCTTCTATATCTAAATGTAAAAATACACCACAAAGGTAGTGATTGTTATTATTATTGCACACACAGTACAGTGTGAAGTATTTATGTTATAATTGATCAAACAGTATGTGTAGTATACTAATAACAATAATAATATTTCAGATTTAAAGCAATTGAACTGCATTTTTCTGTTATGAGGCTGGAGGAAAACGAAATCACACTCTGAGAGAACATGCCAAAACTCCCCAAAGACCGAGACAATAGCACGGGGTATTGTATTGTGCCCACGCTAGCCGCTTAGTCTTCTACTATCAATCACAGTAATGATCATTGAGATATTAATGTATACATCCGAGACATAAAGCTTAACATGTGTCTAATATTTAAGCATACATTTATTTGAGTTATGATGAATTATTTGGTTATGTAAGCGACAGATTAGCAATTAGCACTAGCAGTTCGGCTAGCTAACACGTGGTGGCGATGTATGTCCATGCTCGACACACACATGGTGGACTAGAATGAAAATGATGTTTACAAGACAGGACGATGAAAAGCTGTTTAAAATAGAAGCATGTTATTTGAGCAAATGTTAACAACACTGCGAAAATCTGCCAGCATATGAAGATCAACATGAATTTCATGAATACAAATGGCACAGCACTGCAAAAACAACAATCATTTAAGAAACGTTGATTTGACAGCCAGTCATGAATAAATTCGAACATATACCCACAATGAAATGAATGTTTTATGCTTTTTGCAGATGTTCACGTCCATGCATGATGTAAAAACACTTCACATTGATTTGTATGACAACGGGTTTTCTTTCACATGAAGTAAACATATCCAACCTCCATAAAACTTGCACTGCAAGGGCATCTTCTTAAGTTTTATTTTAATTTTTACTACACTGTGGAGGAAGTTCAGCTGTTTAATCTGTCACCATTGTATCTCTACAAGTTTTAGGCCAGGACCTTAGGATGCTTCAACACTTCAGGCTTACAGATGTTGGAATTTGTTGTTCTTTTAGTGAGAAGTCGCCCAGGTTCTAGTACACCACCATGACGTTTGAAATGTCCGTCTACGTTTCTTCTATTTTGTTTTCTCTGATATAATAACAACGTTGTTAGCTTGAACATGAGCTCAGAATGCTCAAGACTGATCTAGGTGTTATTTAGTAAATGTCCAAAATTACAGATGCCCGAAGTTCTTCAGATGTTTTAATTTGATCTTTTCTGAGAGAAACTCAGACACTTTTGAGTAGATCTATCATGAACTACCAGGAGCAAAGACACGTTTTATGACAGTATTACACATCATCATCTTTAGAAGAATACATTTATGCAAAACTACATTTTAAGTAGAGTAAGACAGAAGACGTATTGGTCCATTTAATTAACATATTTATCTTGTTTTACAATAGTATAGATAAATTACACTGCAGTGGAGGATCTGATTCAAACCCCGCTACTTTTGGGCCCTCAATCACTCGCACTGTAATCACAACTGTACATATAGAATGTAAATTATAATTATGTGTTTTTAAATGATGCACTATGATGTATATATGCACATATACACTGTACATGTGGACATGGCCACATAATTTACAATACCCGATCGAAAACCCTTATTAGTCCGCATGAGCAGAACGTACCAGCGAACAAAAATTAAACCCATGTTCTCAGAATCCATGTTGCTCTGCGATTTCCAATTGACATTACCCTCCACTGTACCTGATAGCTATGTTTTTTAATGGAATGCAATTAACGAGGCATACACAGCAACACGTGTCCTGGGTTTGAACCTCCTCTTCGGTTTCTGGTCTTCATCCAGCATCCTTGTGGGTTTCCTTTGTGTGGATTTGTTCCTCCGAGTTGCCTTTAAGCGTAAACAAATGACTAAATGTGGTCTACTTGGCTACATGTAAATCTTACATACGGTCATTATAGCAGTGTAAAATATTACTATAAAATTAAGATACATTAAATAAAGCCTTGCTGGTTTGTGATGATAGTCCTGGTCTGTACAGTGTATTGCTAGTTTGCATATTCACACCACCTCAAACTCACCGGGCCGTGTGGCTTGCAGGGATTTTTTCTATAATTAATAAAATAGTAGTCTTCATTTTTATTTTTTTTTGTAATGAGAATATCTGCCTTAAGTGTTTCCTACTTCTCATTCAATAAATCAAATTTACTGCTGATCTTTAATAATGGGCTGCTTTTTTATTTTACAATGTATATATATAGCTACCCTATACCTCATTCAACTAAGACAAAAACACATCCAAGCCTTCATTAGGTAACCAACATTTATTTACCATTATCAACTTTACAATAAAACCAGTAACATCTTTCAACATTAGCAAAATAAAGAACAAAATTGGTCCAATTTATTTACAGAGACGAAAAAGCAGATCAAGGCTCACATTTAACACATAACAATTATGCTTCTTTTTTTTCTCAAAACTTCAAATGTGTGAACATAGCAAGCTCAAATGTGTGTATTCATGTGTGTGTATGTGTGTGAGTTTCAGCCAAGATAAAAATTAAAACGCGCTCTCAAACAAACAAGACAAAGCTTTCTGGATATTTAAAATGGTTCTCTATACACCACAAAATACTTAAATTTGGGTTAAAATATAGGAATGTAGAAAGTTGGCAAGTCTTTTTTTTCATCTTTTTTTCTCTATTTTAACAGTCATTACATGTGGTGATGTTAATCCGGCACAGCTTGCTTTATTATTTCGGCATCTTTGCGGTGGTGGGATCGACAGATGCCGGTTCTTCTTTCATTCTAATGCTCCTGCGAATCGGTGACGGCCTAAATTCAAGTCCCAGATCTTTGAGCCATTTATAGGGAGGTGAGAGTGGACTAGTCTGTCGTTTTTGTTTCGTTGATCTTGAAGAAAGTGGCACGAGGAGTCTCTTTTTCAACATACATGTGTATATATACATATACATATATCCATGTATATATACATATGTATACAAATACACATATATATATAAATATATATATATAGATTTTTTTTTTCTTGAAAAACAGTTCACAACAGTTCCTTGTGATGCACAATTACTCCTTCTGTTCGGATGCTGCGGGCGTCGAGGCGGTCTCCTCTGTCGGTTTTGTGGGCTCAGCGGCAGGAGTGTTGGCAGGAGCTGCCTCCTCTTTGGGGGCAGCGGCCTCCTCGGTTTTGGGTGGAGCCTCCTCGGTTTTGGGGGTCTCGGCAGGAGCAGGAGCGGCGTTCTCTTCGGGCTTGGGGGCCTCCTCCTCCTCCTTTTTCTCCTCAGCTGCTCCGTTCTCGGTGGGTTTCTCCTCTTTCTTCTCCTCCTCCTTCACAGCTTCTTCTTTCACCTCAGTGCTCGCCTTCTTGCTTTTCTTCAGTGACAGTCCCTTGAATTTGAAGGAATTCTTCAGCGAGAACTTCTTTTTCTTCTTTTTGCCAGTCTCCTTTTCTGCTTCGCCTTCAGGCTTGGTGGCCTCTCCCTCGGTGGCCGGAGCCGGCTCGATGGCATCGCCTGATCCCGCTTCGGCATCCTTGGCTGCCTCGGCTGAGCCGTTGGTCTCTGCAGAGTCGCCTTCAGTCTTGGCAGACACGTCTCCGTTCGTCTTGACATGTCCGTTCTCCTGGAAAAAAAATATAAAATACATTCAATCAGACTGGAGGCAAAAAAAATCGATGCATACTTCGAATGTCTCGACACAAAGACCGTCTGGCAGGTTACGCCTTGCAGTACTACGAGTGGCCAGCCGGGGGCGAACGTGCTACACGAAGCACCGACCGACGCGCCATCAGACGGCGCGTCCAGACAAAGGACTGCGAAAATCGATGGATGGTTTTTAACGCGCTTTGTTTCGAACATTTTTACCACCTATTAATAGTATATAACAGTACCCAGTGTCTATACATGGGTAGAATTGCCGTCATTATTGTTTTAAATACATTTTACCTTTCCACAGATTTAAAACTACAGTACTTGGCTCGCCACCTGGTGCGTCTGAGCATTAACATTGGAACAATGGAATTGCGCCTATTCAGTATAGAACTCCATGTATTAAATAACATAAAGAATTTGGTTTTTTTGTCTCTTTTAAAGAAACAAACCGATCCAAATGAAATCTGTCGAATGATTAAACATTATTGGCACTGATGGAAGAATTGCGCGTCTTTGTGCGTCTGGAGCGCACTCGCGGAGAATGATGAAATTCTTATAATTGATATAAGATATCATACTAAGTGTATTCCAATTAACCATAATACCGTTATGGGTGTATATTTCGAGATGTTTAAAAAGAAAATCTAGATTTAAAAAAACCGTGCAACAAGAGGCTGGCGAGCAAGTGCGCATATCCAACGACCGCATCGATTAACGCATAAAAACGCACTATAATGAATGAAATCTAATTCGAATTAGCGTTTTCTAAAATAGATTTAATGATTTATGGTTGGCTGTGCGCACACAGCAGACACAAGGCAGTGCGCTCCTCGCACTGATCTGGGTGGGTGTGTCGGGTACCGGATGCCCACCTGTCCGTTAGTTTTGGCAGCAGCCGGGTCAGCGGATGCATCAGCGGCGGCTTTTCCCTCGGCGGCCACTCCTCCCTTAGATGCCTGGGATCCCATCCTGTGCTTTTTCGGTGTTTTTCGTCGAAATTCAACAAAGAAAGCCTTAATTAGGCAAGCAGCAAGTAAATCCACCAACAGGCGTCGAGTGAATCCAGAATCAGCGCGACCAGGCTGGGTTGGTTTTTTTTCCCCTCCTCTGTTAAAATGCAGAGCCTCTCTGGTGATAATAACTCAAGAGGAGTTCACAGCTCCGCTCCGTCCTTCTCTACTACTAAACCAATACTAGTTCAACTGCGCTTGAAGATAACGCACGCTCCGCCCAGGGGTGTGGCAGGGACGCGACAGCCAATCGAAACGAAGATCCTCCCTCCGATGGGTCCCGCCTACGTGGTCAAGATCGAAGGGGGGTAACTGTGGAGGTAAATGGTGGTGGACCTGTTGAACCGCAGAGAATAGAAATAAACTGTGTGTTGAGTTTTAGAATATGAACTGAATAGTCACAATGCATAAAGAAAGTGTTCATTATTCTATCTATCTATCTATCTATCTATCTATCTATCTATCTATCTATCTATCTATCTATATATATATCTATCTATCTAT
>JAYDZG010000015.1:1874605-1887215 GCA_034509265.1 Microcambeva bendego | reverse complement strand
TGTGTGTGTGTGTGTGTGTGTGTGTGTGTGTGTGTGTGTGTGAGTGTGCGCGTGTGTGTGTTTGTGTGTGTGTGCATGTGTGTGCGCGCGTGTGTGTGTGAGTGTGCGCGTGTGTGTGTGTGTGTGCGTGGGTGTGCGCGCGCGCGTGTGTGTGTTTGTGTGTGTGTGCATGTGTGTGTGTGTGTGTGTGTGTGTGTGTGTGTGTGTGTGGTAAACACAGTCTGCTATCAAAATCAAAGGGACCACTTTTCACTAAACATACCAATGTTTTGAATCTGCATTAGTTCTGTAACTGGATCCTCTATATGACACACACACACACACACACACACACACACAAAACATACACAGACTATATGAAACACACACACAAATAAATATCAGGCCGAGCGTGTCTGAAATGTAAAAAGCATTTGGAGAGACACAGAAGATAAACAAGGTCTAGTCATATTCCGTTACTGACAGTTCTACCCCCTTGGCACTAAGGAAATGGTTTTGCCAATCAAACAAGCTTGAAATGTGGCACCAAAAAGACACTACAGGCCTGAATGACTTCTACAGTGATGCAGCTTTGCTGTGCTTGGTACAGTCCCGGACAAATGTTCGGACACACCTTCCCATTCACACCTTCACATGTTTTTTTTTCTTCTTGATTTTATTTTATTTTCACACTTATTTGGCCAAGAGAGTGACGGGGCGCTGTCTCAGATGTCCCGGCCTCCACAATCAGCTGACCTAAACCCAGTTTCAGGTGATAAGGGATGCGCTGTGAAGGCAAAGCAGTCAGCAAGTGCTCAGCACCTTCGAGAAGTTCCTCCAGACCGATGGAAAACTAATCCAAGGGGCTCCAACATGAGGCTTATTGAGAGAATGCCAAATGCCAAGAGCTGTCATCAAAGCAATATGTGGCTACTTAAACATAAAATACATTATATTCTGGTTTGTTTACTTCAAAATCCACATGTGATCCTTCAGAGTTTGGATTTCTTCAGCATTGCGATATAATATAAAAAATAAAAAGGTCAAGAAAAATCAGGTTTGTTCGGGCGTGTCCCTCCATGAGATTGCTGAACAAACAGAGGCACATAAAAGAGGTTTCTCAAGGTAAAAGCCCAGAGCTCAAATTCCCAAAACCATACTCCAAAAACTTGTAGCAAGCCTTCCTAGACTCAGTAATAAAAAAAAGTATGTTGAACAAGTGTCCGCATACTTTTGGCCATCAAGTGTACGGATATTGATTCAGTTATCTCCAGATTGTCAAGGCCAGCTGCCTGTGTGTGATCTCTTCACTCCATCACACACACACCCTAGGGGATAGACTGGCCGAAAAGCCCCAATAATCCTGCTTTCACCCAAAAACAACCACACACACACGCACGCACACACACACACACACACACACACACACACACACACACACACAAAGAGAGAGAGAGAGAGAGAGAGAGAGAGAGAGAGAGAGCACAGTGGTCATTTACTAGTACCATACAGGTTAACAGCAGGCAGAGCTGAAATGGGTTCTGATTAAAAGTCCTAGTTTAATTCCAGGGCACGCACACACACGACCAGATGAGATGTGTTCGGCCATTTTTCATGGACCACAGACAGATTAATGCTAGCAAAGAAAAGGCAATGCCTCTAAATATCAAGTGAATGCGTGAGCTGGTTTCTGGTGCATGATGGGAATTGCAGTGCATTTCAAGGTTTTAAAGCCCATCCCAGCTTTTTAACTGACGCAAGGCACACAGTAACACCCTGGATGGAGCTTCAGTCCATCGCAGCACAGACAGACAGACACACACACACACACAAGGTCATGAGTCTCCAATTAAACTGACTGCATGTCTTTGGTCTGTAGGAGGAAACCGGAGCTCCCAGAAGAAACCCTGCAGACACGAGGAGAACATGCAAACTCTTTTTCATTGGGAGGGATAAGGTACACGATTAGGAGGAAGTTATATATATGATACAGGTAGGATGTCTTGGAGACAATCATCGCGTCTTCATCTCTGACACCTCCAGAAAGTGAAATCAGTAAAACCTGCTCGGTAAAAATATTACGGCTGATTAACGGAGGCATTAAGAGGTTCAGGAACTCGTCGTGTTATGGAGTCACCACACAGATGCAGTTTTTAAATAAGGAAGTGGAGGGAGGCAGAAATAAATATGAAGAATGCACTACTGCAGAAGCTCTATTAGCACATTTAAGGAAATGAAAAAAAGATGTGGATTATTACAAGTAAGTGAAATATTAGCTGTTTCTCTGATACTGTGGAACTAAAATTACAAACTTAGAAAGAACTTTTATGCTAGTGGGTGGAAGCCTGATATTACCAAATTAGGAGAAAAAAAACACCATTAGCAAAATATAAATGCTCAGTCAGCATCCCACAACACATGATTCAATTATTTTGATAAATCTTCATCCACCGTAACATGGCTCGAAAAAACGATCTGGTCCTCTTTATTCTGTATATTGCATTATTCATTCATTAGTATTCACTGTCACCAACTGCTTTATCCTGGTTAGGCTTGCAGAGGGTCCTGCACCACCCTAAAACGATGCCTATCTATAAGAGGGTCATCACAAGTCCACAACAAAGCACAATAATAAAGATGTAAGAACATAAAGACACCAAATGTGCAGTATCATAGAGATCAAAGTTGAGATGATTCACAGCAGTAGGGACTTGAAAGAAGCATAGAAAGAGTAGATAATAATTTATACCAAACAAATAAATAATATACAAGAATATAGTATAATAATAGTATATTAATAACAATGCTTGTGATAATAACAATGGTTTAAATAATAATATTAATAAAATTACTAATATGACTACTACTAATAATATTAATAATTACTGTATATTTAGGTCCGGTATGATAATTGAAAGAAAATGTAAACTCCTAATTGGCTTAATTCAGAATAATACAAAATTGTAAATCCATTCTCAAAGCCCTCTATATTTTTGGGGTGTTGGAATAGGAGGGCTGCGGATCAGTGACCTGTATTTTGGCTTCTTCCTTCCCACACTGGAGCTGCAATGTTGACTCTAATTACAATCTTCCTACGAGAGTTGTGTCGTCCCCCGCTAACCCCGCTGAGCATGACCGGCAAATAAAGAGAGCGAGCGGCCGGCAGCAAGAAAAGAGGTGATCATCCACAGAGCAGGATTAATCTCAGATTCAATCAGTGAGCAAGCATGTTCCCGGGTCAGAGAGGGTGTGTGTGTGTGTGTGTGTGTGTGTGTGTGTAGGTACATAAAATGGATGTGTGTGGTTCACTCTGAGTAGCAGAGATGGAACCCGGATGAAACAAAGGATTGAATTGATAAATAGGACAATTTCTTGCCTTTCACAAGCTGGACCCATCCTGACCCTAACCAAGATAACGCGGTGGTTACACAGCTGGGAATGAATGAAGCACCAATATTTTGGCTGACCTCTATGCTGTCAGTACCAAGTCTTAATACGAAGGAGAAATTCATAATCGGACACGCCCAAAGTACCTGACTGACAATCCAAGGCCACTAATTTAAGTTCCCGGAGATAAAAACAAAGGTAATTCGTACATGTATAACCCCTTGTAAAGCCTTTAGTCAACATCTTGTAAACCACAGTGGGACCAGATTGCAACAATTCCATAAATTAAGTATAATTTGTTTTGTTGGAAACTGTTGCATGCACTAGTTTTGAAGAGACTATTGAAACGTCTTAAGAGCCTTTCTGACCACACACGGTGGCTATTAAACAGATTTATCAGAACGTACGTATCTAAATATTGAAAGCTCCTGTCTTATCAGACGAAGGCTTTAGAAACACCACAAGGTTCTTTTGATTGACGGATTTGATCATATCCCATCTTCACTACAGCACTTATTTCTATATGAGAGCTAAAAATAGACTTTCTATTGCTTTTGAAGAGCCCGAGCTGGTCTGAATACGTGATGGCATCGTCTCCTTACTCCTTAATGCAAAAAGACCGAGTACAAAATAACAGAATTGATTATTTGAAGTAGAATCCCAGCCGGGGTTATTAACTGAACGGCGCGTATCTAACGTCAGAGTTAGTTCAGCGCGAAGCATCTGCTCTGATGATGTGACAGATGACATTCAGAGAGAGATAAGTGAATTGTTTATTTACAAGTCATTGGTTATTTGTTTGAGCCCGTGATGTCGAGTTGCTCTGCTGATTTCCCAGAGGATCCGAACGAGTTTGTCCTGTTGGAATAATAACTCCTCTGCATGGGTTTTCCAAAGGATTTTGGAGTGTCTCTGTGGGAATGTGCACCCACTTAGATGTTGCCTTGCAAATCATGTCCAGTTTATCTTATTGGTGTTTGGATGGGTCAAGATCACACAAAGAACATGGTCACAATGAGTAGAATAGAATATTTACTATCACTATACATCTCTCCAGCAGAATTGCAATGCCTCTTAGTGTTGCCACAATGAAGCATCTATCTATTTATTTTATAGAACAGGTTTTATACCCTGACTAGTGCCACTGAAACACAAAACTTATACTTGAAATGCAGCATAGAAATAAAACAAATACTATGCAAGTATGAAAAACAACAGATTAGCATCTATATTTTGCATTTTACTGTCCTTCCTTGTGCAAGTGAAAGTAATTTCCATAACAGGAAGTTTTTACTTAAAAATAACCTCAAAACGGATGTCATCAAAAAATCATAATCACGGCTAACCTTATCTTATGTTCTTACAGATGCTGTTAAATTTGAAGCATGTGCTGTCCTATTAGGAATTTAATTTGTTATTTGGTAATTGTGTTCTTAGTATATTAGTAAAACACATTGGGAAGCAAATCAAACATTTGATTGGCTCTGATTATCGATGTGATGATGAAAACTGTCCAGAATCTGGCCTTTAACCAAAGTAATCTACAGTTGTTACTGAATGCAGTTCAAGCAAGATATTTAATAGCCTTGCCTAGGGTTTTAACAGGGGTCCAAAAAATCTGATCACTAGTCCAGTACCTTACTCGCTGTGCTATTACTGGCCTAAAGACTGGACAAAAGACAGTGAAGCTTAGACAGAAGCGTGTTGTATGCCGGACACTGCACGTGTCATTGAAAAGTAAAGAAATGATTCTTAGACTCTGAACACAAGATCTCTGAGGTGTGGAAAAGGGCATCAGACATTCATTATCAGCTTGTCTCCAGCATACCAGATGAAAATTCCACGGAGCACGCTCTGAGAAGCAGATTTGTTTTTCATTTGAGTGCTGCATTCATTGTATGTCAGAATAGAAGAATAATGGGCCTTAATTAAAGTAAATTTCACCCTGAGCTAAAATGTTCGCTTTAAAGGGTTTACCGGGCTCACGCTAACAGTGCTCTTCTGAGCAAGCGTTGCATTTCTGCAGTCGGGACTGGCAAAGGCAGCCAGTCATTCATAATTCATAGCACATATTCATAGTGAGGAAGAGTTTTGGCTGGAGGGAATATTTTCTGCATTTGTCCCTGAAAATAAAAAATAGGCCAGCGATACTCATGCAGGAAGCAAAGCAGATCAAAGTCTCATATGAGCTGAAGGTAAATGCTCTCTCTTTGTGTAGCTGCTTTAGTCCTGTATGGCTGTCCAGTCTTTGTGGATTGAGGATGCTGAGCGCGGTGACCATGAGCTTCTTGACAGTTGGAATTCCTCAGGTCACTGTGGCATTTGTGACAAGACTGTTGATGTAAATATTTTTTAACTCTACAAGTTATATGTTCAGAAATAGTAGGGAGAGAGGGAACACTATGGTTTTCAACAGTTTATGTAGTGATGCTTGGGTATAAAATAAAGGAAAGGAAAGGTACCAAAGATGCACCTGCAAATAATCCGTGAAGTCTAAACCACATGTCATCTGAACAAAGGTCAAAGAAAAATACTTTACAAACTTTAAATTAATAATTTGAAGCAGCTTTCAGTTTTTATTGCTGTTTTATGCTCTTATAATGGAGTGAAACCATCATATTTAGCAAAAAAGTATGTCGTCAGTGACCAAACTGGAAAATGTAAACCAGAAGCAAGTGTTTTACCAAACTGTATAGTATCTAAAAAAAACACAGACTGACAAGTTTAGAAGAGGGATAATGTGACAAAAATAACAAGAAATGCTCATTTAAAATATGCAAGGTGAGGGTAACTGCACTTAGCCCTATGCTAATGCTAATCGCGAATGCTAACCGCTAATGCTAGCACGGACATAATACTAAGCCAAGAACAGCAAAGCTAACTGTGACCAAAAGAAACAAGAAACTATTAAGAAATAATTCATGAGGAATCCAGGAACAGAAAATCAGTAGCTTAAGTGCACATGAGTGAGAGCTGGAGAGGGTGTTTAAGGCAGCCCTGGTGAGGTATAAAATGAGGCCAAAGCCCTGCTATGAACTAGCGCCTGGTCCATGGTGGTCTTACTTTGTGCCCAGGGTTTTTGAAAATGGAAAAGGGACCCTGAGTGGGACAAATTTATTAAAATAAAAAAAATGCATCTTCAGTATTCAGTTTTACGTAATTAGTGCCTGCTTAATAGCCTCTTAAATGCTACGAGTGATTTTGAAACCGCATTACAAGCTAGGAAATGTCAGCAGTTGCAGCCCCACCAGATTTTTCATGACTGTGTAATAGATTCTAAAGGTTATTATATGATTATTTCACACACATCGCCATGTTTTAGAACCTATTTTATGATTAATATGATCAGACTGCAGGTATTTTTATGTCAATTGACATTAAATTTACACGATTGAACCCACTGGGATTTAAGAGCGATGCTTAAGAGCCCGTCTGTGGCAGCTCGGCGGTGATGGGAATTAAACCTTCAACATTTTAATCAGTAGCCCAGCACCCTAACCAACACAACTATTTTTCACAGATTCGCTGCAGGTCTGTGTCACTTATTTCCTTTATTTATTCATTTTATCACAACCACTGGATGTGAGACCCTGAACAGGTTGCCAGTAGAGTGGGTCAACACACCTGGGGCCAATTTACAACAGCCAATAACATTTTGCTAGTTTCGAGCAGTTTAAGGAACTCAGAGAACCCACTGGGACACATAAAAAATATACAAAATCCGTGATAAGCACAGACCAGTGGGGAAGATCACACCACAGTACTGATGCTTTCACTTTATTGATGAGAAAATATCCTGCCAAGTCTTGGATCTTGATGTGTATCGACTGAACATGTCTAAGGAATTAAAGCACCTGATGTGTAGTCAGACCACTTAGTTCCTTCAAAGGCTGAAGGTCTTTGTATAAAACCTTCGCTGGTCGAAGTGAAGATATAGTCACTGAGTATACATCTCAGAGAAGTCGTTTGTGAGCCCGTGGCGCTCCCTGGGAGTTCCATGCGCCCTGCAGAGGTCACTAGAGAGCACAGGAGATTTGAGTTCATCCAAAAATACAAACCCAAAAGGGTTCACTAGGGGCTTTGGTATGAACTATGAATCGCGGGACATCAAATCTGTCTGGAAGCAGATCAGATTTTGTTCGTATTTCAGTCCTTGGTGTCTTGTAAAGCCACAAAGGACAGACATTCTATGACAGGCTTATCTTCACAGTGCAGGGGGTGATTTTGTTCCCAGAGCGAGGAGAACCGAGTCAATTCTTCTCTTTTGTGATGCACTGTCAGTTCTACAGCCTGAGTGAGTTTTCATTGTTGATTCACTGCTAAAAATCCAAAATATCACGACGCGTTTATTCCCTCTGACCTGCACTGCAGCGTTTCATTGGTGTCACAAAATTGTGGATTAATAAGGAAAACCTACATACAGGCCTATCATGGCCACTTTCCTAATATTGTATATCGGATCCAGCATTAAATTCTTACATCCCCCCACCATAAGCTTTGGCCGCCCACGACCCTGTCATCCGTTTACCATCACTGTTCCTTTCTTTTACTACTTTTGGATACTGACCACTGCACCACTGGACCTCATCGGATGACATTTCTTCTTTTACCTAACAGCAGCTTTGAGGATGAAATGTTAACTTGATGCTTAATGTTTCCAGGTCCCCCCAATCAGTGATAAACTTTCCCTGTCAGTGAAAAAATGTCATAATGTTAAGCCTGCAGGGTAAATACCTCCTGACAATTACACCAAATCCACAAATGAAATGTGTGCCGCTGCTTTAACATCATCATGTGAAACTCTTCTTCCCCTTAAAGCTTCTTTGTTTCTTGTTGTTGGATCTCAGCCACTTGATGTTAGTCCAACATGAAGGACGCTTTAAATAATGACAGTAAACGCACACATCTATGAGGAGACAATAGGCGTCCAAACAATACAATGACGAAACCCAGTCTGACACAACGCAGGGAAGGGGGGGACTGGAGAGAGGCTGAGGAATGGGTGACGAGACAGACTGAATGACAGGAACAGAGACAAAAGCAATCTCATGCTGAGAGAAAACGATAACAGTGCTCTCTTACCAACACCATCTCACCCAGGCTGCCTTTGGGCTGAAAGAACCTTTCTGTCAGTCATTCACTGCAACAGCCAGCCAATCGACAGACTGCATGATGTCTGGACACACACACACACACACACACACACACACACACACACATACATATGCACCGACAGAAAGGAAAGAGGGAGGAAATGACAATCCCCCTGTAAAACAAGTCTGGCACCTTTGCTTCTTCTCCTGAGGGAGTGAAGAGACACATTA
The DNA here is from genome assembly GCA_034509265.1 of Microcambeva bendego. NCBI lineage: Eukaryota > Metazoa > Chordata > Actinopteri > Siluriformes > Trichomycteridae > Microcambeva > Microcambeva bendego. Next base: position 1,878,525 of record JAYDZG010000015.1, on the reverse strand, counting down.
GCCGTCTCATTAACCAAAATTCTTTACAGATGTGTAATTCTTTCTCAATTCTTGTACGGGTGTACAATTCATCCATCCATCCATTCAATTTATTTATATATTAAACAGTATACAGAACAGTCGTGTAATTCATATAAAATGTGTTACGATTGACTTTGTAGATTAAATATTAGGTATACTGGGAAGTTAGCCTTCATTGTAACATTCATTCCTCAAAGCCCAGAGGCTTCTCCATGTCTTCCCTCCTACATACAGTCTGGGCACCAAATCCTTGCCATATGCCTGATTCGCTCTGAGACACAAGAGACCTAACAGGAGGCTTCTTTTTTATCGTATAGCATTGGACAACCATTCCAGAAAACTTGGGACAGTGTGACAAACGCCTCGTTCGGTCTCCTATTGAAGGTGTACGCTTCAGTCAATGATCACGGACTGTTGAGCGACTGAAGACAAGTATAGATTAAAAAAATACAATTGCTACATTTCCTATGTTCCACTCCCCAAGCATTATTAGTAAATTAATAGGATAGATGATGTAACACAGGGGTAACCAAGACTCTGTTTTAATGTTTTGGAATGTGTCACATGCATTAAAATAAGATGATGAGATGTGTTTATATTCACAATAATGTAATAAAAGTTTTGTAACCTAAAAAAAGACTAAAGACGGTAATGCAAACGAAGTTTGATAATATCCCAGGCTTGGATTAATTAGCTCTAATTAATTTGTACCCTGCTTCATTTCTTTAGCATCCACAGATCCCTTGCCGAGCAAAGCCGTGACCATGTTGAGCATCTTAATCATACGAACAACAAACAGGGATGATGAGTATGATAACAGTGCTAATGTAGGAATTAATTAAGATGCTGCTTTGTTAAACGGCGGGTGACCGGGCCGGCTGGAGGAGATTGTGCTGCCGAATGAACAAATGATTTGTGAAGTTTAATAATGGTCAAGCATCTTTGCCCCCCTGTTTGTTCCCTTATTGCTTATATTATCGTTTATTGTTATTCTCCAGTAAATATGAATAAAAGCGTGACAGCAGCTATGATGGATGGATGATTGATGAACAGATGGATGGATGGATGGATAATTAAAGACTTTTAGAACGTTACTAGATACTTCGAGCTGTAGCCCGCCGAAGTGCGAAGACTTCTTCGAATTGCATATGCTACCCCCCATCCCCCAACCAAGGCACAAACAAGATTAAAGAACCACCTTGCCATATCGTGCTTATTTTTTCCAGCCTTTTTTGTCTTTTCCTCCCTTCTCTCCTTCCTGCCCAGGGGGAGCTGAGCAAAGCGGCCACGGGAGTCAGCCGAGGAGGATTCGAATCGCTGTTCCCAAGGAAACAAGCGAGACGTCGCTACCATGACAACAAGACATCGTTCTCCAAATTGTTGCGCCTCTGCTCGCCGATCCAAAGCGTCTCTTCACCGTTTTGTTTTTATGCCCCCCCTCACTTTCTCTGTTGCCACCCCTGATTCTTCAGAGTGCCGGGCCGATCGCCATAATGTCATGAAAATTGAGACCGCATCAGAATAATTGATGCGGCCCTCATGGGAAAAGGAGTATCGATCAGTGCCATAAGGCAGGAGAGATCTTGTTTCGGTTCGGGTCGTCCTCTGTCAATCAGTTTCAGTTATGCTTATAGGACGTCGACTCCTAATAGCGATCTGTAGCTGTTGCTAATTTATTTATCCTGTCCAGCATGTTATCAGATCCTCAGTCACGCTGGGTGAAGGTAATGCAAACCGGAGTACGGAGTTCATCAGTGGTCTCATAGTGTGCACGGGTCAAAGACATTCCTTAATAAAAGTGCTTGTTTTGTTTGCAATTTACTGCTCAATATTCTCCTTAATCGAGTTGTACCCAGTCAGGTACCAGAGGAGTGATACATACCCCCTTTCACCTGAGATGAGTTCATGTGCGATAAGCTTTGTGTACGGAAAGCCACATCGTCCCTGTATAACCATTTGTTGTTCATGCACGTAGGTGGCAGAGCTGAGCTGGTGTGCTAGTAAGCGCCACTGTTATTTGATAAACCCTGTAGGTGACTTGCTCTGTACCATTGCCATTTGTTTATTCATTTATCGACTGTTTTACCATCGCATTATCCTGTTTAGGGTCACAGTGGGTCCAATTCACTGGAAAAAGGCAGGAAACACACTGAGCAGGTCACCAGTTCATCACAGAACTGCACCATCTCATCAGAGAGAGAGAGAGAGAGAGATAGAGACAGACAGACAGACAGACAGACAGAAAGATATACAGATAATTGATCCTGATCCTTTGTGTTACTCTGAATAATTGAAAAAAACTGTTAGTGGCCATTATACTTTATCTGCCCTTCTATTAGTAGTTTAAACCATGACTGTGAGAGTAGTGCACCCACCACCATCACTTCTTTGGTTTGGTCCAAGTGTTTGCTCCATGAACCTGCTTCCCCTAATGCAGAGTGACATTTATTGCAGACTGCCCTTTGGGTTTTGTAGCTGATTTTTTTTATATAATGGCCTCTCCTCTATTCCTCGCCTCCTGCGATCCCTCCCTCTACCCCCGGCCCGGTGCAGGAGTAGCATTTGAGCAGATCCGGAGTGAAGGCAAGGCGTAGCGACTCTGGATTATTGATGCGTCTGTCTGAGGAAGTTTTCGTCAGGTGCTTCGCTGGTCCAGGGGTGTTTGTCTGTGACCCTCGCGAGGGCTTACACACTCCGGTTATCTTAACCTCGGCAGCAAGGTTGGCTGGGCATGTGGCCGTCCGTTTTCACAGGGGTGTTTCGCATGTCAGGGCCAGTTCTGTCTTCCTGAATCGTGCCAGAGCGATTCACAATGCACGCTACTACAACACTGAAAATTCAGAAATAGATTCTCACACCTGGTGTGCATGTACGTAGTTCGTCCTAACGCTTGAAGCCATGCAGGGGTCGTGCTGCGAATGTAATCAGCATTACATTTCATTTGCAGGAGTTGAAAAGAAAACACACAGCAGAGTTTCATATCCTGAAGGGCTCAGTATCTGGAGTTAACGCTAAGCTGCAGGATGATAAGATGCCAGGTATGCCAGAGTGATGCAGCTGTCATGGGTCCAGGGAATTTGAGCTGTAGCCTGTAAGCAGTTTTGCATTTTCTTCTAGTGACTGAATGCATTTTCCTCAATTCTGTTTTCCTCTCAGCTCCCAAAAGCTGGACCGAAAGATTGACTGGTAACTATGGATTGCATTATTCGGACATAAATACATATATAAACACATATATAAGTATATCACTGAAATTTAGTAACATATGAGTTTGTTTGTATGAATGAATGATCCTCTTAGACATCACGGCGGCTCTCCTATTTATCCAGGCTTATCCCAGACAAAAATTCAAACCAAAGGAACAGCAAAGCTCTTATCATTAAGCCATGTAATACATTAATGTATTTGCTCTTCAAATTATTCATCTTACCAGAGAGCTCAAGCAACTAGTTTCTTTAAATGACTGCTTTTTAGTTTTAGTTTGAACTGCTTTTAATCCTGATTAGGTAAAGATATTTTATTGGGTTTACCAGAAGCATTTTAATCATTATACAGACCATGATAATAAATTATTCAGGACACAGTGTGTTCAGACTGGCAGCCACATTCAACTAAATGTACCCAGTGTGTCTCATAAAGAGGATTTAATAAACAGTGTACAGAAATATACCACATCGTATGCATCGAGACGAGCCAGAGTTCTTTTGGTCCTGTGGTGTATTTGATAACAGTAAACGAAAGGTACCCAGGTACCCTGGTGCAGGGGCGGGAAATTTCTGAGTACGCAAACACAATCCATCCCATAATTCACCTGTATAACTTCAAAGGCATTCAAAGCAGAAGAAGAAAGAGTCGGAGTAAGACGAAGATTAAAAATCGTATTTGCATGTTACATTCAT